>WNWU01000004.1:757946-864482 GCA_012654045.1 Ptyas mucosa
GATAGATAGATAGATAGATAGATAGATAGATAGATAGATAGATAGATAGATAGGCTTGAACAGTGGTTCAAAGGAATAAAATGAAATTTAATTGGATGAAATGTGAAATGTACATTTGGGTGGGAAAAAAAGGAAATGTATAAATATAGACTGGGAGAGTTGCAATAGCACTTGTGAAAAGAATTTGGATGTTGTAGTAGATCTCAAACTGAAAGCTACAATTGCATTTTCTAAAAAGAAAAATGCTACATTTGGATGCATTAACAGGAACTTAGAATCCAGATTATAGGAAGTGCATTGTCTCACTCTGCCTTGGTCAGGTCCCAAATGGAATATTGTGTCCAGTTCTGAGCATCACAATCTCAAAAGGCTACTGACAACCTGGAGTGAATTCAGAACATGTGAACTCCAAGATGGTGAAGGGACTGCTATTAGGAACAGTTAAAAGAATAGGGGCTAATTCTGCAAGAGAAGATGGGTGAGGAGAGGAGGAGATATATGTTAAAATGTAGATATCTGTAGCTGCTATTATATAGAAGAGGGAGTAGATTTGTCATCTAGGGTGTAGGATCAGAATTAATAAGTTGGATATTATGAGATACTTCCACTTGATAAGAGCTGTTAACCAGTGGAATAAATTGCTTCATTAGATGGCATTATCTGATCACTGGAAATGTTTAAGCAGAAGTTGAAATGCTTTATTAGATACTGAGTAGGTGAGTCTTTCAAATCTATGATTCTAAATTTAAAAGGAAGGAGACTGAGAAGCAGTCTAAGTGCTAAGAATAATAATGGAAAGTTATTGCAAAAAGAACAAGCATTAAGAGCAAGAAGCAGAGGTGTGATATACATTGTAATGAAGTGGGAAAAGTGATGATACATGATCCAAACAACATGAGGAGACAGGGAATTTTGCAAGACAGTTTATTGTAGTGATTAAGGCATTGACTAGAAAACTAGGAGACTGAGTTCCAGACCCACCCAAAGCCAGCTGGGTGAACTTGGTCCAGTCACTTTCTCTCAGCCCTAGGAAGGAAGCAATATCAAACCACTTCTGAAAAACCTTGTCAAGAAGAATAGAATAGAATAAAACTTTATTACGGTCATCGACCAGCAATAGACATACAATGAATTAAAATTACTTCTGACATTAATTGTGAATAACATCTCTGTTATAAAAATACATCATCACAATCCTAATTTACATGCTTGTAAGTATGTGGGTAAATGTATCGTTATAGATCTCAAAATATTGGCACCAGTTGATATTATAATTCAGTAACCAATTTTTTTCTTGTGGATATTGCAGCAACACAAAATTTTGCCACTGCATGCGTGATAGCCGGATTTCTCTTGGAGGAGAAAGCCTATATAAAAGTCCTCTGTCCTCCCTGGCAATCTCTCTAGTAAGGGGAGAATGTATATTGACCTACATACTCCGTATAACTCACAGTACAATAAAACACGTGAGATATCTTCGACTTCTCCCTTTCCACATATGCATACCCATTCTGCTATCGGTGTTCTCTTGTACCTGCCCTGGAGAAGTGCTGAGGGAAGAATATTAAATCTGGCTCTGAAGAAAGCTATTCTTTGTTTTGGGAAGATCAGATCATTTAGATATCCTGCTGATTCCCACACACCCTGCTTGATTCTGTCCCTAATGTGGAAAGGCAACCTATTTAGTTCTTCTTGGAACTCCATGTCCTTCATTCTGTCAATTACTAATTCCTTTGCTTTGTCAAAGCCGAGGGACATTAGGAATACAGATGACAGCCCATAAGAGCCTAGCTTGTGATCTATCGCCTGTTTCCAGGGGGAGGGGAAGTTGTCAGTCAGCACTAGCGGGGACAGTCCCTCTGGAAAGTAATGAATTTTCAGCCAATAAATGATCATCATTTTCCAGGCTCTTACCTGAATTTGAGGCATACCTGTCTCAATTCTTATCTGGGCATTTGGAGTTCCATTGGGTGCAGCTAAGATGGCTTGCAGGAATTTGGTTTGTATAGTTTCTAGCAAGTTTTTCTTTGCTAGGATTCCTGTTTGTGCCCCATAAAGAATTTGTGCCAATGTTTTGGCCTCAAAAAGTTTAAGGCAGCAGGTACTAAATGACCTCCGCCTGTATAAAAGAAGTGTTTAATTACATTTGAGGACCTATTGGCTGCTTGCAATGTTTGCTCCGGGTGTGCCTTCCATGTCCCAAATACTCTGGTTTCTCTTCAGATCGTATAAATCTTTCGCCTTGTCAAAAAAACTGCATAGTCTTGTCCAGGCAGTCTCCAAGAATCCGACACAATTGAAGAGAAGAAATATAAAATAATAGAAAATATTACAAAAATTAATAGCTCACTAATGGTATATCTTCCAAGTGCTACTGGCTCTCAGCTTTTGCAGTACTGAGATTTTGATCTATACGGCTTATTAATTCAATGGCCTCTCCATTCCCTTCAGTCTTATGAACTCACAAAACTCTTATTCTAAAGCTAGAATGGCAATCGGTGGCCTATGACTATAGATATCGTTCAACCTAGTTTTATGCATTTTTCCATCAAATATGATCAATTACAATTTATGAAAGAACAATCTATGGGGAGCCTGCTGTGTGAGGACAGTGTCAGAGAAAGCAAAGATGGTATCAAGAAAGCAAGAAAGAAAAATAGACAGTGTTTGAAAAAGTATTGGAGAAAAGGAGAAAAGGATTGGCCACTCATGTATTAAGCGCATGATTAACCAGGGGCACTTAGCCATTGCCATTTGATCTGCTAAATGATAACATGGCTAGGGTTACCTTCAACAAAAATAGATGCTTCTGTGCAGATGCCTTCAGCTTCAAATTTATATTTTCCAGCATGACTGTCTTCTACTTTGTCTATTATCAGTTTGTGGATTGGGCCATTTTTCTCAATGGAGACTGCTCCTAAACCTGTTACCTTGTGGGAAAGTTGAAAGAATGCAGAAAAATATGTTATCTCAAAAAAAAAAAAAAAAAGAACATGCAACATTGATCAAACAATTCAGTCTGGTTCAAAGCTAACTTTACTACAGATATGGGGAACTTTGAAGTTAGACAATCGCTTGTTCAGATTTCAAAAATGTGCCAATGAGATAGACAATTTTCAGAAATTGGTAGATGTCAACTACTGGAAACTTCACAGTAGAATTTACTGATCTTTTTTATAAAAGTCATTAATATTTTTGAATAGATTCATTCGCTCGTTTATGAATTCCATTTTATTGTTTTTAAAGAAACTGTTGCACAACTGTGGTGATTCTTCTTGCTTCAGATTATATTCCAATCAAATACATATGCATTTGTTGTTGATACTTCAACTCCATAACTGATAAACATAGTACATAATTTCATCCCGATGGAATTAAGACACGGTCTCTTTTTACTATAATTTAAATTGACAGTAAGGAGCTGTTCCACTGGAATTTTAAATAATTATGTTAGATTTATTTTATTTCTGGTTTCTGGTTTTAAATTTGATGGCATTCTTTCTTTCTTTATTATTTTGCATAACACCAAGAAGAATGTAGTCCCATATAACACACTGCAATGTGTGTTATATGGGACTGCTCTTGAAAATTATTTGGAAGCTTCAACTGGTGTAGAAAGGGGTGGTGCATGCAGTTATTGGCACCAGTTACTTGATGAATGTGATATCACTGTTCCGGGTGCTTTTGGGATGCTTCCAGGTGCAATTCAAAGTGCTCGTTGTCATTTTTAAAGCTCTTCATGGCTTGGGACCAGTTAGTTACAAGATCATTTTTCCTCAATTGTTTCCATCCACCTTACCTGATCTGGCAGGAGGAGTATGTTCCTGATACTGATGGCTAAAGAGTCTCAGTTGGTAGGGCCAGAAGGAGAGAATTTTCAGTTGTGACATTGGGCTTTTGACACATCAATTGGAACATTAAGATATGAGATTAGATTGCGCTCATCCACATTTGCCTTTCATAAGACCTTGAACAAGCCTAAAGCCCTGAGCAATAGAAAAGAGCCTGTTGTCCTGGCTACGTGATTCATTGGTTGGATAATATCCAGCCTCTATGTCAAGGGTGTCAAACTCAAGGCCCACAGGCTGCTTCTGGCCCATAGGGTGTTTAGATCTGGCCCACGGGCCTGCCCAGGAAACAGCGAAAAAAATGGCCTGCAGTGCCTCTGCCAGTGAAAAGGGAGCTCAGGAGGGCCCTCCCAGGCTCCATTTTGGGCCACGATGGCCTCCTGCAATCCTCTGCCAATGAAAACTGAGCTCAGGGAGGTTGTGTGTGGCCCACCTGGGCTCTTTTTTTTGGCCGCGACAGCCTCCTGGAGCCCTCTGCCAGTAAAAATGGAGCTTGGGGAGGCTGCGTGCGGCCTCCCTGGCCTCTCTTTTCACTGGCAGAAGGCTCCAGGAAGCCATCATGGCCAAAAACAGAGCCTCAATGAGTGACATTGAGCTGGTCACACCCCCTGGCCACGCCCCCCCCCCCCCCCCCAAGGTCAAACACAACCCTGATGCGGTCCTCAATGAAATTGAGTTTGACACCCCTGGTCTATGTGTTTTATTTTTATTTTTGTTACATTTATATTTATTTTTTTAAATTTATCTATTTTATTGTAAGCTATGTAGAGTCATGTAAAAGGGGGATAGGCAGATATATAAATTGAATTAATAAATGGATTAGTTTTATTTTTATTTTTCCAAATTATTACTTATTACTATGATAGTACACTTGTTCATTGTTGCTGGTACTTTCAGTTTGATTCCCAAATGCGGCCGCGTGGGTTGTGATGGGAGTGTCCCAACACTCTCATGTTACACCCCTCCTGTGTGGCCTGCAGTGGCTACCAGTTGCCCTTCGGGTGAGATTCAAGGTGCTGGTTATCACCTATAAAGTCCTTCATGGCTTAGGCCCAGGATACTTGTCGGACCCCCTGCAGCCAGCAACAATCTCCAATCGCCCGGTGCGTTCCCACAGACAGGGCCTCCTCAGGGTGTCGTCGGCCAGACAATGTCGGCTGGCGACCCCCAGGGGGAGAGCTTTCTCTGTCGGCGCACCCACCCTTTGGAACCAACTTCCTTTAGAGCTCTGGATAGCCCCTGACCTTCACTCGTTCCGCCATGATTTGAAGACGTGGTTGTTTTGTAGCCTGGACTGACAGGGGGGGGGGGTTCTTAATAGTTTTAAATTTGATTTTAAACTGTTTAATTCGGACTTTTAATTTCATTGTTTTAATGTTATTGTGTATTTTACTGTTGTGAGCCGCCCTGAGTCCAGTGGAAATAGGGCGGCATATAAATCGCATTAAACTTAAACTTAAATAAAATGTCATTGGATACAATATGTGTGAAACAAGGAATCCTTCATCTATCACACATTAATAACATCGTACCTTCACTCCGTCTTTAAACCAAGTTCCCTTGACCTGATCATTGTTGAGACGGCAAGACAACTCAGTTGGTTTTCCTTTCTGAGCATGGAGATCAAGTAAACCTTGATGCAAATGGCAAAGTGGTTCTGAATAGCCAAGAGACAGAAACATTCATTTTAAAAAGATTTTTTTAAAAAATTATACAACACACCTTACAAATGCATATTAAAACACACTTTAAAAAAGAACTCATTCATAAATATATAAATACCTCTCAAGTCCTCTTCAAGCAGTTTTTCTCCTCTCCCTTTCCTTGAAAGATCAGCTGGTGTAGATCCACTGGCCTCTAAATCAGAGAGCTGCTTTCTTCTGTCACCAGCATGAGATACAGCATCATAAAGGCCAGAAGCCTGGTCATAACCCAGGAACTCTTCGCCAAGGATGTCTGACTTTTTCTCATGTAGTGATCTATTAACACCTCTAACTCCTATACTATCTCCACAATGTATGACATCTTCATTGTAGTGATAATTGAAGTTTCTTTCATTATTAAATCCTACCTCACCAGCAAATGTGCTAGATAATGCATCATCCTTCCCATATCGCCCACCTATTCCCATTATACCACTAATGCTTCTACTACCTGGCACTCCATTCTTGCCAGAAAGCCCATCTAATCCTCCAGCTACACCATTCCCAATGAGGTAACAATTTTTTCCATAAAGTCCACTTACGTTACTAGCACCATCAAGTTTATCTAAGACCTCTCTTTTCGAGATATCATTTCTTTCACCGAATCCAGTGCCTTTTCCACCTACCGTGCAAATAGAGTCATCTGCACCCTCAATATTCCCAGCTCCAAATTGATTAAATACACTGCCTTTGTCATAAATTCTACCAACAATGACATATCCAGTTGGGCCTGCTCTACATAAAATATTCTGTCCACCTACTCTGCCAACATCTCCAAGTCCATAAATGTCTACTACATTTGGCATTTTGTCTTTGCCATAGTTTCCATCTATATTACCAATGCCACCAGATTTATTAGTGCCTGCACTTAATGGTATGCTCTCGATACCATCTTTGTCATATAGATTATGTACTACTGAGCCATGATAGCCAATAGTGCATGTTCTATTTGGTATGCCATCCTTATCATAAGATTCATCCATGTCTTTAGAATCAATTTCTCTCCTGCCTGTTACACCAGGTATATCACCCTTGCCATTGAGTTTAAGCCCAGCACAGACTCCATCTGATGTATCACCCATTCTAAATCCAGCAGTACTTGTATCATTTGGCATGCTGTTCTTGCTGTAAAATACAGCAGTGTTTCCAGCTCCAATGGGTCCACTAGCACCAATTCCACTTAGCATGCCATCTTTATCATAGAGCCTAGAAACTCCTCCAGGACTAACAAGTCCATCTGACATTCCATTCTTATCATACATTCTAGCTGTTTCTCCAATAGCATTAGCTTTGCTAGGTAATCTTTCACCTTTATTAAGTTCATCATCAACCATACCAATTATCATACTATTCTTGTCAAAGATTCCTCCACTAGCATCTACTTTCCCCAATATGCCACCTTTCGCATAGAGCCCATCTATTTCCCTAACACCACCACCATCTGAATAAAATCCACATGGCATAATACTCTGGCCAGGCAGTCCAGCAGTATTTGCTTCATTTTGCATAGCATCCTTTCCATAGAATCTACCAGTGTCCTTAGCATCACTAAAACCTTTGACATACAGCCTATCATGCCCACTAGAACTATCAGCTCCACAACTGCTTGCTTTATTTGGTATGCCATTCTTGTCATTGAGTCCAGCAATATTCACAGTATTACCATATTCACTTGCTCCAATTTTATCTAGGAGGACACCTTTACCATACAGTGTATCTATTCCACCAATACTACCAGATATATTAGTGTCTGTTTCACCTAGCATGCCATCCTTGCCACAGTGTCCACTAGTACCCTCTGTTCTCCCTAGCTTACCATAGTTTCCTAGTTTCCAATCATAAAGTCTACCTATGTCCCTAGCATCAGCTCCATTTATTTCAACTTCTTTGCCATGGTGTTTGCCATTGATGTTTCTAATAGTGTAAGGTCCCCCAACAACAGCTCCATCAGGTGTAGAATGTTTGCAATAAAGGCTGCTTACGCTCGTGGCCCTGTCTTGTCCAATAGCACCTGTGCCTCTTAATATATCATTCTTATTATAGAGTCCATCTATATTGTTAGCAAGATTACAAGCACTCATTCCTTGTAGCACCACATCCATATTATAATATCCATCTATGCTCATAGTACCATCAGGTCTAACAGCTCCTTTTAGTACATCCTTCTTGCCACTTTTGCAAGTATCAGCATCAACTATCATACTATCCTTGCTATGCAGCACTCTTAGTCTTTCAGCATCATTATGTCTACCAGTGCCTGATTCAGGCGGCATTCCTTTTGTCCCACAGTACACAACTATCCCTCCAGCACTAGGAAATCTAGCCACCACTTCAGATTCAGCCACTACATCATTGACATAAATCTCATTCATTGTCCCACCATCACCAATTCCACCTGCCATATTGTCACAGCCATTTTTCGTGCCATCAAACTGAGGTCTAAGGCCTCTGACTTCCTCTAAATGATTATCTTTGTCATAAAATTTCCCCGCAACTCCTTTATCACCTCCTGTTACATCAAACTCAGCTGTTAGGCAACCATCTCTATAAAGTCTACTTCTGTGTCCAATTTCTGAGAACTTATTATCCTTGAAATAAAGCATTCCTGCACCACTTAACCCACCATCTTTAATACAGAGACTTCCATTGCCGTCAAACATGACTCCTGATTGATGAGAATCACCCAATGTAACCTCCTTGCCATAAAGTCCTTCTACCTTCTCTGTTATGTCAAATCCAGCTCCAGAGCCACCCTTGTATCCCACAATGTATTGATTGCTATTGACCTCTGCAGTGCCTAATATGGAATCTTGGAATCCCAAAACTGATCCTCTGTTAAATCTGTCTGCAGGATCTGCTCCATTAAGTGTGGAAACTTGTCCTTCTGAATTTTGCCATCTATTTGTACCTTCAGGTCCAGTGTTGAAAACTAACATTGCATTTTTCCCATAATGGGAGATCTTGTCAGTCAAACTGCCTATTCCTCTGATATTTCCACCTAGCACTGCATTCTGATCAAATCCTATCTTCTCATCACTTCTCAAAGATCCATCTTTTTCCAGGCTGTTATAAAGCTCTGCATTGCTATCATGGCCATTCCCATACTGGGCATCTTTGCCCATGCTGAAGTCTGCAAGGAGATCTTGATCTTTCTGCCTTTCTCCTTGGTGACGTTTCTTAGCATGCTCTTCATCTAATGGTTTGCTCCATTGTCCAGCTTTATCACTACTGTCCTCTTCAGATTGCTTTCTCTTTTCTTTAGAAGCTGTATTACAAATATACTGATGGTTAAATTGAAATGGCAAAGCCATTCATTTCTTGTAAATTATTGCAAAATAATTCAATTTAATGAATGAAACACCTTAATTAAATAAACATCAGTCCTCCTAGTTTTGCATTGTGATACCGGGTGAGCTTTTTAGTGCCATATCATGATCAGTAGCAAAAAGAATTGTTTTTTTAAAAAAACACACCAAATGAAATTATTGCCAATTTATCATTTATAAACATCTCATTTATGAACAGTAGTTATAGTAGCAAAATAACTATTATTATAAACACAGATTTTCAAATTGCAAGACATTATAGCTTCTATGTTTTATGAATGATTTACATTAATTAATATTGATTTAACAATGATCACAGCTATCAGTTTTACAATAGAGTTTCCACATTCAGATAGTTTAGGGATATATAATGATTCCAGTACTGCTGGAAACAGTGCACTATACCAGGCAAATTATTATTATTATGTTTTTAGAAACATATTCTTTGAAATCCTTCAAAGAAAAAAAAATATTTAAGATCAGTACATTATTGATGTTTGCAAAGCACACTGGACAACAATTCCTAAGCAAATGTTATAGTTTAGAGTAACTGGAAGAAGTCATTAATGATTAAGGAATCTTAAAACTTATTCCAGTATTTTGCCATTTAAATCTCTTTGCAACCCATAATTAGGCATTTCTCAATGAGATCTTGAATATAGCATTGTTAGATGTTTTTAGAAAGGAATGGGGTACATCTGCAGGGTTATGTTGTAAGAAATCAAGATTAGATCATCACTCACATTTGACTTCAAGCCAAGTACTTGAAGAACAGCTTCCAGTATCAATGGTGTAAGTCTCTTTGTCAGAGGATTGGAAGTTTTTAATGCCTAGATGGTAAATAAGGCCATCATTCAAGATTGATATATCATAATTGTTATTTGATTCTAAATGAGTTACTAGGCTTAATAGAAGGTGCACTGAAAATAGCATTTTCTTTCTGGTGGCACTTCATTCTCACTAGGTAGAGAGCAACAGTTTACAGGCATGTCTGAAATAATAAATTAATTGGAAATAAGACATACAACAAATTCAAAAGGTGGGGCAGAAGAAACCTGTAGGTGGAAAAAGTATGGCAAATATTGATTTCATTTACCAATGAATGAAGGTTACCTATCTACTTTTCAAACTTAGCTGAGAATAATCAGATTTATCATGTAGGTTTTCTCAACTAATATTTGGTGATCAAATGTCTTCCTGACAATGTCGGTAACAAAATATCAGCATACATTCATTATTTCAAAAGTATTTTTACAATCCATTTTGCCTACAATCAGGATTTCCAGCACACAAACAATTAAAAATGTTTTAAATGATATTATTTTGTCTTGTATTTATATTTAAAATTGGAAGCATGTTTTTATATCCTACAAATATTATATTAAGAAGGTAAATTATTCAAATTTCAACTTCACAATATATTAAAATGTATAAAAAGGCTTTAAGCTCACATTTTGAGAAAAATGTCCACATCGATGCAAGAAGAAACTAACTGAAACCATTTTCTTCTGTCCTAATTTCAGCTCCCAATTTATACAACAGCTTTCTATAAATTTTGGATTCATTTATGAGATTGAGGGTTATTTCACTTTTTGGGGCATTTCAATATTGATTTTGTACATAGTGAATTATACATCTTGGCATCTATACTTACTATATACTTTGAAAAGGCATGTTTATTCCATATAACGATGACTTATTAATCTGACATTTTTCATATTACTTAAAGAACTAATATATAAAGATACTATAAAACCTTGGCTTGAATCTTTTAATTGATCACTTTAATGCCAGTCATACTACAATATTATGCTTACTATAATCTTGGCATTAAAGAGAATGGGATTTCTTTCCACGTTACATGCACAAGATCACATACACTTGATTATAGATGAGTCTAGAGTTGTCCAAAATTGCTTTTCTATTTGTTCTTGTATTAAATTATCATTCATAGAATTATTCATTTGTTAAAATCACATTCATTTTCATTATTATTATATTAATTATTATTCATCACCTTTAAATCTAGACCTCTATATTTTCTATCCACCAACCACAATGTGAAACATGGCAAATCTTAAGGGGGGAAATGAGGAAAATCGTCTTTAAGATCACTTTTTTAAACTACAAATAATAAAGTTGGGAAATGCAGGGTTTCTTCACAGTTGTGCTAAGCAAACTGCACTCTTAATATAGTATAATATATGAACCTGAGAGGCAGTTTGGTGTAGTGGTCACATAAGTCTGGGCCTGTCTTAAGGAACAAAGCTGGGTGATCTGGGCCAGTCACTCTCTCTCTCAGCTCTAGGAAGGAGGCAGTGGTAAACAACTTCTGAAAAACTTTGTCAAGAAACCTGCAGGGACTTGTCTAGGCAGTCTCCAAATATTGGATATGATTGATTGGAAACATAGAAGTAGTAGCAATATCACAATCTAGCATTATTTTTTCCTACATTTATGATAGTGAACATAAAAGAGAGGAGGAAGAAGAATTGGTAACTCTAAGGAATATGAATATGATTTTTAATATGGAAATGGCACTGCTTTTTTATATGCTTTGAAGTTTTTCTAGCTTCTTTGTTATCCTGAAGGGCAGATATTACATGATATTTACCAATAGGTGTTCCAGAAATGTAGACACTCAAAAAGTGCTTTGGAAATATAAAGAGCAGCGCAAGTAAGATTTGAAAAATCTTTGAATTTAAGTAATGCGATTCTGTATTTTTAGTGAGCTCTCTGGAATCCAACTGTGGCTGATTGGAAAAAGCTAAGCTAAGGTTCTTACCTGCTTAGGATTTGAATGGTTGAATGCCAGAAAACCATAAGGCTCTAGCTAGAATGGAAAGTTTATTGAAATTATATACAAAAGTTATAGAAAGCAGAAATGGCAAATGCAAATCGCTTTCTTATTGGAAAAAAATATATATGTTCATGAAATCAGGAACAAAGCCTGACTCAGAAGACTATTTGATTGTTAAATATAAGTTTATTAGAAGCTGATTTAAAAACAAAACAAGAACAGAACAAAAAGCCTGTCTTCTATCATTGTCTGGCAGTTTTGGATAACCTGGTTCTCCCGCTCCTTCTAGACTCCCCATGTCATAATTAAAATATGACATGTTCCTTCTTATTTCTCATCTATCCTAATTTCAGTCTGAGAAAATGAATGCTAAACATGAGCAACAAATGAATATGGCGTTTCAAACTTATCTACATCTTTAGCATTTATTTCTTCACTAGTAACAAATGAAATGAATTAATTCTAGTTTGTCTGATATTTCATTTGTTATGAAACAAATGCACACCCATGTGGAGCCTTTGGTCAGGGAGCCTTACTTTCTGCTTCCAGTTCGGTGGAGAAGATATCTACATCTTCTACTTTGACCTGATAAATGCCAGCATCGTCTGGCCGCAGATCATTGATCGTAAAATGATAGTTTTTGCCCTCTTGCTGTAGGCGGTGCCTTAAGTTGTCATCAACTCCAAAATTGATCTTCTGGCCATCCTAGAAGATGAGAGAACAAATAAACCGGCAAAGCTACATCCTTTTAAAATAAATCTGACTTCACAAGATTTGAATTATAAGTTACTTTAAGGAAAATATAGTAGGCCCTAATTTGTTATTAGCCATATCTGAATTGGTCAAATCTACCAGTAGATTTTTCCTCCTAAAATAATAACTTGTTTAGGGATGAACAATAGTCAATTTATATTGCTAAAGAGAACAGAAGATTGCTATAGAAAAGAAATGAATTCATGAGAGTACAAAAGACTCAAGAATCAGATTGCTATTGCCCCCATGAGGACTATTATCCAACCATGTGGAAGGGCTGCTGTTCTGCTGAATTGTATTCTTTTTGTAACATCCAACCTGGATTTGTTTTACTTTCCTGTTTCTCTTCTTTCTTCTTTCATCTGTTCATTTATCTCTTTCCTTATCACCTCCATTCAGTCTTTTTAAAACTGTTCTCCTAATATTTGTGTTTTATATACTACCATAAAGGAGGTCTACATATGAAACAATATTGGCTTGTATCTCAATTCTGAGATAAAAGTGCTATTGTCAAATGAAGTGTTAATCTGCTTGTTCTCATAGCTGTTTAGCTCCAGTTTAGTCATGGCATTCTCTCATAAAGTTCATGTGTCAAGTGGGCCAAATCACTATCCTTCCTTACTTTGTAGAGGCAAATTCTGCTCTCTGGGTTTTTCAGTTCCATCTCTAAATCAAATGTAGCATTTCTTTGTTCTTTATTGACTTTTAGATGCTTCAGATTTGCAATACTGTACACATACTGTAAGAACAAGAGAGAGGTAAATCATTTAAGATATTATAACATTTTATATACAATATTCACACTAGCAAAATAGAACAAATTCATTGCTGTCAAAGGAACAAAATTTTTGCTCCATTTGAAGATGTTAAGACAATTACTTCTCAGTGGGAATATACCATGCAAATAGACTCAAGACTTGTGACAGGATCCCTTTTAATGATTAGTGGTTACTTTGGCCTTAAAATGCAATGAAAATTTGAATTCTGTTGATATTTTAATAAACACGTCACTGACGACTTATTGAATATTTATCTAATCAAATCACAAGATATAAAATAAGATGGTCTTACTTGAGTCTGTTTATCCTCTCTCGCCTTCTTCATTTCCTGAAGTTTTCTCAGCATCCCACGGAAATCAACAACTCCATATTTTAAGCAAATCTTCTCATAATCCTTCTTCTCTGCATTTATTAATATTTGCGCAATCTGTTCCATATCCATATTTTTCTTTGGAACAGCTGAAGGTGTTCTACAGGTTAATTCCCAAAAGATAAACCCAGAGTGTACATGAATTGCAAGAGACCTAAAATTTGTCATATAATTGTGAAAGAAGCATATGAGGGAAAAGCTTGGAGGGCTACTTTTTATCATTACTTTTCTTTGGAAATCCATTAGGGAAATTTCATATACTTTGCAAAAATTTATACTGTTTGATTTATAATAGCAGACATATAGAAGACATATTAATGACAATTTATTGTTAGAAGCAAAGCTAATTCAGTACGGAAAACCTAACTTGGGGAGGTGATGAGTTTTCTATTGGTATTGTCAATAAAGAAAACTTCATTAAAGAAAATTTAACATCTATCCCTACACAGTTTAAATAGAAAAATAAATTTAGGTGTTCTTGCAAGTACAGTATCTTTTGTGGGACAGAATCATCTGACACAAAGAAAGGCAACATTTAAGAGAAAAAGTTAACTGCAAATAATTGTTGATTATGTCTAATTGTTGATAGATTGATTATATAGAAGATATACTACTGAAGAATCCTTTATTGAAGACAAATCTTTATTACTAGCAGAAGCAAAACAACAACAAAACAACAATTTAGTTTACTGGAATCCGAAGTTCTGTGTGTCATTGTTGTATTATTATTGCCAGCACAAAGCAAAAAGAAAATAAAGCTATTTAACATAAGCCATGATTGGAAAGCTCACCGTTTCTTTAATGTTTTTCTGAAGTCCTGAATCTCTTTCTTTAGATCTATAAAAGATTTTAAACACAAGCATGAAAACTGAGCTTACATCACAAGAAATGTACAAGCTTTAAAAATGATTTAGAAGAAGTGCTTTGTATCTCCATGTGAACCTAAAACAGTATTTTTAAAACTTGGCAAATTTAAGATGTGTGAACTTCAACTCTCGGAATTTCCAGCTAGCATATTCAACTTCTGGGAGTTGAAGTCCACACATCTTAAAGCTGCCAAACTGGTCTAAAATCAATAGCAGCTTAAAGAAGCAGCATTTTTTCATGAAAAATGCTCTCATGAAAAGCTGCAAAAAGTCAGATTCCTTTAATGAACAGCAGAGACGTGCTGTTTGCATGAAGTAAAGAAGAAGAAGAAGAAGTACTTGTTCCAAATCATATTTAAAGGGTACATAACAGCTCATAATTTAAAACTAACTAAAACTTTAAAGTAATTCAAAATTGCCAAGCAGTCACTAAAGACCTGGGATTGGCCTTCTAGATTACCACTATTATGATTTTTTTAAATAACGTTTATGGCAACTCACCTGCCTGTTGTGTCACAGGAAGCAGTGTTTTCTTCTTGAAGTCTACTGATCCATTTTGATAAGGGGTAAAAGGAAAGGAAAAGATAGTGAAAGAGAATGAAAATCCTTAATTAACAATACCATGGTAAGAATACTCTCAACATAATCAGACCATGCAGAATTTATAGTGATTATAGTTAGCACTTACACAGTCTTCAGTGAGACAGATGTACATGACTTGTATTAAAACATCTGAACATTTATGGAAACAGCTTTTTTAGACAACTTACAAGGAAGTTAAATGGTGACTTTAGTTTATGAATAAGCAACATCAGTGGTGGGATTCAGCCAGTTCGCACCACTTCGGGAGAACTGGTTGTTAACTTTCTGAGCAGTTTGGTGAACTGATTGTTGGAAGAAATCATTAGGGTAGAGAACTGGTTGTTAAATTATTTGAATCCCACCACTGGGCAACATGTAATGCTATGCAATGTAAAAAAGGAGCAGGCTTTGGTCATAAGATCATGACCACATCTTTGGGATTTGTTTGGGTTTTTTTTTTTTTTTTACATATACACACATGCATATGGTTGCTGCCCCTGATTTCAGCCCCAAAATTGATAGATTGCTCAGGCAGATTGCCGCATGCTAACAGGATTTAATTACCCTCTATAATTTTGAGACCAGCAGTACAGGCCGCTTCCCCATACTCATTCACAGCAATACAACGGTACAAATCAGCATCATCTGAAGTAATTTTGTTTATCTTCAAAGGAAAAATAAAATGAAATCATGGCAATGAATAAAATTATAATTAGTAAAATTAATTATAACATTAAATTTATATCTGTCTATCTGTCCGTCCATCCATCCATCCTCAGAAATTAAATGCTAAACCTTACCTGCAAGATAAATTCATTTGTGGCAGGATTAAAAGATATTTGGTATTTCTGAGAATCGTCCATTTCCCTATTACTGCACTTCCATAAAACATTTGGTTTTGGTTCACCTTTGACCACAGCTCTGAAAATGGCATTTTTACCTGACAAAGAAGAAACAAAAAAACATATAAGCTGCTTTTCAATGGGAAGTAGAAATCTAAAATAAAAAAAAATATTCCCTATGGAACATTGGTCTTGAGCTCTAAAAGTCCATTGTGCATATTAAAAATAGATCATTTTTTTAGAGAGCAGAATGGCAAAAAAGAATAGCAAAGGGCAGAGCTTAAGGCCAACAACCAACCTTGTTTCATTTCTAGCATTCAAGATCCCCATGCTTTAAATCAGGTATCAGGGACAAACCAAAGCAGTTAGCATTTACCAGGGGTTTTTACACTGATTACAATAAATTGGTTAAAAGGATTGCTCTTCAGTTAGAAACTTAAGAATGGAGGTAACAAATCCTTAGGAAATCTCACCTTCCTGTAATGTTACAGTGATTGGTTTCCGTTCAAAGTCAGGTGAGCTGTACCCTTTCGGAATATCTTCTACAAACTGTGTAATGGCCACCCCAGGGAGGGCAGATTTATTCAAAGATTTAACTGAGAAGTAATAAAGGTCAAAGACAAAAATCAAAAGTTGATTGCAAGTCAACTATCCAGATATCTATTTCTACAAGATTGCAAGATGGCTAGGCATTAAGGAAATAGCATACATAAATTATATATTGTACTAAAAATTTCTATACAAAACTAATTAGACCATTCTAATGCAATATGGATATGAGTCTGCATTAATATTTATTTATTTATTATATCCCATCTTTATTATTTTTACAAACTACTCAAGGTAGCAAACATATCCAACCCACCTACCTCCTCCTATTTTCCCTACAACTCTGTGAGGTGGGTTGGGCTGAAAGGGAGTGACCCAGCTGTCTTTCGTGACTAAGGCAGGACTTAAACTCATTATCTCCCGGCTTGTGTTTTAACCAGCAGAACAACTGGATCTCCCAATATGTATTGTTGCAGTAATTGATGTAGGATCCCAGATTGTAATTGAAAATATGACATTTCCCTAAATTTTCAGCTTCAGTTCTCTGCTGTCCTTCCCTCTCCTATTCTTTCCATTTCTACCATTAGAATTCAACATTTTCTGACTCTAACCCCACACAAAGCTTTTCTTGGAGCTTAACCAGATGTTGAACTCTACACAGATAGTGCTCTCAATTATCAGAACTCCAGAACTGTGACATTATATTGGGAATATTTATAAAACCCCATTTTATTTCTGAACTACCAAAAGGATGTCAAAAGTAAGATTAATAAATTAGACCTATTTTAGCAAGAAATAAGTAAGTAAGAAAGAAAGAAATTAGACCTATTTTTGTCATATTGTATACAATTTAAATGATTTATGATTATATATTTAATTTCAACAGTTCAGGGGACTTATTTTTTAGAAATGCTCTGTTCGGTAGATCACATATTTCTCAGCGTGTGAATTCCAACCATGTACTTCGAATTGAATGAGACTGGATAAAAACATTAACTGAAGCTTAAATATGTACATCAAAGCCATTGAAATAATGTTGAGTGAATAAATCCTTTCCTGGAAGAACTAAGCTTGTCTAAGCTTCTAGTGAAGACCTTACCTCCTCTCCAACTTGCCATTGTTTTCTGTTGACAACTGGAATTCAGCAGTTTGGTGAAATCTACCTGCAAATCAATGCCTCGTTGTTATTAGTGGAAATATCTAACTATCAACATTTGGAAGAAACTGTTTTAAAAGATATCCTGAGATAGAAGGGGGGGGGGAGGGAGAGCGGGAGAGAGAGAAAGAATGAATCATACTGCATAAGCCAAAAATGCTTATAACATCCTATCCAAAATTGGACATTTTTCAGAGCTTAAGCTTTTAAAATTCTTAGCAGTGCTGGTTGAGAATTTTAATTATCAAAGTTCACACATCTGGAAATTCCTCAGCTTACAAAATTCAAAAACTCTAAAGATACAGTCCTGAATGTACTAGAAATAAATTCCACTCATACCACTCATCACTTAATTTTGAGAGCAATTGCTTTAGGATGTTCAATTCTTTTCATATGTTGTTTTAAATCCAGTCTGGGCTAATGATTCATATTCTTTGGGTTGAGGGGTTAATGTTATTGATATTATAGTTCCCTGTGCACTGAGATAGGAAGTTGGATTTGCAGAAATGCTGCTCATAAATGGAGAAGCTGTTTTCATGCTACCTCGTGGCATGAATCTGTGGCATATTTTAATAAGCCAGAAAACTTAATTTTTAATATCTGTGATTTTGGATAGATTTGTACTGAAATGAGAAAAGAATTGAGAATATGTAGCAAATAAAGACACTAGGTGGTGCTAGAGACAGTTCAAAATCAGTAACCATATTTGTTTGCTTACAATATCAGCATCTTAGAGACAAAAAATGTATTAAAGTACAAAGTTCTGTGGAGTTTATAGATAGTTAAAACTATGGAGTGTTTCCTAAGCTGGTTAATTAATACAAATGTACTAGTGAAAAAGGAAGCAGTGACGTCAATGAGAAAAAAAACTGTGAAGCTGTCATCCCTAAATAATTTATGAACAAAGAAGATACAGACCTTTTGGGAAAGAACAGTTCTTACATCCCTTTGGGAACGAGTTTTGTCTGTTAAATCCTTGTCTCTGCTTTTTTTTTTCTTTAACCAGTTATTAAAGGAACCTGTTTTAACTTTTCTTATGCTTTTCAGGATCCTTTGATGAAAGGCTGAAGGCTTTTGAAAGCTGTTATATATTAGATCACCCATCCATGTGCTGAAATTCTGAAAGCAATATTGCAGGTATTTGTTCTGTAACTGTCCTCAAGTGAACATCCTGAATCTCATCTGGGGCACAACTTGAAATCTCTGTTATCATCCCTTCAATAACAAATGCACATATACACATACTGTACATCTGGAACTAGCTCCTTAGTCATTCCAGAAAAGGTGTGTGTGGGGGGGATAATCTGACAAAAGAGTACATGGAGTGCAGTTGTAAGCCAAATTTACTTTTTGACCTAGAGACACCTTTTATTTCCTCTGAGCTCAGTCTATTTCTGCTGTGATCCTACCTGCTTAAAGCAGTTGTGAATTTCAGCCTATTTTTTTTTCATATGACCAAGCACATGTTGCCAGGGTTAATATAAATGGATCCGGGAAAGCAACTGCCACTGAATAGTCTTGTTGCCTTTCAGTCATGTCAGGATTAACTTTGCAATGCTCTTTGGAAGAGGTTGGATGCTCTACATTCTCTACTTTTTCCTAACACTAACTCTGAGACTTTGGGAATCATGATGTGATCAAGATATCAAGGATATTTCTAGATTAATCAAGCAGTGCAGAATTAAACCAGTACTTGGTTTATGATCCAAGCTAATCATATGATTTATGATTCAAGCTATGTGTCATTTCATCATGCCTTCAAGGGCGTTGAGCAACCAACTTGTACAATGGGTCATGATCTATGCTTGATAGCATATTCTTGTAAATGACAGCCAATTGATATTTTAGTATAAATTTGCGGGATGGATGCCATAATTGGATGTTTAACAGTTTCAGGTCTCCAAAGCCATTCTGCAAATTCTAAATACATATTTGTACCATGGCGATTAGCATACAATAAACACAATGGCAGCTGAATGGATTCTAATATGCAGAATTTAGAAATGTCTATGGGCAGGTGGATAATCTCCTAAAGTTTATGCAATGTTGAAGTTAAAGCTGAGTCATACTGCTATTCTGTATCTCTTCTCCCCTGGAGTAGAAATTATTGTACATTGCAAGCTGTAACTCTTTGTTCTGTCTGTTCAGTATTTTGAGTATCATCCATCAAGTATTTGTATTTTGGTCATCATGATACAAAATAGACGTTGAGACTCTAGAAAGGGTGCAGAGATTATTATGGGACTGGAAGCTAAAATATATGATGAACAATTGCAGGAACTGGGTATGTCTCATCTAAAAGAACTGGGGTGACATGAAAACAGACTTCCAATATTTGAGGGGCTGCCACAGAGAGAAGTTGTGGGTGCAACATTTTTAAGAAGAGGTTTTAAGATGAAATTGGACAGACATTTGGAATGGTGTAGAGTCTCTTGTTTGAGAGGGAGTTGAACTAGAACATCTCCAAAGTCCCTTCCAACTCTGTTATTCTGTTAAGTGAGCAGATGTTGTTGCACTGTTAATGGGTTGCCTAGACCACTCCAACACAAATATTCTAGCATACAACTAGGCAGCTTTAGAAGACATGCTAAAATTAACAAATTCAACACTCTGCATGAAGGACTAGGGGTGATAGCAGTGTTCCAATATCTCAGGGGCTGGCACAAATGGCAGGGCAAGAAGGAATGGATGGAAACTAATCAAGGAGAAAAGCAATCTAGAACTAAGGACTGTCTATTCTTCCTGACAGTGAGAACAATTAACCAATGGAACTGCTTGCCTCCTGAAATTGTAGGTGCCATCGCTGGAGATTTTCATGAAAGTATTAGACAACCATTTGTATGGGGTGTTGTAAGTTCTCTAGCCATGGGCAGGGGGTTGGACTAGAAGACCTCTGTGGTCTCTTCCCAGCCCTAGATACTATGTGATTAAACAGAGTTATTTGGTCAAACCATGGCTGTTACTTGATTAAATAATGTGTGTGTGTGTGCGCACACATGCACATGCACATCTGTAATTTATTGTCCAGCTTTATACAGTAGTAATTGGTATGAAGGATCAGGGGAGACATGATAGCAGTGTTCCAATATTTAAGGAGGGGGTCAAGCTGTTTTGCAAAGCACCTGAAGGCCAGACAAGGAATAATGGATGGAAACTGACCATTGAGAGATTCAACCTAGAAATGAGGAGGAACTTTCTGACAGTAAGAACAATCAACCAATGGAACAGCTTGCCTTCAGAAGTTGTGGGAGCTTCATCACTTGAGACTTTCAAGAAAAGATTGGACTGCCATTTGTCAGAACTGGTATAGGGTCTCCTGCTTGAGCTGGGGGCTGGACTAGATGACCTATAAGGTCCCTTCCAACTCTGTTAATCTGTTAATACTGTACACATGAATCAATCTTGTTCAGATATCCAGGGACAGGAATTAATTATGAATAAAATTTTGCTAATGTGAGTTTCTCCCAATTCTAGTTTCATAGTGAAGAATGGGATTATCTTTGAAATATGTAGATCTGCATTTCATTCTATATCCACAGGCTGAAATGCTAAATAATGGTGAATTCTGTATGCATTCAGTAAAACGTGTGTTATATGTGTTAACCTTGGCATGTAGCTTTTAAATAACTGTGAAAATGCTCTTGACATTGATTATGAAGTATTCAGCACACTTTGAAAAACAGGTGGCCAACTTGCAACTTCTAGACCAGAGGCAAGAGATATTTATTTAAAGAGTTCAAAAAGTTTAGCATGCCTTTTCTGCTGTAAGTTTTTTCTCCCAGCAACCAATGTTGACATTCCAATATCCCTATGTAGCTTAAGTAGTTTCTGTATTTGTCTGCCTGCTGGTCAACATGCAGCAGGGATTAAAATCTAACTTCACAAATATAGAAAGCAATATAGGCAGCTTCCAGGTTTTAAATTAGCTTCTTCCTTTCCCTCAGTTAAATTTGATTTAAAGGACTGGTCAGCATTGTTTGTTAACCTAATGCATAATTTAAAAGAAATAAAGCATTGCTTTTAAACCTGACATTTAAACTTCTGCCTTTAAACATCTTGTTTGTCCCTGGGGTTTCTTTGATGCCTCTGAAAATCCCTTGCAAGAACAAGTGAAAACATTAGGCAAAAAATGTTTGAAACTACTCTGAAAATTAGCCTAGATTGATTTTCACTTAATTGTCAGCTAAATTGTTCCACGTAGCCTTATATGGTTAACACTCTTGTTCAGAGGGCTTCTTGCTCAAGGTAAAATTAACACTTATACGTTAGCAAAATAATAATACAAGCAAACTTAAAAATATATAAATATGAATAAAATCACTGTTTTCCCCATTTGGGAAGAAGGGATGGCATTGCCAATTCTGTTAACTCTTTTAGACTTCATATCAACTCACAAATGTAAGTATCCTTGCATTCGCTAGAATTTATGAGCAAATGACTTAATATACTGTAAAATGCAGTCACTGTGATTCTTAAACTCAACATTAACAAAAGCTCTCATGTCCCTCTTTAGATGAATCTTTATCCTTCATATTAGAGAAACTTACACTTAAAAACCAAGTGTAGGTTTCTCTAATATCCAATTACATTTACATTTTGAATGTAACTATTTTTCATTGGTGTGTTGCGTCCTGGAATCCAAATATTATTCCCAATTCATTTTCAATCACTCCACTGACCAGTTGTATAACTCGAACTACAAAAAGCCAATTTTGAGAAGGGCAGCAAAATATCAGAAGAATCCAGAGCAGGGATTCTATGTGCTGCTGTTTTGGTGCTTTGCACTCCCACTTCCCCAAACCACTTTTAAATTGGCAAAGGAGGGATAAGGGGTCATCAATGTGAATTCATATAGAGTTCAAATAATACCGATACTAACTAGAAAGTGACTCTTCCCCTATCCCTTTCTATTTATATGCCCCATGCAACTTCAGAAGCTTTAAATGGACAGTTTTGAAATCCATGCATTTTTCTGCTATTGAAAAGTAACAATTTTATTCAATCATTTAAATCATCAACTAAATTCCCCTGCCATGCAAGAGCAATCTGTAAGAAGTCAGGAGCTTCCAAGATTTGTGACTCACCTTGTTACTCTTCCCTTTGCCTTGCAAGCATCTCCCTCTTTGCTGCTATTTGGTAGCTTCTCTGTTGCAGCCAAGGCTGTGCAAATGAAGATCTAAGAACTAAATCAGTAGAAGCCTTTTGACTCCCCTCCTAATCTCTCTCTCTCTCTCTCTCTCTCTTTCATAGGTCAAAACTTGTCAAAGTCGTTGCCCCTGTTTTTTGCTGGAAACAGCATCTGTCCTCTGGGCATTGTTATTTCAAGCCATGTCAGAAAATGCTGAACAAATTCAAAGTGAACTTAATTTTTGAGATTTCATAAATCCACCTGGCGGGTTAATTTTCTGCCAATCTGATTTTTTTTTCCCTTGCAAAAAAGACCCCCCCCCCCCCCAGAGCTTTCCTCTTGGAAAAGTTTAAAAATATGTCTTTGTAAAAGCACACTGCTGCTTGCACAGAAAGGAGACTTCAAATCTCGGAGCATATTGCAATCAGCAACATTAAATTTCCAAAGGTCAGAAGAGACACACTTGTAAGTTATGAATAGAATAATTAATATTGTTCTTTATTACATATTTTCTTAACCTTTTAATAACTGAGGTTTTAAAAGGTTTATTTTATGAATGAGAGACTGTAAAGGAAATGTACCGATAGCAAGTTTTAAAAGTTTGCATATTCCATTTTGACTTGAGGATGAAATTTGACTGTTCAAAGAAGAACGTTGGTCACCACTAGATGCTTCATTGGCTTCTGGGTCTTTTTCTGCATTTCAGCAGGTGCACACAAACACAGCACAGGAGCCAGGTCAGCAGAATTCATTTGTAGATAAAATAGTCCTCAATTTACAACCACTTGTTTAGTGATCATTTGATGCTACAATGTCATTGTAAGAAGTGATTTACAACCATTGCTGCAGCCCCACAATCATGTGATCAAAATCCAAGCCCTTGGAAACGGGCATATTTTTAACAATTGTTACAGCATTCCAGGATCATGTCATGGCCATTTGCAACCTTCCCGGCTGGCTTCCAACAAGCAATCAATGGAGGAAGCCGGGTTCACTTAACATTCATGCAATTCACTTAACATCTGCAATAATTCACCTAGCAACTGTGGCAAAAAAAGATGAAAAATCAGATGCAACTCAATTAACCTTGGCAATGGAACTTCTGGTCCCTGTTGTAGTTGTAAGTTGTGGTGGAATATACCTAGCTCATTCCATTCTTCCTTCTGCAGAATCAGAGGGTGCCTGTCTGAGATACTTTTATAAACTTCTGTTTTTGTATGGTCTTAGGCCATGTTTATCTGTTCATTGCCTTGGTAACATATCTTTCTTTTCAGTTAAGGTCACTGTCTACATAGCATATACTCTGCTTGCATATAATAAATTGATATACATCAACAATAAAATGTATTGATTTCAAGACATAGTTTTTAACATGCTACATCAGCTGCAGAGTACTATCCTAAAAATCTGCTGTTGATGTTCACCACGATCTGTATTCCTACTTTTAATCATGCAGTACATAAATAAATATTAATACTCATAGTTTAGCAATGAGACAAAAACATCCAAATTTCTTCCTACGACACAGGTTTAGAATTAGCCCAGAAATGTTCCATATTGTTTGAGTGACAGCATGTGACCTCGGCTAAGCCAGGTTGAATGTTTGAATAAGAGTTCTTAATGGGACTCAACAGATTTAGAATGTCCTGGGGAAAAGTTTCCCAGAAAGAGATAATGGGAAAATACCCTTCCTATTGACAAGCAAACTTGAATGCACATTAAAAAAAAATCAAGCTTAATTTGGAAGAAAATATATTCTCTAGTTGAGCTTTATTTCTGACAACTGCGTCTATGTAGGCAGTGTTACTGACAGTTCTAGAAGTAATTTAACATTGCCTCTTTCTAGAAGTATTCTAGGAGCAATGTTAAATTACTTCTATAACTATGCCACTCAGTTTCCCAAATTAAATAAGATTAACTAGCTGTTGCTACCTGCTAAGGCACTTTAAACTTTTATACTTGCCTAATAATTCCACTGGTTAGAGAATTAGGCAGCGGAAGGAAACCGCTATCAATTTTGTTGTAATGGGGGACCACTCAAGCCCAACAAAGGATCTTCTTTATTTGTCCTAATTTGGAATAAATACATAAAGGTATTGGACTTTTTGGTACCACCTAGTTTACTGTCAGTTAAAATAATGTCTATAAAAAGGCACAGAACCAAATTTTGCATGCCAATTTGGGTCGTTTTCTCTCTTCATAAGGCTTTTATGTAGGACTACATTTAAACAATCCTGGCTATTTAGAGCAGCAGTCACCAACTGGTGGTCCATGAGAAAATCTTGGTGGTCCACAGAGAAATTATTTGCATTTTTTATATTGCACTAAATCAGGGTCTTTTTGTGCAGGTTGGAGGGGGACAGAAATTCTGACTCGGGGTCTGCTTCAGCCTCCTGGTGTGGGGCTTTGGGTGAAGGCTGGAGGGAAGTGCCACTAGTGGCTAAGAGCCGGGGCCTTGTTCCAGTGGGATTGCATCATGGCCTGGAACTGGCTGACCATCTCAGCCCACTGAGCCTCCAGGTACTAGTATCTGGCTTTGCACTCCCGCAGGTCTTCCCTCTGCTTGGAAAGCCTATGCTCATAGTCCTCAGTGAGGTGCTTCTGCTGAGCCTCCATCGCAGCCAGATCCAATTTGAACTGAGCCAGGTCTTTTGCCAACTCTTTCTTGTGGTGGCTGCTTAGCTCCAGCAACTGCTTCCTGTTGGGGCCCTAAGGAGCCCAGGTGGGGAGGAGTGGCTTGGAGGGGAAGGGCAAGTAGAGGCCAGCGAGGTGCCCCTCGACATGAGTGACATCGAGTTGGTCACGCCCACCCAGTCACATGACCACCTGGCCACGCCCACCCAGCCAGTCATTAGGCAGATCATATAAGTGGTCTGCAAGATTTAAAACGGACGTTGGCCTACCTGAACGTCCATTTTCAGGGCGCTGCGACTCCAATCCAAGGACGGGTTCTATCTTCTTAGTTGCTGGGCAGAACTGAGTGCAGATCTTATTCAAATTTGCCTAGGCCACGCCCATGTATGCTGATTAGCTCCAGTCTTTCCTCACGAAGGCCTCAAACAGAGATTAGAACAAAAGGCAAACAATCAATAGAAACAGTCAACCACAAACAAATGGAGAGCAGGATGCTCGAACGGGCGGGTATGGATTGGAGTCGCAGCGCCCTGAAAATGGACGTTCAGGTAGGCCAACGTCCGTTTTCCATTGCGCTGCTCCTCCAATCCAAGGACGGGATGTACCCGAGTTCAAAAGCCCTGGGCGGGGGGCTGACTGCTCTCCAAATCCTGGGCAGTGGCCACCTGTTGAAGAACTCGACGCCCAAATGACGCTTCCGCAGAAGCGTATGAGTCGATTTTGTAATGTCTGATAAAAGTGGAAGCCGACGACCAAGAAGCAGCATGGCAAATGTCCAAAACAGAGGCCCGAGTTGACCACGCAGCCGTGGCGGCCGCACTGCGTGTAGAATGAGCGTAAAGCTTGGCCGGTCGCGGTTTGGCCCGAACATCATAGGCTGTGGATATACATGCCTTAATCCATCGGGCTACCGTGGACGAAGAAACCTTGCGTCCCATCGAGGATGGATTGAAGGAAACTAATAAGGCTTCTGTCTGGCGAAATGATTCCGTACGTTTAATGTAGCGGCGGAGGCAACGTCGGACATCCAAAGTATGCCATAGCGACTCAGACGGATGGCCCGGGTTTGGGCAAAAGTTCGGTAGGATGAGTTCCTGCGCCTGATGGAACCATGAGTTCACTTTTGGTAAAAAAGATGGATCTAAACGCAGAACTACCCTGTCGTCGTAAAACAGGCACAGATCCTTACGAATGGATAGTGCAGTGAGTTCAGAAACACGTCTGGCAGACGTGATGGCGAGTAGAAAGGTAACCTTAAGCGTCAGGAACTTCAGCGAGACTGAGGCCAAGGGCTCGAAGGGTGGAGCAGTAAGACATTGAAGTACCAATGGCAAGTCCCATGAGGGGTATCTATGTACCACCGGCGGGGAAATGTTAGTGGCCCCGTGTAAGAAATTTTTAATCCTCGGGTTCTGCGACAACGTGCGGTGCAGTTCACACTGAAGCACCGTCGTTAGAGCAGCGACCTGGCGCCGTAGGGTCGCCGGCGCAAGTCCTCTCTTTAAGCCGTCGTTTAGGAAATCCAGCACATCCGGAATATCAGCCGAAGTCGGATCGACGTGATGGACCGAACACCATGCTGAAAACGCTTGCCACGAAGCTTCATAAATTCGGGTAGTCGATGGACGTCTAGCCGACTGAATCACACTGATGACTTCATTGGACAACCTGTCCTTGCGCAATTGGAGCCGCTCAAGTGCCAGGCGGTCAATCGGAGCCACCGAGGATCTGGGTGGGTGATGACCCCCTGGCTGAGCAAGTCCGGCTGAGGGGGAAGAGTCCAAGGCGGCTCCACCGAGAGACCCACTAAGTCCGAATACCAGGGCCTCCGAGGGGCGACCAGCAAGAGCTCCGCGCCCTCTAACAGTAGCTTCCGAATGAGGCCTGGAATCAATGGCAAGGGAGGGAAGGCATATAGGAGTTCGGGAGGCCATGGACACCGGAGGGCGTCGTAATCTTCCGACCCTGCGCTTGGATAGCGGGAATAGAACCGAGGCAGCTGGGTGTTTTGAGGAGTGGCGAACAGGTCCACTTGAGGTTGACCGAACCTGTGAACTATCTCCTGGAAGATCGAAGAGTTCAGACGCCACTCTGTCTGGTCGAGATGTTCCCTGCTGAGCCAGTCCGCCTTGACATTGGTTTGACCTGAGATGTGATCGGCTGTCAGGGAGGCTGTGTGGCGTTCCGCCCAAGCCAAGAGTAGTTCCGCCTCTAACATCAGGGGCCTGGACCTCGTGCCCCCCTCTCGATTTATGTGGGCCTTGGTGGTGATATTGTCCGTCCGGACTAACACGTGTTGCCCTTCCAACATGTGGCGAAAATGACGTAACGTGAGCCAAACAGCCCTCAATTCCAGCCAATTGATGCTGTTCGTCCGTTCCGACGCGGACCACTGACCTTGTGCTGTCATGTTCAGGAGATGGGCCCCCCAGCCGAGGAGGCTGGCATCGGAGGTCACCACTAGTCGTCTGGGTTCGAGAAACAAGCACCCCTTCTGGAGGGCCGGCGACAGCCACCACTCGAGAGACAGGCGGGTCTGAGGGGGCAATCGAATCGGTTTCATAGACGTGCTGTTCCTCGCTTTCTGAAAGGGGAGGAGAAGCCATTGTAGAGGGCGGGTGTGTCTGCGTGCCCACGGAACTATAGAGATGCAAGACACAAATTTCCCCAACAGACGAGATAGGGACAGAAGAGGGACAGTCCGCAGGGACCGAACTAGGGCCACCGTCTTCCGGATGTCGTGAAGACGCTCTGGGGACAGGAATACCTGGCCTAGCTGTGAATCGATAATCGCCCCCAGGTGTTGGAGACGCATTGTCGGGAGCAGGTGGCTCTTCTGACGGTTGATGGTGAAACCGTGAGCTTGGAATACATGAAGAATGACCTCCATGTCCCTCCTCGCCTGGGCATGTGACGTTGACAGGACTAGTATATCGTCCAGGTAGCAGAGCAGGCGGATAGAGCGAGTCCTGATAGTCGCCGCAACTACTGCCACCAGTTTCGTAAATGTTCTGGGCGCCGAGGAGAGGCCGAATGGCATCGCACAATATTGAAAATGATCGTTGTTGTACTCGAATCTCAAATATTGGCGATGCGATGGATGGATCGGGACATGCAAATAAGCTTCGCGCAGGTCCACCGATTGAAGCAGGTCCCCTCGCCTGACGGAAGCCAGAATCGACCTGAGGGAGTGCATCTTGAACCTGCGATACAAAAGGTATTGATTGAGACCTTTCAGGTTCAAAATGCCCCTGTGGCCCCCTGATGATTTGGGCACCAGAAATAAGGTAGCGTAAAATCTGGTCCGCTCCTGTCCCTTGGGCACCGGTTCTATCGCCTCGATGGAAAGAAGGTGAGAGATCTCTGCCTCCATGAGGTGTCGTTGAGCCGAACGTCGGGGAACAGGGCAACGTCGAAACCTGTTGGGAGGAGGGGTGTGGAATTCGAGAAACAACCCGTGCCGAACCGTGTGTCGTATCCAGGCGTCGGTGGTAGAAAGGTCCCATTGAAGGGCGAATTGCTGGAGTCGACCTCCAATAGGACCTGATGCCGGAGAGTCACTTGCCCCTGCGGGCAGGTCAGTAGCCCCCACCTCTAAAGGGGCGCTTGGATTGAGGCTGGTTTCTTGGTCTCTCACGAAACTGTTGCCTGTCGGATGATCGCTCAGATCCCTGGAAATAAGGACGCTGGGAGTACTGGCCACCTGGGCCAGAATAGGGCCGAAAGGGCTGTCGTTGTGAATAAGGTAGATACCTCCTCTCTGGCCTACGGTAGGAGGATGGGAGGACTTTGCGTTTGTCCTTATCCTCTATTAGAATCGGCTCAATGGTGGCACCGAAGAGAGCAGGTGCAGCGAAGGGAGCCGAGGCCAGTTTCCACTTCGCTTTCGCATCCGCTCTCCAGTTGCGGAGCCAGAAGAGGCGGCGGTTGGTCACAGAAGCTGCCATAGCTCTTGAAGCGAACTTGGCAGCCGTCAAAGAAGCATCCGCAGAGTATTCCGTTGCGGCTACAAGCTTATTAATGTCCTGATGCAGACGTGTGTCCTCAGGTGGTAACCTTTCCTGGAGTTGGCGGAGCCACATTAAGGACGCCCGATTGAAAAATGACGTGGCCGTGGCTGCTTTGATTGCCCAGGCCGCAGCCTGGTGTGCCTTACGGAACCCGAACTCCATCTTCCGGTCCTCCGCCTTAAGACCATCAACTATGTCTGAGGAAACCAAGGAATTCGATGACAAATTAGCGACCGGAGGGTCGACCGATGGTAAGGCCAAGATCTCCTCCAGGGCAGTAGCGGATGCATACAAATGCTTGTCCAGACCACTGGGCGCTGTCAACGATCCTGGTTGCCCAAATGCATTTTTTACTACATCTGCAAACAGGGGCGGACACGGAATGACATCATGGTCAGGCTTAGAAACCTGAAAAAGCGCCTCGTGCGGGGTTGATGATTGACCTTCACTGATAGATGAAGTGACCTCGAGACCAAATTTAGTGGTAACCTTCGCCTTATGCAGTAAGGACTTAAACAAAGAAGGTCTGAACAGCCCGGTGAAAACAGGTTTATCAGGTGGGAGACCTTCGTCTTCAGAGAATTCAACATCCTCCGGACAAATTTCCCCCGCATCAGACGAAATGCCCTCAGCAGTAGCAGGTGCAGTAGACGCCACCAACTGTCTATCCGGGGCCTTTGGAGGAGACAGGATGGCGGGAGGATGCGCAGCTCCAACCTCATGCTGCAGGCCAGCCGCCAGAAGTTTGGCCAACGCATCCGAAAGCACGGATTGCAAGGTGACCGGGTTGGCTGCCACCTCGGGCCGGAGCCCTGCCGCTGTTGGTGTAAAGGTGGCCTCAGGTTGTCTTTTGGGGCCCAATGAGGTAGACGGCGCTGCAGGACTAGAGACATCCGGCAAAGACACCGATACACCTTTTGAACATCGCAAATTAGACGCCGCGGTCAACAACGCGTCATCAGCAGCTGGCTTCGACGGGGGACCCCTAGATGGCCCCCTTCCATCCTTCGAACGCCCCTCAGCCTGTTGTTGCGCCTTTTCGAACTGCTTTTCAAGCGCTTTGTGCCTCCGTAACTCCGACTTGTTGTGGGCGGAAGGTTCGGAGGAGACAGTCCGAGCCTTACCATGCCTGGTTTTAGGCTTTTTTGGAGGGGGTTGGTGCTGAATCCTTGGGGGGGAGCATTCCTCCTCCAGATCCGATGACAGCGACGAGTCTGCCATAATGTAAGTCAGGAATCCCTGGCAAACACCACTGAGGGTAGACTGGCCAATGGACCAAATTGAGGCCTTCAAGCAGAAAGGAGTCCCTCAGTGTGATCAGTGTTCAAGATGACCCCACTGTATATCTCTGCAATTGAGTAGGTGGGAGGGCTCAGAAGCCGCCGAGCTCACTATCCCCAAAGTGAATGAGGGACCTCCTAGTCCAGGCAATTAATGCGGGGGGTAAAACGGGCTCAATCGCCACTTGCGTTGAAGGCTAACTCCTGGATAGCTCAGCCCGTTATAATGGAGCAGCCTATGCGTCCCAAAATGGCGGCCGCCGTGTCGTAATGTTCCGAAACAAAATGGCGGCCGTCAGGAGAGTCTGGCAACAAAATGGCGGCCCTCCGGCGAACAAGTCCGTTAACGGAATGGCGGGCGTCAGGAGATCGCGTTACCTGCGTCCGCCACTGCAGCAGTCCTGAAGGCGCCGAAGTTGAGGTGGAACGAAGCCGACTCACTCGGTCTGGGCGCGAGCGTTAAAGGCTCACCGCGCCGTTGACTTTGCCCGGACGTCAGAGTATGCCTCGCAACCGAGGCAGGCACTCCGGAGCCGCTAAAGATCGGAGCTGGGGCGACGGCAGCTTTACCAGCTCACCGGCAAGCTAGCTTGTCGCCTGCGGCTATGAATGCTCGGATCCGCCCAGCCGGGTCGGGATCCGGCTCACTGCTGGCCCGAAGGTAAGACGGAGCGAAACGGCCTGGGTCCCCAGGCTCGTTATCACTCAAGCAGCAGAGAAATTCCCCCGAAGCAGCTCCAAACGTAAAAATCCAGTAGGGAAGGAACCAAAATAAAAAAGGCAAAATAAAGAAACTACATGAAGAAATTTTTCACTTCTAACACAGAGCACTCAAAAGAAACTGTTCTCACAGCAACTGAGTGAGAAAGACTGGGGCTAATCAGCATACATGGGCGTGGCCTAGGCAAATTTGAATAAGATCTGCACTCAGTTCTGCCCAGCAACTAAGAAGATAGAACCCGTCCTTGGATTGGAGGAGCAGCGCAATGGAAAATTATGAATTTAGTGCTCCCTGAGGTCTGAAAGGTTGGTGACCCCTGCTTTAGAGCATACCAGATGATGAGCTTTTCATGCTTCTATCACTATCTGTCACTACCTCCTTAACTAAAGGATGCATTTTGTTACTACAGCGCAAACCCAAGAAAAAATGTTTTTTTAAAGGAACTGCTGACAATTAATTATATATAGGAAAGGTCAGTATATCCAGGCTAATATGTGTGCAAAATCTAACTCTGTTAAAGAAATTGTATCTTCAGGCTTTCTTGTTTGGTACAAATTTACTGAACCCAAATATTACCATATTTCTCCAAAAATAAGACCTGTCTTATATTTTTTGAACCCTGAAATAAGCTCTTGGCCTTATTGCCATGAGCTCAAAAGCCCAATTGGGCTTATTATCAGGGGATGTCTTATTTTGGGGGAAACAGGGTATTTTATATAAATGCATTTCAGAGAAGTCCAGGAAGACAGCTTTTCACACAATTTGGTACAACTTCATCAACAAGATCCAGTATGTCCACATTTTGTGACTTTTCATCACCCAGCTTTAAAGTTTTCTTGTGGGCAAGCTGTATCTTGTTAGAGAAACATGAACATTTCAATGAATAGTCTGGATAATTTTGCCTTGTCTTGTTCATTCTTTGTATTTCTGTGACAAATTCTGTATTTCTATGATAAATTGAACCCTACTTAATAAGCAAAAATGTATTTGAAATTATATTATAAATATAAATAATGTATTCTATATTTTATAGGCTGTCCATATCAAAGATGTGCTGAAATTGTAGAAAGGCTGATAGAAATAAATCAACAGCAGTACTGACAATCTTTCCCCCAGATGGAAACCAGTAAAGGAACATGCACAAAAATATTGATACTTGGCTTCAAATGAAATATCGTGTGTGAATTCAAGAGCAATTTTAAAAAAATTAAATAGCACATTTCTACACATTTACTGATTCCCTCTTGTGGGTATCATAGCCTTTGAAAGAGTGATGTATGGTACTAAGCAAATAACATACAGTATGAGCAAGGGACAGGATGCCCTGTAAAATTAGTTGTGATAGAACTTGCATCAAATTAAGATGAAAACTGAAAACTAAATCTAGTTGGATATGAAGCAAGATGAGTGTTTGTACAAAAACGGGGGGGGGGGGATGATTAAAACATAAGAAATTGGAGTTACAAAAATTTAAAGAAGACACAAGAAATATATTTTGAAAGACAAATCTTTAAAAAAATGAATAAAAGTGAGTATGGAAAGATCTATTCCTAGGTTTCCCTTCCGACAATCAATGAAAAATTCATATGTACTAAAAACATTTGGGGGCAGAGTTGCTTCTACCATTAGTTTTTGGGAAGAATAAAAGTATTTTATATAAATACTTATTTATACAAAACATAAAGACACTATTAACATTCTTATTAATGGTGGCTAGTTTAGTAATAGCAAAATACTGGAAATATCTAAAAAGGACACTAAAAAAAATGATATGACAGACTTCTTTGATGGAAAAATTAATGTATAATTTCTGTTTAGTTGAAGAAAATAGATTTCTGTGATATGATTTTTTATTCAAGCACTCTAGTAATGAAAACAATAATCAACTACCAAGATGATCTTATGAGAATAAGGAAGCTGTAAATGTGACGTGAATATATTGTATTGTATGCTGATATTAAAAATGTCACTGTTTTGCAAGGTGTTAAAAATGTTATGATTTGAATTTGTGAGGTGCATAAAGTAACAGAAACCAAACGCACACACATGAAGCAAAAAAGTCAATCGAGAATTTATGAATGTTACTGTCCCAGAAATTCTTCTGCGCATGATTCAAGGTTCCTTTACAAAAGACTTCATGTATCCATAAAAGAAAGCTTTGTGCCTTCGCCTTCTTCCAATTCCCCAGTCAAGCAAGCCTTTATAGCTGCTTCACTGTCCAGTTTGCAGATCAGAACAGGAATGGATCCATGACTTGAAGAAACTATATTTATGGCAGTTTGTAGTTTCAAGGACATTCCTCCAGTAGAGTCATGTGGTAGTGCAGATGTGAGCACAGTTGGCTCCATAGTTCTTTCAGGACCAATAACAATGGAATCCATCAGCCTAGCACCTGTTCCAAAACAAACAAAGGATTTGGAATGCAACATACAAAAACCAGTCCTAAAATATAAGAGGACCCTGGCATGGAAACAACTACTATATTTTTCAGAGTATAAGATGCACTTTAGTAGGTTTTGAGGTTGGGGCTAAAAAACAGCTTCTAAAGCACAGCTGATCATCTGAGGGAGCAGCAATTAGAAAAGCAGGCAAAGCACGGAAGATCGCTTCACTCGCGTTCGGGCTGAAAAACAGCTTCAAAAGCAAAGCTGATCGTCGGCGGGAGCTCCAGTGACTAAAGCAGGCAAAGCGTGGAAGCGGTAAGAGAAGGCAGCAGCTGTTCCATTTTGGGCACCGCACGTCACGTTTTCAGCCTCCAAATGCATCGCATTTTCTGGCGGCAATCGGCGGCAATGCACTTTGGCGATCTCCGCAGCCTTGAAGGGCTCTCAAACGGAGTGTTTGGAGGCTGAAAACGTGATGCGCAGAGCCCAAAAACACAAGCCATTGTCGGTGGCAATCTCTGCAGCCAGGAAGAGAACATGCGGAGGCCAAAGGGTGTGGGCCGGCAGGTGGGCAGGGTTATATTCAGAGTATAAGACGCACCCAAATTTTCAGCCTGTTTTAGGAGGGAAAAAGGTGTGTCTTATACTCTGAAAAATACGGTAATTTAATTTTGAAAGTTTACAAGAAATCATTTCAACTGATAGATTTCAAAGAGAAACAAAGTTGGCATAATGGTCAAGACTGTGTTAAATGTAACAAAATAGTGCAGCCATGTTTTGTTGTCCTGTTCCCCTGTACCCTTTGTGTTGGAGGCACTGCTTAAGGAGCTTCTGGGTTGAAAGGATTAGCTGGTGACATCACCATTGCCCAGAGGAGCCCATAGGGGCTCCTTTCATGACCTTGTCAAGAAACAGGAGTGAATGACAGGAGCTCATCCCCATACAGCAGCACTTAGGTCTCAAACACAGGCTTGCTAACCTCCAACCCAGAATCTAACCACACAAGCCACTGTGCTTCTATCTCTATCTGTCACTACCTCCTTAACTAAAGGATGCATTTTATGTTACCCCAGCACAAACCCAAGAAAAAATGCTTTTTTAAAGGAACTGCTGACAATTAATTATATATTTACTTTACTGATTTTGGCCTTTGGTCATAAATCTTTTCTCAGCCTTTTGACCAAAATCAAATATACTGAACAGTACAGTAAACTCTCCCATGCCAAATCTGAAGTACCCTTTCCATTCTGGATCTGAATAGCTGGGCATCTCTAGTTCATCTCTCTACCAAATCCTGGCCTATAAGGAATACCTATGCATTTTGTTTACTACTCCTGAATCTGCAATTTTTTATAATGTATACCTATATATATATATATATATATGGTAGCAGCTGAAATATGACCTGTTATATATGCGATTTTAATATTTTTATTTTTTCAAAATAGTAAGATCATAATGTCATCTTACAATTCTTTTCAAAGTTATCTCTTAGAAAAAGCATGAGCAAACCCCAAGTTATATCACATCATATAAATACTTCCAAAAGTTTCATGCCAATTTTGATATTATCTATTATTCCTCTAGTATGGACAACTTCAGCCTACTTGTTCTGTACCTGGGGTATCAGGTGGACAACTGTAAATTCCTTTCACATCTGTGAGAAACACAACTCGCTTAGGAGAGAATGTCTTAGCTAACACCTGTAATAGAAACAAATAAACAAAAACTGCTTTATACTAAGTCAAATCATTGGTCCGTTAACTTTCAAATTCTCTAGTGACTGATTAGCATCAGCTCTCTAATTCTGCTTAGAATGATCTTTCACAAACTGATCTATTAACATGAGGAGCCAAAGAAGGCACTGAAAGTCACAATGCCTGGAAATATGAGGAATAATTTGAGGGAGACTTGTCTGCTTCAGAACCAAGGATGATTTCATTGTACCCAAGGCCTCACACTTTAAGATTGTGATGGCTTTTATTTAAAATTGTTATACATTTTGTCATCCAGATGTTACATGCAAGAAAACTTACCTTTTTCAAACAAAACACAATGGGACTGCTGTTATCTGTGCATGGTTGATGGCATTAAAAGTTTGTCTTAATTTGTACACAGTTCTGCATTTCTTCAGGCTAATTCTTACATAGGTATATACTTTACCCAATTAAGAACATGACTATATATATATATATATATATATATATATATATATATATATAACCATAAATCTGTATTTGTATTTTTTAATCAATTACAATTTAAATTAACTTTGAATTGCAAACAACTTCAACTTAGTAATAGCCCTTAAAAAGAAAAAAAACAGTCTGAAATAATCAGATATATCTGCAGCATATGAATTTAAAGAGTAGAGCTCAAATTTCTTGTAAGTATCCTGGTAAATTTATAAATCAAGTCATTCCCATCTCTCACCTCAATAATTGTATCTCCAGATAAGATACAACAGTGTTGTTCCAAGTCCAAGGTACAATCCCCATGTAATACAGGAACATAACCTGCATCTAGAACATTCTTCACGGCATCAATACCAGCCTTAATGACATTCTTGTTTTTTGTTTGCCAGGTTCCAAAAGGCTGGAGAGAAATAACAAACAAATAATTCTGTTACTGTTATTAATCAGAAGGAATTACTATTTCTGAAATAAGAATGATCGGAAAATTAAGGCATTTTGGTTCTGGTATGTTTTATATTAAGGAAATGACTTTGCCTTTTTACATGGATATACAGTAACATTATTTCTTAATCTGTATATGTACCAGTTACAGTGGCAACCTGAAAGACAACTATTAGATATGTTGGTATTATACAAAAGTATTTAAATTTGTTTCTCAAATTAACATGCAGGTAAGAAACTGCCAACAAGAAACAGCCTGGTGAAGTGGTTAAAGAACCAGGCTAGAAACCAGGAGACTGAGTTCTAGTTCTGCCTTACAAACAAAACCACCTGGGTGACTTTGGCCAGTCATTTTCTCTTAGCTCTAAGAAGGAGGCAATGGCCAAACACTTCTTACCAAGAAAACTGCACAGACTTGTCTAATCACCAGGTAGTCGCCAGGAGTCAACACTGACTCAAAGGCAGCAATAAAAACAATAAAAACTATCATAATTGATGAATATATTATATGAAGCAATAAACTTCAACAATTTACTTAGGGCAGAAAATGCAGGTTTTTACAGGATAAAGAAAATTTTCCAAAAAATACTTTCAAGGTAGATTCTCTTGATGATTCCTTCATCATACTGTTTTGAGTATGAAGATGCCTTCATACTCAAACAGTAATGAAATTAACATTATCTAACCTAGGCAAATCATCAAAATCTACCTCCTTCCAAAAAAAGGCGAACAAAAATTATAGGCCCCTTACCGAAATCCCCACTGCTGGAACTCCAGTATTCATCAATTGTTCTATCACCACATGGTTCAACTGTAAATAAATAAAAGAGTGAGTCTCAAAATCCTGCAGCTTTCCTTCCTCAATTTCCTCTTCTTAAATTTCCATATTAGTTCAATAATCCTTAGATAATGAAAGGAGTTAATAGACCCAGGATGATCCAGGATGAGAGCAAAAAAACAACAGATAGTTAGATAAGGCATGGACATTTTTACAGATACTGCATAGAGAATATCTAAAGCATCAGATCACATAATTTTGCAAACAGTGTTGCTTGTAAGTGTTATCATGAATGGAGATACAATAAATCATTCTGATAACCATGTAAAACATATATTGTGGATGTGTTGGTAACACAAGAGAATGCTTATTTTTCAATGGAAGGTGATAGCCAGTGCCAGCCAGTGGCACTCATTCAAAGTTGGTCTGATATGGCTTTCAAATCCCGTTTTATTATCATCTGCTCCAATTTACTAGTTGGCAATGTGATTTATAATGGAGTGACCAGATAAGACATTTCATGACTCTCCTTAAGACCCCTTAAGGGGTCTGTAAGCATCTTCATTATCTTTCAGAACCACTTTCAAAATAAATTAGGGATATTCCTCATGACCTGGAGTATCAGAGCTTAGAAATTTTAAATGTGCGGCTCCTTCCTTCCTTCCTGTGTATAATTCTGCTTTCAAAAAAAAAAAAAAACCCATCACTGGAGGGCTGGTAAAATGCCTTGCATGGCTAGCCAGCTGCCAAGCAAATCTTATCCTCTCTGTCTAGCACCTGAGTTGCTATACTGGGTATCAAAAAACTAAATTAACCCTCTCTCACAATTTGTCTCCAGATCTAGTATCATCTGGCTCTCCTCCTGCAACACTGTTGATGGAATAAAAGGAGATCTGGTGGTTATGCTTCCTCTGTGAGAATGAGAGTTGGTATCTCTCTTTTTCTAGCCTCCATCCTCGAGCTGGTTGCTGGAGACCTGCCCTATACAAGGGTCCAGATTTCTAGCTGGTCAATCAACTATTCTCTACTGGACTTCTTTCTAGCTGATACGGAGGCGGAGGGGAATTATTTCAGGCAGCCATTGGGTTGCAACAATTGTCTAGTCTATTGAGGTGGGTGTGGCTTCCCCCCCGCCATATTATGTGAATCCTTGTTCATTCCCATGTTCTGCTGCTTTTGAAGAACTGGTTGGGCTATTCTTTTGATGTTCCTTCCCCAGTCTCCTTGATCAATCTTCCAGCTAAGCCATGTGGCTCTCTAATGCAGTCTTCTGCATTAGGTTCACAGCTACCAGGAGGTGCTTTAGAATGGTGGAGGATCACTGATCTTCTTCTCTTCTCTCTATTATTCTCAGCTTCCAAGATGGACCTGATGAAAGGACTCTGCTTTCTCTAAAGGATAAGTATGAGACAAAGGTTTCTTTCACGGGCAAGAAGCCGCCTTAAATGATCCCTATAACTAGAAAAGAGCTACCTTCCCAGTGGCAATTTTACAGTAAAGTTGTAACGTTTTCTGTCTCCTAGTTTTGAACCAGAAATTGAGGTATGATTCATGAAACTATTAGAATTCTCACAGAATTCTCCTCTTCTTATGTTATTACAGTAATATTGCTGGTATTGGTAGAAAATGGGGGGGGGAGGGAGAAACCCTATTTATAATGAGAAAATTTGTTCTGTAGTAAAGCAAGCAGCAAGCAGCATGTATACCAAATGCAGACATGTATTTCAAGACACATATTTTGCATTGATTTCATATATCTGTGAAACTATATATCATTTCAACATCTCCATATGCTCCCAATTCATCCATCTGTCAGACTTCAGTGCATCTCATATAAGGAACCCAGCAAGGACTACAGCACAATTCAGGAATGAACATGTGATCTGAGAACATTTGCAAGACAACTCAATGATGTTGTTGCATACTGCTTGGTGGATACCTTGGTGACAGAAAGCCTGGTCAAACACAGCCCTTTTCTCAAATGATCACTTGCAGCTGATCCGCCTGATGTCCCCAAGGCAACATCAAATTCTCTTGCCTCAAAATGCCCAAAAGATCTGGAATGGCAAAAAGAGAGTGATTTATATGTTTGGTTCTCAGCAAGCAGTTTAAAAAAGCGGTATTTGCCCACTGATCTTCAGAACCAAAGACAAAGGCTGTACCGTAAACTAATAAAGGACAAGTTTTCACTAGTTGCTTATGATTTCTTTTATTTGCTTTGCTATAACTGCAAAGTATTAATAAGCGGTGCCTCAATTCACATGACCGGCTACTTGTAGAATCTGGCTGTTATCATGCTGAAAAAGAAAAAGATTACATTCCTCTATTTTAAGTTACTATTTTTCAAAACAGCATAAATGGAAAGCTCTTACACTATCACTTAGCATCATTTTATCTGTTACAAATCTGCTATTGGTGAAAACACTGAACTGAGCATATCAGACAAACTCTTTGTTCAAAAAGAGTTCATGAAGAGCCTTGGTGGAGCAGCAGACTAAAGCGCTGTTAAATAGCACTTAGCTGCCAGCTGCCTGCAATTACTGCGAGTTCAAATCTCACCAGGCTCACGGTTGACTCAGCCTTCCATCCTTCCGAGGTAGGTAAAATGAGGACCTGGATTGTGGAGGCAATAAGCTGACTTTGTATTAAAAAAAAAAAAAGAATACCGCTTAGGGTGGGCCGAAAGCCCTAAGCAGGTATATACAAAAGTATGAAGGCTATTGCTTAACGCATTGTAAGCCGCCCTGAGTCTCCGGAGAAGGGCGGCATATAAATCGAACCAATAAATAAATAAATAAAATCTTCAATTCCTCACTAATGTCTTCCTCCTCAAGGAAAGCTATCTTTTTCCAGTCAAAGGAAGAAAGGGGAAATTTTCTGGAAGATGACTTTGAGATGAGAGAGCTGTTTTCCAACTACATCTGATGTCCATCCTGTTACAATAGCTACAACAAACAAACAAATATCAGTAAAGCATATTTTGTGTTGGGTATGTCACATCTATTTTAGCCCAAAGAATGAATGCTTAACTGCTTAAGTTATAAAGAACATTACAATATGATGCACAGCATGAGGTTAATTTGTTTTTTTACAATGAAAGCCAAGGACTTCCAAAATGGGAGAAGAGGGATTATAACCAGAACAAACAAATCCACCAAGCAAAGCCCTGGGACCAGCAATCTCTCTTCGCCTTTTTCACTGAGGAGTTAGTATGCTCTGCTAAACTGCCAGAACTCTCCTGGTCTATGTGTCTTTTCAATAGTTATTTTAAAGTGTGATTGTTTTTATGTATTTATTGTTTTTAATTAAGTGTTCTATGCTGCCCAGACTTTCACGTGAGATGGGCGGCTATATAAATTACTTACATAAATACATACATACATACATAAAAAAGCAGTAGCAGTTGTGAAGAGAAAAATCATATACCTATTCTTTCATAGATAGGGTATAAATAAACGGTGTTTTTCAACACTCACTTCTGAAGGTCTACCTGCCTCCTTCTCTTTCTTTTGACTTGTCCAGGGAAAGAGAGTTAAATCAGTATTGTTTTCCTCCCATTTCTATGTCTCCTTTGAACTTTAAAATGACTTTCCATGCATCTTTTCTTCATCCATTTCCCTGGATCAAAAAACTACTAGTAGCAACACATGCCCAATATGTCAATCATGCTGATGTCAGTGCATGCTTGCTCTGAAATAAACCCACTTTTCTAACAAGATATATCAAAGAATACTGCTTGAGATCTCGGAAAATCTGGCACCCCTCTGAGTAATTAATACTGGATTAAATCAGGTTGACAATTGATGGGTACTGCTTTCATGACAGCCTTGGGTGGGGGGAGGGATTTTTGAAACACAATCATCTATCCAGAGTCAGGCTGATTAGAAATTTACAGAACTGTCAAGCATTCATACCACTGCTGTGTGCAGCTAAATGAAACTGATATAAATTCCAAAACAGCTTATTGCAAAACTATGACAGAAGTCAAAGCAGCTAAAAGAAGCCTGTAAATGAAATCCATGTAAAAATCTACTTTTGCTTCACTTTCAGACAAGCACAAGAGATCATTTAAAAAATGGGAAATGGGAGTATATTAGATACAGCTTCTATATTTATCACCATGGAATTTATAAACTGTAGTTACAGAAAAGGAATGTAACTTTTACAAATATAAAATGAATATATAAAAAAATAAAATAAAAACTTAAGTGGATAAACTGTATATTCTCAAGTCATTTTATCTTGCTGTTATTTCTTTTGCAGCTGTAAATAAGGGATCTGTGTCTTCTCAATCTGCTATCCATTTAATTATTGATGGGGGGATTCTGAAATCCTTATTTTCTTTTTTATAATTTGTTTTCACTGGACTGGGAACTTTAAATTGGATTATGGTTCTTGAAAGAAAGGACTGTCCTAACCATTAAGACACTTGGTTATGTTATTACTCCTGATTAACATATGTGTGTCACCACATACAACAAATAATTGTCAACAAAATCTTTAGAGAAGAAACATTCTGAATTTATTTAAGGAATAATTGTCTGCATGGAGTAAAAAGCACCATGTTATAGGTTTCAGGAATGGAACAAATTCTGGCAATCCATATATCAACTCCTGCTTTGAAGGTGGGGAGCCACTTCCTCCTATGAAGGAGAAAGTCACAATGTAAATATGCTTAATTCAATAACAAAGAAATGTGTGTGGTGGTGTGTTGTTATTGAAATGACAGCTCTTAAGAATTGGAGCCTATTGCCCCAACTGAAATTTCCTCTGGAGAGTTGGAAGAACCCACCAAAGCAGTTGGAAAAGGACAGAAAAGACAGTTAAGTTGCCCGAATGGAAAGGGTGATTTTCACCTAATGATGTAGGTTTTTTTCTTCTTCTTCTTTTATTCAATTGCATCTGGTTCACAGAGACCAGATTTAATGAAATCAGCAATGCAAAGTAGAAATAGATGGTCCATGCTGAACACAATCATTGTTCTGGCTATTTTGTGCCTCCACCCACTACTAACTGACCCTCTCTGCTAATATTTACAAAGGCATGCAGTAAGGAGAGGCATTGAAAGGCTGAAAATGCTAGTTGTCCAAAATGGGACTAAAATCATGCACCTGTTGTGAAGGACCAGCCAAGTGTTAGGTCAGACTACCATAAATATTCCCTCACCATGAGGGCCTCCTCCTTTTCAAGCATATTTTATGCCTCCATTATGTGCTATTTGATCCTCTGTTAATGCCACAATTACAAAAAGGCCATGGAGATGTACTTGATTGCTTGTCAATGGAATAAACACCTTTGCTGCAGCAGGAGACAGCTGAAAAGATTCAAGTTTTTCATTTGCTTACCTGCCTAGCAGGTATTTCTAAGCCATCAGATGAATGAAATATAAATTACAATGACCCACTGCTAGCAACATAATATTCTGTCCTCAATTAAAATAAAACAGATAATGTAATTGATTAACACCCACACACACACACACATGCATTATGGCAACAGGTGCAAGAGTGTTTGGTTTAATTCTCTCCTTATTTGTTTATTTCAAAGATCCGTCTGGCCGCCCATCTTAAAACATCATTCTGGGTGGTTCACAGGAGTAATGAAATCTCAAAGCATAAAAACCAAAACAAGAATTAATAAAGAAACATTTCTTTTTACTTTGTTTTTCTGTGGGAATGACACTTGTAAATGATCTGCTTGAATATATATGCAAAGAAACTTTAAAACGGTTCTTTGACAAGAGACTTAAGCAGCTTAAATAAGTGATTTTAGTAATGTAACCAGAGGCTAATTCTCTATTTGAAGAACCGTCAGAACAAGCTGATGATGAAGCACCATTTGCACAATTCAATTTGGGTGGGCCCATCTTAATAAATGAAATATAGAAAATCTCCAAGACAAAGTATGTAATCCCAGGTTAATAAAAACACAATAAAATCAATTCTGGGAGCAGGAAGAACAACTAGTACACGGGTGTCAAACTCACCACGTCACGTTGCAGTCACGTGACGTTATGCGACATTTTTCCCATTCACTGGGCTGGGGTGGGTGTGGCCTTCACATACCACAGCCAGCCTGTGGGCTGCCAGTTTAATACCCCTGAACTAGTATGACACTAAGTAGCCTATATTTCAAACATGGCTAAAATAGTAAACTTTTAAACTAATGTTTCAAATAAAAACAGAAGTATAGAAAAATCCTAAATGGATTCCCCATGTTTACTCCCAGGGCTGCATTTAGCACCTACGGTAATATCCTTGTTTTCACAGCTCTTGCTCTACAGGGTTGTCAAGGCTATTTTGTTTTAAAAGGCATTGAAGGTGGAAGGGGATTAATTTTGTTGTTATGATCCCCTCCACCAATCTTTACTGTATTTGATTTGTGGTGTTTAATTATGAGAGTCAGGATGAGACAGTCAGATAGAATTGCTCACAGTTTCTATTTCATGGTGCTCGTTTAGCTTGTGCCTGGCGTAAAGGAAAGGATAGTGGGGTCCTGAAGCTGCCTCAACTGCTGATTAAACCTGGTCAAGGTTTTCTCTACTACAGTGAGATGTGCCCTACTTCTACTTTAATGAGTCTAATTGTTTTGATCAGGGAAACCCTTCCCTTCTACTGATGGTACATGCAGCCATCTTACTTCCAAGGGGAATTCATTCAGGAATGGCCTGCTTTCTGAATTACCCTGTATTCCAATTCTATTAAAATATTTGATGGGGAAAGTAAGCCCAACAGAAAAAGCAGGGTTATGAACTGAACCAGCACAAAGAATTCCAGAATCTAAAGGGAGCAGACCAGCTTGAGAGGCCAGTCCCCAAGTAGAGTTCATTTATCAAAATACACAATCTTAGCAGAGAAAGCTGAAGCTTTTGAAACACCCAGACTATATTTTCAGGAGTTTTGAGTCTGCAGAAATCACTGTTATTCCCTATATTGGGTCAGAAGAATAACTAAGGATCTTTAGAAGCAAATGTTTCTAAAAGGCCAAAAGGCCAAAATAAGAAAATGGTCTATTGAAAACAGGGCATGTTCAACAATCATAGATGGCTCTTCTAACATTTTTCGATTACATACCTAATGGCTGAACTACATGCTTCAGGGACAGGAATAGCGAGTGAGTACTCAAAGCTGTGTCCCTGAATTGCTAGAAGTTAGAGCAAAGCATAATTAAGAACAGTAATTAATAATTTTTAAATGAGGATAGGGAATTTTCAAGGTGGCATAAAAATTGACAAACATAAATCATAGTTGATGATAGCTGATGATATGGTCAAACACAAAATAGACATGAAAAGAGAAGGTAAACATAAATGCAATTTACAAGAAGACCAATTTGAAAGAAGCACTGATTTCATCTCCAAGGCTGGTCATCATTTTTAAAGTGGAGAGGATATTTGTTTCAAACTATTTTTAAGTAACAGATGTTATGAGATCACCACACATCCCAAAAGGAGAGGCAGGATGGCTATCAGTGTGCTGCTCTGAAAGGTTAGGATGGTATGAAAAAGGCACAAAGAGAGGTCAGCAAGCTGAGGAGGTATTTGTAGATAGCTCCATGTGCTACTACAACCGTATGCAGGCACGTCCCATGACAACACTGCCGCTGAGTCTATAGAATTTCTGTCACATAACTAGCCCTCTATATTGGTTCTCAGACTTCATTCCTTCTCGCCTGTCCTAAGTAGAGCAGCCCACTGAGTTTATGCTATCCAGTGAGAAAAAGATATGGGAATGACAAGACTCCTTCCATAATGTCACTACACATACATGGATACAGCTCAGTAACAAAAGTTGCCTAGGGTGCTTTTTAACGCTCTAAATGGATTTGAATCAACTGGCTAGTTAGATTAAATACTAAAATCTAGAGTAGTTGGTTGTTGTCACAAATTCTACAAAATTGACAATTCTATGTGTGGTCTATTTTTATATATAAAAATATATGCAAATGTATGTGTTTGAATGAGTGAGTGAGTGAGTGTGTGTGTGTGTGTGTGTGTGTGCAGAGGGAGGGAAGGAGAGAGGGGGGGGGAGGGAGAGAATGAGACTACAAATATCATTGTTTCCTTGAGCAGCTCCATATCATGATGTTCTAGCATCATCTGGCATCAGAAAGCTTTTAAGAAAAAAAAAGGTATGTGGAATGATCCACATGGCATCCTCATTAGCAACTAGATACACCAGTAACCAAAGTGAAGAGGAGACACATGAGCTATTGACAGATCCCAATGTGTGTTTCCAGATTCACAAATCTCTCTGGTATCTTTGGCTGGCACATAAGCATAGGTATTTGTCTTAGAAACATACTTCTCAGTTAGGACATCATATAAAGAGAATCTTAGGACTTTACTGATATGCAAGTCAACTGACAAGAGTTTTGTATTTGGAGAGAATTATTACATGAGAAAGTCTTGTTTCTTAAAAAACAAAAAGACAAAGAAAATCAGCATCTGTGTTAACATGGTTTCCCAATAATAAAGTAGCACCCTCACCTTGCTGGGATCCTAGCAGTTGGCATAAACACAATGAGTCATGCCCGTTATGGGGGATATTTGCCCTGGACCGCATGCAAAGAAAGGACACTATCCAAAGCATTTCATAAATTTAATTTTAGTATTGGAAATGACCAAATAGATAAATGCTTTTATTCAGAATATACTCCCCATATATTCTTATTTATGTATGGAGCCACTGATTTCAATGGACAAAGAACAAGGAAAGAAAAATGCTTTACGGTAGGTTGCAGTGGGAAGAGAAGATGATGGTTTACATCTGTGATGGCAAAACTATGGCATGTGTGCCAGAAGTGGCACGCAGAGCCCTCTCTGTGGGCATGCGCGCCGGCCACCTGGTCTTCAGTTTCTGGAGCTCTGGTGCACACACATACATTCCAGTTTGGGAACTCGGTGCCAAAAAGGTTCGCCATCACTGGCTTAGATATTTCACCATCAGGGCTCCCAGAAAAGATCTGGTTTTGCCTGTGCCAACTACTTCAGGAGAATAAGATTCTATTAATATTTGAATACTGAAAAAGTACTCAGAAATGGGGAGAAGAATCAGATTTCTAGAATCATTAGTTTTATTGCATTTCCATCATATATATTATCTCTTAAAACTACCCATTCACAAGTCAAAAGTCTATTGCAACTGAGGGTCATTCATTTCCTTTGAAACAAGACTTACAGAAATTGGTAAACTAGACAACTGTAGTTTTCTAACTCTCCATGATACACAAATAATAAGTCAATTACCCTTGTGAAAGTATCTGCAAAGGATGACAGTATACACAATGGTTCTTTACCCTCTGCACAAATTGCTTGTGGAAAAAATACATAAAATGCAATGATATGACATACACATTTCTATTATTAGATCAGGAATGAATTACATCAAGTGGGAACCCTATAGCCCTTCAGTTGTAGATGACTGATATCTTCCATCAGGTCCAGCCAACTTCATCAATGATATGGAGGGTTATGATTCTACTTTGATGAATTAGACATTTCTAAGGAAATGCAGAGGAGTGAACTTAGGCCTTTTTCACTCATTTGTTAAATTTACATCCTTTCCTTCAGGAGCTCAAGGTGGCATTCACAGCATTCATGTCTCCTCACCTTCCATAATAATCTTGAAAGGTAGGTTGGACTGAGTGACCGCTACAAAATCATGCCTTGAGCCAACATGGATAAAAATGGAGTTGAACCTGAGCTTTCAACATCTTAACCGCTGCATCACACAAAAGGCAGGAAGCAGATGACAAAGGATGCTTAAGCCCTGAAAAAACTGGGAATATTGCCTATTCTTGTCTTCAGTTATGATACCAACATTCCAATATCTGCCACAAAGAAGCCGGAGTTAACCTATTCTCCAAACAACAGGCAGGACAAGAAGCAATGGACGGAAACTAATCAAAGAGAAAAGCAACCTAGAACTAAGGAGAAATTTCCTGACAGAACAATTAATGAGTGGAATGATTTGCCTTCAGACGTTGTGGGTGCTCCAACACAGGAGGTTTTTAAGAGACTGGATAACCATTTGTTTGAAATGGTATAGGGCAGTGATGGCTAATCTTTTTGCCATCGCGTGCCAAAAGCAGGGGGAGGTTGCACGTGTGCATGCCCACACCAATAATTCAATGCGGCCCACCCCCCGTGTGCAACACCCCCCCACACACACACGCTTTTGGCATGCCATGGCACAGTGGGCCCGGTAGGCCCGTTTTTCAGTCTCCCCAGGCTCCAGAGGCTTTCTAGAAGTCTGGGACCAGAAGTCTGGGACCAGAAGTCAGGAAACGGGACGTTTCCAGCCACCGGAGAGCCTCCAGGGGGAGGAAGCTGTTTTCGCCCTCCCCAGACTTCTAGAAAGCCTCTGGAGCCTGGGGAGACCGAAAAATAGGCCTCCCCCCCCGGAAGCCCTCCGGAACTTCCGGTGGACCCGGAAGGCCTGAAAATCAGCTGGCCGGTGCGTGCATGTGTGCTGGAACTGAGCTAGGGCAATACTTGCGTGCCCACCGATATGGCTCCATGTGCCACCTGTGGCACACGTGTCATAGGTTCGCCATCACAGGTATAGGGTTTCCTGCCTGAGCAGGAAGAAGACCTCCAAAGTCTCTTCCAACTGTTATTCTATTATTTATTTTTATCACCCTTTTTGTATCTCCTTTCTATTTCCAAAGATTCAAGAAGCTAAATCCCAATGATCCAGTTACAATTCTTGGTAATCAATGTGAAATTCTGGTATTTAAATAAAAGTAGGCATGACATAAAGACAGTCTGATGCTGCTCAGAAATTGTCATACAGAAAAAAGTTCCTCTGATTAAAAATAATGGAATATGTCTGAGGAATACAGGATTGTAACATATAAGCACTGTATTTTATTTCATTATTCCATAAGAAAAACAAACTCCACTGGAATTATTTTATTCCTTCCACTTTTTCTATTGTTTTCCAATTTTTCAGAAAAAATGAGCCTTCCAAAAAAGTAACCTGTTCCTACCTAGAACTACCTAGACCAGGGGTGTCAAACTCAATTCCATTGAGGGCCATATCAGGATTGGGTTTGACCTTGGAGGGACAGCTGGAGGTGTCGGGTGGGGGTGGCCAAGTTTTGTGTGGCCATGGTGGGCATGACATGGAATCGCACCTCCGCAGACATGGTTTTATATACTTATAAAAATAGGGAGGCATATATATCTGTGATTTTGGTTTTTTTTAATACTTACTTGATCTACTTGATCACCTTATGAAAGAGAGACCAGATCAAGAAACAGACTCCAGGAAGACTAGAGCTATAAATTATTGACATAGGCTAGTAGCAGAATCCTGCAAGCCTGAAAGGTAAAATATTTTACTTTTCCTCCCTTTTATAACCTTCTGAGTCAAGGACGGCCTCCTGCAGTACTCTGGAGGCCCCATTTTGCGCCTGGAAGGCCTCCTGGGCCACTCCGCCCTATTTTTGCTAGCAAAGGCACCATGGGCCAGTCCTTTCCTATTTCCAGACTGGCCCCACAGGCCAGATCAAAGCACTGCATGGACCGGATACGGCCCTTGGGCCTTGAGTTTGATATCCGTAACCTAGACCTAAGAAGAAATTTCCTAACAGTTAGACAAATTAATCAGTGGAACAATATGCCTCCAGAAGTTGTAAATGCTCCAATACTGGAAGTTTTTAAGAAAAGATTGGACCATTTGTCTGGAATGGTATAGGATTTCCTGCCTAAGTAGGGGATTGGACTAGAAGACCTCCAAGGTCCCTTCCAACTGTTATTCTGTTCTGTTCTACTCTACTCTGTTAGAAAATTATGATTATCATTGATTAATTTACCTATACTATTGGAAAGACTTATGTCGTTCACATCCTACCTTATGACTGAAAAGTAATAGTGCAACAAGTCTGTGGCACCTCTGAGGAAGTCAAAAGGGAAATTCAATCAAAAGCACCAGCAATGAAAATAATCACAAGTGAGAAGGGCTAGTTCAGGGGTCGGCAACCTTAAACACTCAAAGAGTCACAAAGGTCCTAACCGGAAACCCCCTGTTCAATTCTGGAGCCAACCGGAAGTCCGGTTCCCCCACCATAGAGTCTCTTCCTAGTGCAGCATCCTTTTCCTCTACCTGTCCTAACAGAAAGCCCTATCAATTGTGGAGCTGACAGGCGACAGGGAGCCACAGCAGAGAGATGAAAGAGCCACATGCAGCTCCAGAGCAGTGGGTTGTTGACCCCTGGGCTAGTTGAACTTCACAAGCTTGATATCTTCACTAAGGTCCTGAAAAAAGGCAATCTTGCCTTGATTTTAGAATTCAAATTATAATTTCTTCTCTAGACAAACAGTCATATAAGTTAACATGAGAACCCATGGCAAGTCACTGAGCAAACTTTAGTTTGTCATATGTGCACCATATGGAGGCTGCAAATTCCAGATGACTACTGGATCATAGAGTTTTCTGCATGTTTTTGCTTTTAATATGAATAAAGTTAAAGCATATTAAGAATATTAATAAATATTTATGGAATCATGATTATATCATTACTGAGGAAGGAAAGAATATTAAGAATATTAAGAAATATTAAAGAATATTTAAAGAATTAAAGAATATTTGTGAAGAACAAAATGCTCATAGAAGTACAAATTAATATACATCACAGAAAAAAAAATAGGATGAATACTTCTATAAGGTTTTTCTACCATTTAGTGGTTGGCTGGATTTTTGCAGCTCATAGCATAGGCCAAAGTACTTGGATTTTTCACCATTCTTATTATGCATTGCTTGTATTTTAAGTTTTAAATGCTGCCCTAACATGAGGCTGGGGGAACAGGGCATTTTCCCAAGCTCTAAATTGTAAGTAAATTAATAATCTAGCCCCGTGATGGCGAACCTATGGCACGGGTGCCACAGGTGGCACGTGGAGCCATATTGGTGGGCACACGAGCTCAGCTCCGGCACCCATGCGTGCACCGGCCAGCTGATTTTCGGGCCTTCTGGGCCCACCAGAACTCAGGAAACACACTGTTTCCGGCCTCCGGAGGGCCTCTGTGGGGGTGGGGAAAGCCGTTTTCACCCTCCCCAGGCTCCTAGAAAGGCTCTGGAGCCTGGATCGAGTGAAAAACAGGCCTAGAATTATGGATGTGGGCACGTGTGTGTGTGACCCCACCGCGCTCCCCTGCTTTTGGCACGCGATGGCAAAAAGGTTAGCCATCACTGATCTAGCCTATGGTATTTTCTGACCAATGTCACATAATGCTGCTAGTTGAGAAGCAACAGGACAAAACCAGAGGAGTTGCATATACTGATGGGCAGCCCTAAAAATTGAATTAATAGATGAAATATATTTTCAAAAAATGACATCTAAACATACTATGTTTATACATAGTATAGAGGTGGATATTTTGTTTTGTTAGCAAACCCACAATGGCTGGGTTTGTACATCACACCAGGTAAAAGTCACTGTTTACAAACTTCAATGGCTAAGTTTATACAACTAAATCAATCTCAAGCAAAACATGGCACAGTGTAGGAAGTCAGTTTTTGACTCGCTGTACTAATTGCACACTATGCAGTTAGAAATAGCACATTATTTTGGTTCTGAAAACTTCTGAAATGCAGTAACAGAAAGATCTTGATGCCTGTTTATGAGGCACGTTCTGAGAGTTGAGCTAAGCCCTTCTGCATCAAAGCACATTTATCTCAAGAGCTAACATGCTAGAAATCTTCTTGTTGGCTCCAGTTCAGCACCTTAAATGCTTCTATTCCAAGTGCTGATCTACCCGCTAAATAGTAACCCTTAATGTAATCCAATCACAGCGGGCAATGCTGTGCTGATTCCCTGCCACTGGCATGCCACTCATTACAGACCTTGCCATCTGGCTTTCTTCTTTCCAAAGCTAATCCATGCCAATCAGCAGCAAATGAGAAACAGCAGGATAGCGTGCAGAAAGCGGGTGAGAATGGAAACATAAAGCTGATATTGTATGCAACCAACAGGAAGAGCAACTTGCAAAAGCCTAACAAAAACAAAAACCCAGAGTTTTGTTCTCCAGGTTTAGCAGCCTGGACCACATCTACCAGAATCCACTGCCAGTGTAGCCGGTAAATTCTACATGCTGTAGTTCCTACAAACCTTTTAAAACATTCACGTATTAAAGCATGCGATTTGGGGCCGTCGTACAATCTGGATCAGTCAGAGTTGTGGTCAAGTTCAAACCACCTTAATACAGTACCCCTTCAGACCTTCCAGGCGAATGTGAATATTCTGATTCAATAATTCCATGAGTGATGACCAGAAAACTGCCAGAATCAAAGAGGAGTAAACAGATTCTACCCAACTTTTACAAAGTTTTAATCACCTTCCTATCAGACTATGTCATTACTGCTTAGCCTGTATTTTATTCATGCTTATCTGGGAATAAACCGCACTGAACTACTTCTGACATGCATAGGACTGCACTGTCTGTGGATTCCTTTGGGTCTTTAAACCTATTCATGCAGCCAGAAAAATTAAAACATCTGAACATTTCTACTAATCTCCAATGCCCATTGATTCTAACTGCCCTGCAGACTTTGCATGTTTAAGGCAAACGTATGCAGAAAGAAAGCCACGTTTGGCTATATGCACACTGAATTTGAGAGCGTAGAAGTCTGCAATATGAGGATCCTGGGTCATATCATACAGTTTCAACTCTGACTTCACTGACAGCAAGGGAAGGAGTAGAGAAGTTATCTGAATTTCTCACAAGCAAATACTCTGGGTTCCTCAGGCCTGAGCAGGTGTTTTAATGGTTATGTACCATCAAGTCATTTTCAACTCTTAACAACCATTTATTTTTCCTTGCTGATCTGTCCCTAACTTGGTCCTTCCGCTCTTCCAATGCTGCCCTCATCACTACTCCCACTGAAACTATCCACTAGGTGGTGATAGTCTTTTTTCTTCCATCTTTCTGCTGAAATAACAGCAATGTATTTTATCAAAGATGACAACTGCTGCCACCTGCTGGAAATGAAACTTCATTCATATTAAAACAAATGAAGTATCTTTAGGTCAATACTCTGACATGATGGAGGCTATCTATAAAAGGTCATGCCACATTAAGCAAGAAAAAGCTGGATATTGGATAACTAATGAATATGTAATAATTTCTCTGGGAAATCTTATCCATATGCCCAGTTAAATTAGTAAAGATGCAAAACCATCACAGAAAATTCCAGATTTTAAACTAGGAATTTCAGACTTCCTAATTATATTTCACCCGATTTAAAAATGTACAAATTTACCTAAGAACAAGACAAAACATGAACAGTTGATAATATATTCCTGAATCTCAGGCCAGGTAAGAGTTATCTCTTCATATTCATTAGCTTGGGACTTCAGAAAGGCAAGAAAGAAAGAAGCTATCACAAAGGTAATTTTATGGATCAATACCTCTTCTGGATAGCCCTTTCAAGACTTGAGTACTAAATCAGGCTATTTATTTAGTCCTGCATAAAAAGGCTAGGCTACATCTTGTATTTAGTTATATGTGTAACATTTCAAGAAATGTGTTATACACATGTGGCTGTTTGTACACTGACTCACTCAGACATCAAAACTGTGCGATATCAGGATTCCAGCTCATATCAAATTATTTCTCTCCTCTAGGAAAGAAGATGAATTTATTAGAGTGACTGTTGGGAAGGAAAGAAGGAAGGAAAGAAGGAAGGAAGGAAGGAAATTATCTGAATTTCTCACATAGCAAGTACTCTAGGTTCATAATGCTTGGCAAGGCTTTTGATGATTATGTGCCATCAAGTCACTGTCAACTCATAGCAACCATAGATTTTCTTAACCCAACATAATTATGCACCATAGATAAAACAAAAGTGTAAGTGGCAATATCAATAACAGAATTGTCATATGATAAGGTGAAGAATACAATGTATAACATGTCCTTGAACTGTACTAGAGCCAGAGGAATAATCTGGAAGTTGCCATCCACCAATCTACCAGGGTTCAGTTTCAGTCTCTTGACCAAGTCTTGCAAGATGTCAGAAAGATATTAATTTGAAGGTATGCAATGATTATCAATTAATTTCAGAATATTTCCCACTGTCAAGGACAATTTTTCATCTTGGATAAACCAAATTGATCTTCCTTCTTGATCAGGTTTCAACATATCTGGATGAGGGAAATAATCAATTTACTTCATCAAAGCTATTTCATAAATATATCTGTTAGACCCTAACCGTAACTGTAATCCATTCCTTCAAATAAATACATTTAGGGACAACCTATCAAAAACTTCATTTCTTCTGTTTGCCTTTATTGGCCGATATCCCTGTTTCACTTAGTTTCAATTTATTGTCCTATGTCCTGATCTAAACCTGCCTAAAGTTCTGTAGTTTCAGATCTAACTGAGAAATAGAGTTGAATGTCATCAAAATCCTTGTTATGATCCCACCCAACTCAAGCTTGGAATGGCTACTTCAATTTGACACCAGCACCACCTCTTCTCACTTTCCATGTCAACTGATTCTGGGATTACAGGGCATAATTTGCAGTTTGCAATTTCTATAAAGGTCTCAAGTTAATACTTTCTTTTATTTCAGGAGCTTTGCTACCATTAATCCTGTGCCATAAAACAAGGAACAAAATACCAGATAATCCACCACTTTGTGTGGTTTATTCAAGAAGTAAATTTCAATAGGAGAAAACTCAAGGCCAGTAAACAAACAGATCATGTGCTAAATATAACTTAAAATACCTGAAGCATCCATTTATTCCATTTATTTATTTCATTTAGTTGCAATACCACACAATAACAAGCAGACTGCACTTATCGTTTGACAGGATTATACATTTTAAGAATGTTAATTAACATATTTTAAATATTTTCACTACCACACCAGGATAAAAAGACAAGGAGACATCATTTTAAGCTTTAGTGGCCCAGAAAATAAAATTATTTTGAGACACATCAGAGAAAAATCAATTCTGCAAAGGAACATTTAAAAAGAAAGTTGGTAAACGTATATTAGGTATCTTAAATTTCTGGCCCACAGGTGGCTCTCTGTCATCTTTTGCAGCCCACATGTAACCAACAGGAGAGTGAGGCACAGATGTTGGCCAGCCCCTCTGTACAGCAATCATGAACACACATTATGAATCCTCCCTTGGGTTAGTCACTAACATGAAGCTCTGTTCCTAGGCATTGCAGCCTAAAAGGCAACTGCATTCCTAACCTTGCATCAAAGTGCAATCACAGCCACCACCATTGTCAAAACAATGATTTGTGAACTCCAACCTTGGACAGTGAAAACACCTCAGTGCAGCCTTACCTTTGCCTGTTCTGTACAGGTTTATAGCTGTACTTTCCCCCCTAAATCCATAGCAAGAAGAAACATGGCAGAGCCACTGGTGCAGGTGCCAACTCTGCCCCCATATGTGACATCTTAATGCATGATGAGGAGTGTAACTATCTGGGCATGGAGCTGTTTCTTCTGGGCCTTGTGCCTGACAAAACTGGTGTTGCCTGCTGTTGCCTAATTTCCAGCAGTCTTTCTTTCTCCTGCTGTCTCGGAGTACCAGAGTGACTTTCCTCCTCCTTTTCTCCATTGGTTGCCTAGATTTTTAGAACTCTGAAAATGCACCTGATATGCCAAAGGACAAGATGGCAATGAAGAGGCATCTCAATACTCTTTATGCAACTGCCTCCTAAAGAAATATTTATCTCTCAGAAAATATCCACAAAATATTCCACTATGAGGTTCTTGAAAGACCAAAACCAAGGCGCTTTCACTCAATTCTTTGTTTGCCATGATAAATATTTACTTTTGCTTCAAACACATGGTAAATGGGTTTATTAAATAAATAGGATATCAGTCATTAGGAGGATGTGGATCAAACACTGCATATGTTTAAATATAAAATATACCTTATTTCATATGTATTAAATTAGAGCTGCTGAGTTTAGTCGCAGGAAGTAGTCCATGTCCTTTGCAGTAATTTATTGGCAAGCAAAGAAAACTTCCAGTCACAGAGTCACATGAGAAATTGTATTATTAGATGCTTGAATCTTGATTTGATTAGATCTTATTTGATAAGACTGGACCAATTCAAAAATAAAATCTTCAGTTTTGTTGATTAATTTTAAATTAAGTACTAAATATTAGGATATTAATCTATCCCGAGACGCCAGGAGGAACTGAGGACGCCCATTTGGCATCCTGGCTCAAGGGCAGAAGCCTTCCGCTACTTCGCATGCGTTCCTACCCTGCGCCGTGCACGATTATGCATCGCCTCTCTCCAGCCTCCCAGAGCAACGAAACAAGAATAGCCGCCCTCCGCAAGGACTCCGCTTTCAGCGTCTCGAACTGGTTTTTCTGAGTCAATGCACTACCTCCTAATTTCACAATGCAATCCACTGCAGCAGCCATTGTGGCCAGACTTGCCCGCTCGTATTTTACCGGCTGTCTTTGCTGACGCCACATCCGGGCCAATTTCACTGTAAGCAATTTCAGAAAAGCCGGGCGGTTGCAGCGCAGGCAATGGAGTGAATTGAGGAGAATTTGAAAAAATGACTACTCATTGCAGCATCGAACAATTTATTGCTTTTTTTTTTGGGGGGGGGGGGGGGGGGGGGGGAGGGAAGATATGCGGGTATTCTTATTTCAACTTTTCTTCCTAATACTCTGTTAATAAAATGCTGTTCTTTCTACCTTTTAATCAAACTCTCAAGACGGGTTAAGACAAGTTGATTCCGGTTAAAGTGGAACTGCAGATGTTCAAAGGCACTATTTTATGAGTTTTCACAACTGGAACCAGGTTTATATGCATTTAGATGATTAATCGACAAGGGGGAAAAACGGCCCTAGGCAATGCAATGCATTTGCCAACATTAGTCTCCTTTTACTCCCCCCCCCCCCAATTGCTGTATAATGTAAATTGGAGGGGGGGAGGGGTCAGAAAATCCATGGGCGTTGATTATATGCCAACATAGCGGCCTCGTCGATAGAAAGGATGGCTTCATGATCACTGAAACGGCTTATAGTGGGGAAAAGCATTCTGCACATATTCATTGGCACTGCTAAGAATGTCTCCTTTTGCTGTTGTGATGGTGCTCAAAGGTAGCAAGGCAAGGATACATGTAAAACAACCCGAAATTCCAAGCACCTCTTTACAGGCAGTGAAAAGCTAGCACTGAAGTTATTCTAGAATAAATCGGTAAAACGACGTTGCATGTCTCTCAACCCCACATCCTGAGGAACAACTACGCAGCCTTTTCGCCTCTCCTACTTCAATATTTTGCAGTCAGCCCTGGAATCCACAGAGCGCAGTCATGACTTTTTTTTTTCTTGTTAATAAAAGGCTTGGAAATTATTAATAGTCCCTTAAATCGCGGCAGCGGCTCTGGTTGGTTTGTAGCAACGTCTACTATGGTGATGTCAGCAGAAAATCACAGCGAAAGGCGGACCCGACCGTTTCTAGGAGCCGGCGCTGCTAGGTGAGTCTCTTGTTCCGTCGCCAATAGCATAAAAAAACCCATGTTGGTTGGGAGAAAACGGGGAGCAGTTTCCTTAGCTTGTGGTACTGTGGGGGTAGCGAAGCTTGGAAGAATCCGATCTCTGCCCGTGATCTGCGTGTTTCGTGTCCTGAAAAATGGTATCCTTTGAAAGGGAATTTAAAGCGCCAGGAGAAGGTGATCGGCAGGTAGGTAGTAGCTATGAATTGCTGCCGTTCCTTCAGGAGTTGCAGCAAAAGGTACCCTTATTTAATTAGGGGTGCTTTTCATCATGACGTATATACAATCTCTTCACCTTTTCATTTACATAAAACACAAACCAAATTCTGCCTAATGAAGAAAAATTAAGTCCGTGGCAGAGGTATCACATGCACACTTTTATGGGAGATGGAGAGGAGGTGGAAACTGTAGTTGGCCATCAAAGTTGGACATTCTGGGAAATCTGGCCATTGCATAAAAGAGCTTCCTGTCTCCCCTCTGTTTACGCTCCCCCCCCCCCCCCCGCCCCAGCAGGGGGAAATACCTCCTCTTCATCTTCCTTCCCTTTAAATTTGGAGTACTCTATACCACAAAGAGGAAAAAGAGTGTAAACTTTAGCAGATGCTTAAGAAAAATGCTTTAGTGAAGAACATATATGGAGATTTTAAGTCATCCAGGTCATGGTTGTCCCAAAGGTGCTTTTTCAAAAGGCAACTGGACCTCCTTTGTTTTTCCTTGAATATGTTTCACTTCTCATCCAAGAAACTTCAGAACTGAAGAAGCTTCTTGGATGAGAAGCGAAACATCTTCAGGGAAAAGGAAGAAAGTCCAGTTGCCTTTTGAAAAAGCACCTTTGGGATTTTAAGGAGATGTCTGTTAATAGGTACTCCATTCCCATCACATGGTCACCCAGTTTCTCAAGACATCTCTAAAAAATGATTGGAGTAGGTGTGTATCTCTTCAGTCCCTACACAGACCCATCCCTCTTCAGTCTGAGCTTGACTTAAAATATAGAACTCAAATTGTAACTCTTTCATTTCCAAATCAATGACTGCATGTGAGATTCAGGAAAGTTTTTCCAGCTTAAATTGTGTGGCTATACATAGTCCTCGACTTACAACTATTTGTTTAGTGTCAGTTCGAACACTACAACAGCATTGAAAAAGTGAATTATGTCTGGTCTTCATACTTACGATGGTTGCAGCATCCCCATAGTTACATAATCAGAATTTGGGTGCTTAGCCACTGGCATATATTTCTGATAATTGCACTGTTCCCGAGTTACGTGGTCACCATTTGTAACCTTCCCAGCCAGCTTCCAATAAACAAAGACAATGGGGGAAACCAGATTTGCTTAATGACTGCATATTTCATTTAACTATAGTGATTTCCCTTAACAACTGTGGCAAAAAGTTGATAAAATTGGACAAATAATCATTTAACAATTGCCTCGCTTAGCAATGAAAATGTTGCACTCAATTGTGGTTGTAAGTCGAGGACTACTTACATGATTAATTTCTAATTTGGTGACTTCTTGAATTTATGTAGAAATTGGAATACATTTAAAACTATCATCTTAGACCAAAGCTTTATGAATTAATGTAGATGTTTTTCACCCACATCATTAGTATTATCTTTCTTATCCTATTTTGACCCTGTAGATAAGGTTGCATTTATATAATTCATATGTTGAGCTATAGCACATTGGATTCGAAGACAGAATAACTGGTAGTAAAAACACAGAATTTGTTCACAACTTTTAAAACTAAAGGGATTTTTTTCTGGGATTGTATGACAGCTTTGGAGTGACTCTGGGCAATGAACAGAACTTAAATAACATAAAAACAATTATAATCATTACAAAAATTAAAATACAAAACACGCAAGCAGCAAACCGAAATCACTAACACAACTGAGTGAATATTTTCAGTCACTCCTTTCTCCTTTTCTTAAGAGACTTCGTTACCCAATAACTAATCCATTTTAGTTTTTTCCTGGTTACAAGACCTAATAACTTGAATAATACAACTATGTCTACCTTGTACTTCCCATATCTTAAGTTGGAAGTAGCCAAGAGAGAGATAGAAGGAGGAGCTGAGAAACTGCTGATGTCAGGCCTTTCCTATTCATGACATAGTTCCCCCGTTGGTAGATGCATTCCCTGCTGGCTGGGGATATGCTAGAAGGGAATAGCAATAGTACTTAGACTTATATACCAGTTCACAGTTCTTTACAGCCCTCTCTAAGCGGTTTACAGAGTCAGCATATTGCCCCCAACAATCTAGGTCCCCATTTTACCGACCTGGATGGCAGCAAAGCTGAGATTGGCAATGAGGACAGCAAGATTTATACTGGCATTCTATGCCAGCTCAAAGATGGCTAGGTAACACGTCAACACAGTATTCGGGAAAGACAATATTACTGGGTTCTTTGGAAATGTTGAAATATCCATGGTTTGTATAAGCATAGGTTTGTGTATCGTATTTTTTTCCCAAAAAAACCCCCAATCAGTTTATATGGCTGCTCATCTCAAATAGATGAATGGGTAGCTACCAGTATTAAAAAGTAAATAAAATAAGTAAATTACAGTATACAAAACATTTAAACACAAAGCAGCTAGATAAAATAATCACAATGTAACCAAACTTGATAATTCTTTCATCAGTTTCTGTGAAATTTGATATGCTTCATCTCTTCATAATGATGCAGTTTTTCTGTGAATTTCATCTCATTCCCATTCTGATGAACATAAACAAAAAATCAATACGTGCCATTCCTCATTTATGCTTTTTCCAGATAGGGTAATTACAGTATGAGAATAGAACTTTGGTTTTAATATTTATCCAACCAAATTGGGTACAAATTGCAAAGCATTTTCTGGACTGTCACAAGATAGAATGATGTTAAAATGGCTTGGATAGGTAGCCGTGATGTCAGAATGGCTTGGTTAGACCTCATAGCACTAGAAAGAATATAGCTGGAGACTTCTGAATTCTGCCAGACTTCTGGCAGTTTGTGCAACAAGTATTTCCCAGTGGGAAATATAGCAGTGAGTTTGATAATTGGAAGATTGCACTGGCAATCATAAAAGAGTCTACAGATTGCATAATAAGCAGGGTTTATTATATACAGCCTTTATTCAGGTGACATTATTCAATTGTTACGGCACTGCACGCTGGAGGGAAACATGGCACTAACCATCATCACGCTGTCTTTTTTTAAAATTTTGATTTATATGTCGCCCTTCTCCGGAGACTCAGGGCGGCTTACAATGCGCTAAGCAATAGCCTTCATACTTTTGTATATTTATACAAAGTCAGCTTATTGCCCCCACAAACTGGGTCCTCAATTTACCTACCTTAGAAAGGATGGAAGGCTGAGTCAACCTTGAGCCTGGTGAGATTCGAACCTGCAATAATTGCAGGCAGCTGGTATTAATAACAGGGTGCTTTAAACCACTGTACTACCAAGGCTCTTATGAAGAAGTCTATACCAGGCACCGCATAGGAAGGGGAAGATTATTTTGGAATCTTTACATTTATGCAAAATCTTATCCAAATACTGTAGAAGGGTAATTTATTAAGTATATATGTATGCATTAGATATGCTTCAGAAGTTTTATCAAACTCAGTATGATTCCTTTGAGTCCCTCTTAAGATTCAGAGCTTCTCAGGCATCCAGGAATAACTTGGACATATCTTACATAAGTGCAATCTGCTCCAACAGGCTTTCTTAGCTCTCAAGAGAGTTTCCTGATAAAACTATTAATGTTTGCTCTGGATCCCCCAGAGTATAAACTCAGAGTAATTTGAGATGTCACAGAATAGAAAATGAACCCACCCTTGATGTGGTCTAAGACTGAAGCATTCAGTTCACATTCTTTCCAGCTGACACAATTTTGTGGTCTCTTTTATGTGACTGAAGTGGCTTTTCTGTGTCCAGGTGTTTGATTGTTTGTTGCCTAAAAGCTGAAACTTTCCAAAATATGTGTAAATGTGAAGAGCACCTAAGATAGATGTGGTAGATATTTATATATGTGGTAGATATGCATATGTAAGATCAAGTATCTTACTAAAAATGATTTTGCTTTTCAATGTTTCAGTAAAATGGAACTTGGAAAAGGTTCATTTTTACGCAACTTTTCTTAGTAAAAGATGATCTAATCTAACTTAATTGCTCTTTTTTATTTTTTTATTTGCATTTTGAGAGATAGCTGCTGGGATCTCAACCTTCATCAAGACTGACCACTGATTAACTTCGACTCTACCATTAAGAACAGCTTTTTTGAAAAGAAATACACGTTTCTTTCCTGCTATTGTCATTTTCATTTCTGCACTATTAAAGGGATAAGATAAAGATGCAACTAAAATGTTTCATTCTTTGGTGAACATGGGAAATAAGTTAAACTGTGGCCTCCAGGTTACTTGCAAGGATATAAAATTTTGAAGTGTGAAAATGTGATTCAAATGAATTCATCTTTCCTGTCTTTATATTCTTTTATTGTTATTAGATTATTTGTTGTATATTCTGAACTGAAACTGAACGTTTAGTTTAGTTTACTTTACCTTATTGTCATTGCACACGGTACAACGAAATTAAATGCCGTCTTCAGTGTACATTATAACTATAAAAATAAAAACACGAACACACATCCTTTACATTCTATATAATTGAAATTGAAAACCCGATATTGCACTATACCATAGAATTCAATATGGTTATTGCCCTGGGATAGAAGTTGTTTTTCAGCCTATTTGTCCTTGTTTTTATTATCCTGTATCATCTGCCAGATGGTAATAGTTCCAAAAAAGGGTGCCCAGGATGAGATGGATCTTTAAGAATGTTTTGAACTTTCTTAAGGCAGCGGGAGCTATAAAGCTCTTCCAAAGAGGGGAGAGGGCAACCAATGATCCTCTGGGCAATGACATTGACCCTCTGAAGTGCTGTCCTATCTGCCACTGTGCAATTTGCAAACCATACACAGATGCAGTAAATTAAAATATTCTCTATGGTGCAGCGGTAGAAGGCCACCAGCAGTTTTTCATTCAGTTGTTGTTTCCTGAGAAGTCTCAGGTAGTATAATCTCTGCTGGGCCCTTTTGTACATCTTTTGTAGAAAATCTAATCTAGTTGCAGAAAAGCACAAGGTGTAACATGTGGTAAAATGGTAATATGTAATGAGTTATATTTAAAATCTAATGCAAGACTGATTCTATTGAAATTGTCTCCTTTGCACAAGGAATAGGAAAAGGCTGATTTTCTCTTTTACATGCGCTACAAGTTCTTGTGCAACCTCCAAATCTGTTGTGAATTATTGTCTTTTGATACATGATTTTATTGCTCCAGGATTTCAGGCCCTAAAAGGAGGAGGTATCGTCAAAATTATACATATCTTGTGGAAACCAGCTTGTCACATTCTACCAGATGAGTTGTGATATCTAAATGTCTATAATGTTATAAAAAATGGCTGATTTCCGATGTTTTCCCTCCACCCTGCAGGTAATGTTCATTTACACGTCTGAGAAATCATGAAATCGGTGTCACTTGCAGCCATTTTTTGGTGTATCCTAATACCATCATTTGAGACCAGCAAGGTGAGGGAGGAAAATAGAGAAAAAAATTAGTTTATAATAAAATCAAATTTTTGTGTATGGATTAATTTCTACACACGAACCTGAATTCATTTACTTGCTATAATTTTTTTGATATCTGAATATAGTCTGCAATCTTTCACTCTATTTTCTTTGATAAACACAATTATCTCAGCCTTCATATATATTTTCAGATCCATGCTCTTCATTGTATCATGTAGTCTATCAACCAACAACACGATATTATTAAATACAAATGTACATCTATGTTCATGGCCTCAATCATCACATCTCTGATGTCACCACAAACTTTCCTTATCATTTCTTTCATAAATACATTAAACAATCAAGCAGATGTCATACAAGGAGATCTCTATTCTTATCTTATTCCCTGTTCAGTGTTTAACCATTCAGTAAACATTCTATTTATTCTCACACAAATTTTAATTCCATTATATACCAATCTTATTGCCCTCAGCAATTAACATTCAATTTTATATGCTGGATGGGGATGGGGAGCAGTGGGCTGAAACTGATTCCTGGAAAGACCAAATGACTCTGGGTTTGGGGTTCTTTGGTCCATGGAGAATTGCCATCTCTGGTCTTGGAAGGCCTTAGGGTGTAATCTGGAGGTTCTTCTGGACTCACAACTGTTGCTCAAGGAGCAGGAGGGCCTTTGTGCAACTGTGGCTTGTGCATCAGTTATGCTCTTTCCTGGACCAAAGATCCATCCTCACAGTTAATCACACCCCAGTAACCTGTCTTGACTATTGTAATACCCTGTACATGAGACTGGTCTTGAAAACAATCTGGAAGCTCCAATTGGTTCAAAATGCAGCGACCCATGTTGTTTTGTGCAGATGTAGATATGCACAGGTGTCATCTTTCCTGTGGGAGCTTTATTGGCTACCAATTTGCTTCTGCGTACAATTCAAGATTCTGGTTGTCACCTACAAAATTCCCACATGGCTTGGGGATAGGTTATCAGAAGGACCATCTCTTCCCGGTTACATCCATTTGACCTATCAGAGCTGGGAGTCAGCAAATGTGGGTCCCCTCTCCTAAGGAGGTACATCTGGTGGGGCCCAGAAGAAAGGCCTTCTTCATGGTGGCTCCCTCTTTTTAGAGCATCTTGTGGAGATTAGAGTGGTCTCCACATTGACATTCTTTTGCAAGGCCCTGAAGACCTGGTTTTGCCAAGGGGTCTGGGGAATCCAGAGTGGGATGGAGCTCATTAAGTGGCTTATTTGATTGATTGTTGTTGCGGGGGAAGGGCATTGTTTTTTATTCTTTATATATTGGATTTTTATTTTTGTAAGCTGTCCAGAGTCACTGAGAGTGAGTAGACAGCCATACAAATTTTCTTAAATAAATAAATAAATAAATATTACTGAAGTAAAACTTAACAGTTGTAACAACCAAGATGTAGTTCAAGAAAATACGAAGGATCACAGGTTCTCCAGCACAATATAAAATGACTGGAAAGAGTATCGTTAACTACTTTACTTCGCAATGAGGTCACACATATTGCTTATTCTACTTGTATTTTTCTTCTATAGACATTTGAAGACATCCGCTGCAAGTGTGTCTGCCCGCCATATCGTAATATAACAGGACAGATTTACAAGAACAATGTATCGCAGAAAGATTGGTGAGACAAATTTCAGAAAAGATTCTCAAAGCTCATAGAATGTTTGCAAGATGTGATTGTTCTAAAAAGCTGGTTTTAAAACTGGTCTTCATTATAGAAAGACAGTGAAATGAACTAGTCTCATGCTTTCCGATCAATTGGATACTTTCAGCCTGTACATTTTATCTATTTGTATATCTGTCAAGGGAATTAACTTAGTGATGTAATAACAGTCTCAAAATTATCCAGCTAAATGTAACATTAAACTCTGTATCCTTAAAAACAGGTGAACTTCCATATGATAAAAGGTTTTTGATGCCCATTGTTGCTTCTTGTTTCTCACAACTACAGTAACTGCCTGCATGTGGTGGACCCTATGCCGGTACCAGGGCATGATGTTGAGGCATATTGCCTGTTGTGTGAGTGCAAGTATGAAGAACGAAGCACCACAACCATCAAGGTAAAATACCAATCTGTCTCTTACACCAGCTTTCTCTGTTGTCACTGTATAGAACTAAGAATTTTGGCTATTGACAACAGTCAAAGAACCTAAAAAGAGAAACTGAAAATATACTCACAAGGTATAGCATTGTGAGATTGAGGCAAGAGTGTCTACATTGGTAGTTCTCCTGATTAGTATTTCTCATATAGATATTACCTTGTAGTGAAAACTGCATTTGAGAATCATATCTTAGATTTTCCCTTAAGAGATCAAGGAAATAATTTTAGTCATGTTTTGGTTTTGTAAATGTTTGGTTTTGGACTCTCTAACTTTGCTGGGAAAGGTGTTATTTTCTTCATTCTTTCTTAAATCTGATGTCTTCGGACAATGCAGAATTTTGAATCTGCATAACTGCATATACTTCCAGCAGATTGAGAAGGCATCAGATTGGGGAAATCCAACCTGGTATCTTTGTCCTTATTTGGATCTTATCCTTTCTAGCACTGGTAATTTTTTAGCTGATTTTTCCTATTATAATATAGATGTTGATGCTTTGCTCAAAATACGTTCTTTTATCCAGGATCTTTGATGACATTTTGTGTTCATGCAGATTATCATCATCATTTATCTCTCAGTGATTGGAGCTCTTCTACTCTACATGGTCTTTTTAATGGTAGTTGACCCTTTTATCCGCAAACCTGATGCCTATACTCAGCCCCTGCACAATGAAGAAGAGTCAGAGGTGAGTTTGATGTGCTTTAAACAGGTTTTCTTTTTCCATTTGGACTACCTGAATCTGGTGTCTTCCATACATTGCTTCCCACACTACCCGGCTTAATAGATTGTGGGAATTAAAAGCCAATAATTTTGGAAAGCCTGAGATTCTGGAAGGCTTGGCAGTAATCAGACCTTTAAATCTATGTGTTCAGCAATGGAGATTTCTACATACCAATCACTTTACAGAACAAAGTGATTGGTATGTAGAAACCGCCATGTATGCTTATTCATTTATTCACATATTTATTCACATAACATTTTCTGTATGCAGAGTGATGGAAGCCTTCCCACCCACAGAGGGTACCTTGTTCAGTATACAGCTCTTTCCCTCTAGATACCCTTCTCCCCAATGCACACGCATCTTCATCCTTTCCAGACAGCATAATGCATGAAGAGGGTTTAAGATACGCCTCAAAATCTGTTTCTATAGTCAGCACTCAGAACTAACATTTCCAAGCTGAAACACTGCAGGTAAGTTGAGATTGCAGCTTTCTGAAGTCTGGAGGTGACTTGGTCAGAGAAGGCACCTTTAAACAATTAGTGACATAAAGGAATTGGATTTCTTTCTAGGATCTCATTTTAGATTGTGGATTGCATCTTTGAAGTTCACGCACATTAAATACGAGCATATTTTGTTTTGAAGAAAATATTTTAAAATCCCGTTAACTATGTTTCCTGAAACAACACAATTCACATTAAGCCATAATACAAAACCAAAGGATTTTATTTTGTATTTCATTCATTCATTTGAATTAGAACGCTGAAGCAGTATCTAAAATAAAGCTGTTAGATTTTTCTGAACTACAGCTCGTTATGATCAAAAAAGAGAGAAAACTGGGAATTATATTTCAGAAATATCTCCTACTTCTGCTTTAAGGTATATGACAACAGTGCAATATAACATGATCATATTGACTGGAAATTTATATTTTTGGAAGACAGAATGTTACCCAGACATTTCATTGTAATTCCTTTGCATTTGTTTTTATAGAAGGTAACTAACCATTCTTCATAATCTGAAGCATACTGCAGTAATATAGCTACCTTGGGATATTTTCTGTCGTTAATGATGAGCAGTTTAACCTTGCTATTTTCAGTGTGCATAAATATAATATACCTGTCCATTCTGTTTTTAAAATATTTTGATTTGTCTTTGAAGCCCAAGGTGGAGCGTTACTACTGCGCATCTGAAATGCTTTTTCTTTGAGATGTTTCTTCTTCTGTTACTGCAGGATCCCTGTTCCTTAACAGCTATACGTCCTTCAGGCAATGCCAGAACAAATACAGTGCTGGAGAGAGTGGAAGGAGCCCAGGAAAGGTGGAAGCGTCAGGTGCAGGAACAGCGGAAGACTGTGTTTGATCGGCACAAGATGCTAAGCTAGACCTTTTTAGGTGTGAGCTGCAGCTGCTGGTTAGCTAGGCAAAGTTTGGTTCGCCAATACAGACCCCCAAATCTGTACTTTAAATATCTTGCACCTGCTGTTTCTGATTGGGTTTGCTTGTTGTCCTCCTTAGTCTACCCAAGAGAATATGCTGCATTTGAAGCAAGCTACTGGCTGCACGTTCCATCTATAAGGGCTGCCACTTGCTTTATTTGTTGCTGTAAGGAAAAAAATAACTCTAGGATAACTAAAAGTGAGAAACAATTGCAACTTTGGGTTCTATAATCTGCCAAGCATTGGTCTGGTTTGGTGATAAAAATGTGGCATGCATTTATTCGTTATTGCTTACTAACCTGTGGCTTGGCTTTTAGCTCAAGTTGGATGTATTATTAATGGAATGGTAACAGCAACATCCTTTTCATTCCATTGACTGTATGCCAATATATGATCCTTCACTGTTGCAAAATACCTACAGAGAAGTGGCTTGGATCTATGTGTAACATGCTAGTTTGAAAAGTTGGCACTAAAGATAGAAATGCAATAAGGGAAATTAACTCAGCAAAAAGGAGTAATTGTATTTGGTTCATAAATTCTTACAGATTCTTTCTTCAAGGATTTTTTTTCAGGATAGTTAACTTTACACCAAAGAAATATGGACAGATTTTTTTTAGCACTATCATAGTTAACGGTAAGCCATGGTTAACCCATCACAAGTATGAGTTCTGTGCTTCCCAATCTCCTAAAGGGCCAAACCAAGAAGCTTGTGGGTGCCTCTTTCACATGCAGATTTTTAAACAATCAAGAGGTTATATAGATTCTTGTATTTCTTTGCTTTGGAGACAGCTTAATTGCTGCCTAGGTTAGATCTCAATTTTCAATGTACATTGAACAGATGAAGCCATTGCTGTTCATACAATTGCATATGCAAACAAAGAATACTTTGCACATGTTAACTTGAAAATCCTTTGCTTCAAGATTTATCTGCACAGGAAGGAAACTAGATTATTTAGTGCAAAGGAAATTGCCCTTCTACATGTGGCAGTTTATCCCAGTATGTAGAACTGGATTCTACTATCAAAGGACATTTATAGAAATATAGCCTTAGATTTTAATATCAGTTCAAAGAGTGACATGCAATATGCAAAATAAAATTTAACTTGACTTAATGGAAAATTTCCTGCATGCATTTGGATATGGCCTACATGGTCACAATTGTTTTACAATACATCGACCAACCGCTTGCCCAAATGTATGGGACATCGCATTGAAATTTGTTTTGATGGTACTTGTAGCAGCCAGATTTATGCCACCAATTAAGGGGAAGTAGTATTAATAGTATGTAATGGTAAAATGTAATGTTGTACTGGTCACTCAGATGCAAAAAACACTATTAAGAGATCTTGAAGTTTGGACAGTATTTTTTCCGCATGCAAAAATATTTATTTATTTATTATTGCGATTTATATGCTGCCTTTCTCCCTAGGGACTCAAGGCGGCTTACAAAATGACAATTTCCAATACAAATCACAATGAAATAAAAATTAAAATCAGCAACCCAATTAAAACAATTTAAAATTATAACAGTGTACCCCAAACAGATCAGTTGAGTTGACGGAAGAGCCACGTCTTCAGCTAGCAACGGAAGGAAAGGAGGTTGAGGGCTATCCTGAGCTCAGTGGGCAATCTATTCCAGAGGGTCAGGGCTCCCACAAAGAACGCTCTCCTCCTGGGGGCCGTCAGCCGACATTGTTTGGCCGATGGCACCCTGAGGTGGCCCACTCTGTGAGAGTGGACAGGACGATGGGAGAGCGGCTGAAGATGGTCCTGCAAGTACCCCGGGCCTAAGCCATGTATTATGTATGTATTATGATCTACTTTATCTCTTAAAATATCTCTGACAGATTTGATCAGTCTTTGTTACTATGCCGCATCTGTTCATTAAAGAAAGTATGTACAATATCACAGATGTGAGACATGATTCAATAACTTTTTGGCAGAAAGAGTTATCAATCACTCAAGGGTTCAGAGAATGCATAAAATAGGAGTCTAAATTCATAAAATAAATGCTAGCCATACCGTATGTGGGGGCTGCTGAAATCCAGCAAATATTACAAGCCATTAAGAGTTTTCTGCATCTTTTTGTTGTTTCTATAATCATCTCTATTTTATAGCCCAATTATGTCTAGAATACATTATAATATATCTCAACAGCTGGTTACTAAGCACAGATCTGCAAAAAAAAAAATATTATCCATTGTTTACATGGAAGTATGTGGCAAGGGATTTGACTTTATTTACCGAAAACATTTATAAGCCATTTCTCATTCAAATATTCAACATGATGTACAAAAATAAATCAGCAACAAAAAAGTAGACTGAATAACAGTGTTCTAATACGTCAGAAATTATATCTGATAAAAAAGACCTCTAAAATCATCATACTAACAATATTAACATAAGAAGTCCTAATGTGAACAAATAATGTGTTCTACAACACTTTTACATCCCATTCTAAAGGAGAGAAATTAATGTCTAATTGTAATGTTGGGAAAAGAACAGAAGCTACTTTTTAAAATCTTTTTGCTACCTCTCTTCCTTTGCTTTTAATGAAGAGACACTTTTAAATATAACCTTGGTGTTGTATGCCCAAAAGTGATTTTAAGCTAGCTAAAAAATTACTCATGGGGATGCTAACCAAAGACATATATTCTAGGTCAATATTAACTACAGTTAGGAGACGTGAAAGAAAGTCTGAAGCCTGAATTTCATTTCCTAGAACCACCTCAGTGCATGACTTTTAAAAAATCAATAGAATCATTTCATGCTATTTTGAGATACAAGGAACTTGGAGAGCACAGTTTAAAACTTCCCATAGATTTAATATAATTTAAAAACAAGTGTTAGCTCTCCACTTATAGAATTTTTTTCCAAGAAAATATACATACCATCTATCCAAATTTATGTCAGATAGTAACTCATCTTAGGCCTCAAGTACAAACCTTCCCTCCCATGCCTCCCTGGTCTTTCCTAAACATTTTGTAGAATTGGAGGATCCAAAAATATGTGTTAATTTGTGCAACATTTGTGTTTTAATTTATAAAACATTTGAGTCATTTGGTTCCAACATTTCCAGCCTATACAAACCTAGCTCCTGTGTGGCCACTTCAAATTGAGTAAGAAGCTTAAAACCTCCAAGCAAGAACGGTATACAAAAATATAACATATATATAAAATTATTCTAAATCAGTATACAACTGTACTAAAAACTATGCAAATTCCTCCAAATCAAATCAAAATATAAACATTGGTGCCCTTTTCTATTTCTTCCCATTGCGTCAATGCTTATCTCTCATTAAAGCAAGTCCTTGGTAAAGTTGGGATTATTCAGCAAAAGTGCATGGGAATCTGAACAGGTGTCCCTAAAATTATACTGAATCAGCAGGATGCCCTTCCCTTGAATCTACCTCAGCCTCATAATGAAAGCTTTAGATTTTAGGAATGCATAATTTTTCTTTCCTATTAGATTTTTTTTTCCATCAGTCATGATGACCACCTTTATTTTGTAAGCATTTTTACTGACAGCTCCAGGAAGGACTGATTTTTAAAGAGGAATTGTGTCACTCAGAGGAGGAATTAGTTTGGCATGTTATTCCTCCTCTGAGCTAAGATGGAGATGATTCCTGAAACTGGATCCCCAAACTGAATGGCAAATAAAGGACCCTTCAGTTTTTGGTAATGTTTTGTAATGTTTTAAGACAAACTCTTTTAACAGACAAATTATCATCTTGGCTCCCCTGAATGTGACCACTGAAAGACCGTAGAGCCTTGGATGGTGCCTGCTCCATTACCTGGACTTTGGCAGTTCAGGAGGATGAAGAGACCTTATTTTGCAGACCCCAAGACCATGGTATTTAATTTCCTTCCATCACTGTCTCTTATTCTTTTCATGGTTACAAATGTATTTATTTGATAACCAGAGGCATCCTGCAGATAGTGAACGTACCCATTCAGGATTCTTACTGTTAATGTAAAATATATTGAGATAATTACACCATCTGAAGGCAAAGCCTTGCTTTTAGCAGCTTTTCTTTTAAATCATTTTTTATTGTTTCTTTTTTAAAAATAATTTTATTCATAAACATTTTTGAATACAGTGTATTGTCAGGGTATACCATTTACAAGAGAGAGAAAAGGCCAAATAGAAAATAGTGATAAATATTAACTCATGAACTAATAACAGCAATAATAATATAACACATGTACTGAGAATAAAAGTAATAATATAACCAAATAATTTTAACTAAGTTTCTTTTTATATTGACTTATTTACATTTTTGCTAATGATTATGGTAGTTATAAACCATCTCTATTGTTAATACATTCATAGTCTTTCTTACTCTAATTTCTACCTCTTGTCTCTAACCGCTCATAAAATCTATTCGATACCAAATAATATTCCGTGTCTTCTTTATCTTTTATTTTTAAAGTTAGTCTGTCCATTTCAGCACAATCTAAAATTTTTCGAATTACTTCCTCATCTGGCAGGGTGTTCTCATTTTAGCTTCTCCTCCTTTCACACTGCTATTACTTGGACAATGTTTATTTTTTTTTTATCCTGCCTTTATAATTTTTATAAGTAACTGAAGGCGGTGAACATGCTGTTTCCCACACAACAGTCTTTATGAGGTGAGTTGGACTGAAAAAAAAGTGACTGACCCAAAATCACCCAACTGGCTTCCACACCTGAGGCTGGACTCTGGAGAGCAGGACCAGAACCAATGGGTTGAAATTATATTGGTGAAATTCAAATTCGATATTGGAAGAATTTATTAGATTTTTTTAAAAAATACCATCTTTATTATTTTAAAAGTAACTCAGAGCAGCAAACATAGTAATACCCCTGGGTAAGGAATATTAAAAATACCCCAAATTCCAAGGAAATCTTCACAAAGAATAAGAAGCTAGCACTGAAGTTACTGCATTCACCGACCGTTTCAGTATCCTTGTAGCTTTCCAAATACGCTACAAGACATCAGCAGCACCCGGCAAAATTGGACATCACGGCAAGAGCAGAATATCAGAATAAAATCAGATTAACAGAGTTGGAAGGGACCTTGGAGGTCTTCTAGTCCAGCCCACTGCTGGAGCAGGAAACCCTTTAACATTCCGGACAAAAGGCTGTTCAATACCTTCTTGAAAACCATCAGTGAAGGCTACGCAGCCTTTTCGCCTCTCCTTGCTTTAAATGTTCTGTCGTCCAACCTGGAATCTACAGAGCACAGCGGTTTGACTGAACGTTTAAAATAGGACTAAAAAAAAATATTAATATTCCTTTAAATCGCGGCAGCGGCTCTGGTTGGTTTGTAGCACTGCCTACTACGGTGATGTCAGCAGAAAAATCACAACGAAAAGCGGACCCGACCGTTTCTAGGCGCCGGCGCTGCTAGGTGAGTCTCTTGTTCCGTCGCCAATAGCATTTTTTTAAAAAAAAAAAAAACCCGATGTTGGTTGGGAGAAAACGGGGAGCAGTTTCCATAGCAACCTGTTGTACTGTGGGTGTAGCGAAGCTTGGAAGAATCCGATCTCTGCCCGTGGTCTGCGGTTCGTGTCCTGAAAGATGGTATGGTTTGAAGCGGGATTTAAAGCGCCAGGAGAGGTAGGTACGCTAGTAGCTATGAACTGCTGCTGTTCCTCCAGGAGTTGCAGCAACAGGCACCCTTATTTTAATTAGGGATGTTTTTCATCATGACGTATATACAATCTCTTCACCTTTTCGTTTACATTTTTTTTTTAAAAAATCCATATTCTGCGTAATGATGAAACGTCCGTTGCAGAGGTATCACATGCACACGTTTTTGGGAAATGGAGAGGAGGGGGAAACTATAATTGGACATCAACGTTGGAAAGTCCCGGAAAGCTGGCCATTGTGCAAGAGAGCTTCCTGTCTCTTTCTCCTCTTTTTATACTTTTTTAATACTTTTTTTGTACTCCTCCCCCCAAAGCAGGCGGAAATGCCTCCTCCTCTTCATCCTCCTTCCCTTTACATTTGGAGTATTCTACACCACAAAGAGGAAACAGAGTGTAAACTTTAGCAAATGCTTAAGAAAAATGTTTTAGTGAAGAAGTAATCCAGGAATAAGAATCAGGCAGAACACACAAGGAATACATAATCTTTTTTTGCAGTATATACAGTGGTGGGTTTCAAAAATTTTTACTACTGGTTCTATGAGGTGGGCTTGGTGGGCGTGGCAGGGGAAGGTTACTGCAAAATCCCCATTTCCTCCCGATCAGCTGGGACTTGGGAGGCAGAGAATAGATGGGGGCGGGGCCAGTCAGAATTTTTACTACTGGTTCTCTGAACTACTCAAAATTTCCGCTTCCAGTTCTCCAGAACTGGTCAGAACTTGCTGAAACCCACCTCTGAGTATATGCTTTGGGATGGCTGGAGGTAGAAATCATAAGAGTGGCAAGAGATGGGGGTTCATTGGTACTGCAGTCCCATCACATGGTCATCAAGTTTCTGTCTAGCATCTCTAAGAAATGATAAGAGTAGGTGTATCTCTTCAGTCTCTACACAGACCCATCTCTTCTCTTCAGTCCAAGCTTGACCTCAAACACAGAATCAAGTTTTGGCTGAAGATGATGTCATTTCCAAATCAAAAACTCCATGTAAGATTCAGGAAAGCTTTTGCAGCTTATGTTGTGTGGTTATTACATGATTAATTTCCAATTTGCTGGCTTGTTGAGTAGAAGTAGAAATTGGAATGCAATTAATATTATCTACTTAAACTAAAGATTCATGGAATAACATACAATCTATCCCAGCAGAGTTTTGTGGGTCCCAAGAAAGTTTCCTTATAAATCTATGGGTGTTTTTCCCTGGACCCCCAGAGCATAAACTGCAAGCAACTTGAGATGTCAAAAAAGGGTTTCTTGTTTTTAAACATGCTATGAACCTATCCAAAGCCCAAAGAGCATTGGGAGGTTGCAGAGCAGTCCCAATAAAGTGAAGAAATAAAGCTTCATGAATAGAACAGGCAAAGAACCCATACTTGGAGTGGTCTAATAGTTGAAATATTCAATTCACATTCTTTGCAGGTGATGGAAGAGTTTTGTGGTCCTTTTTATGTGACTTGACTGGCTTTTCTATGTTCAGCTGTTTGTTTGTTTGATTGATTGATTGATTGTTTGCTGCCTAAAAACTGAAACTTTCCAAAATATATGTAAAAATGAAGAGCATCTAAGATAGATGTTGTAGATACCATATGTAAGATCTTGTATCTTGCTAAGAATACTTTTGTTTTCAATGTTTCCATAAAATGGAATTTGGAGGAGGCTCATTTTTACACAAACATTTCTTAGTGAATGATGATCTAATCTAACTGATTAATAGCTCCTTTTATTTTATTTACATTCAGATAGACAGTAAGACAGGGATCTTGAGCTTGCTTTTTAATTAAGATGGACCACTAATTAACTTCGATTCTACCAATAAAAGCAGCTACTTTGAAGAATGAATACATATTTGGTTTCCTATAATTGTAATTTGCAATGCTGCACAGTTCATACTGCTATTAAAGTCATAAGATAAAGATGCATTTTAAACAGTGTAGTTGAAATGTTTTGTAAACATGGGGAAATAAATTACAACGTGGCTTCCGTTTTAATTAAAAGAACATGAAATTTGAAATAATAAAATTGTGATCTTTCTTGTATATTGATTTTTTTCTTAATGTTATTAGATTATTTGCTATACCTGAAAGCCACTCTACATCTGTTGCAGACAAACCAAAAATCTAATCTAGTTGCAGAATAGCACAAGGTGTAATATCTGGTAAAATGATAATATGCAATGAGCTATATTTAAAATCTAACTCAAGATTGTTTCTAGTCAAACTCCTCTGCCACAGGAATTGGAAAAGACTGATTTTGTCTTCTCTTCCATGCATACTGCAAGTTCTTGGTTTTTGATACATTGCTTCAGGTTTTCAGGCCCTAAAAGGAGAAGGTATTGTCAAAATTACACATATGCCGAGGAAACCAGCTTGTCACATTATAACAGACAAATTGTGATCTTTAAAGGTCTATAATGTTATAAAGAATTGGGTTTTCCTTCCACCCTTCAGGTACTGTTCATTTACACGTCTGAGAAATCATGACATTGGTGTCAGTTGCAGCCATTTTTTGGTGTATACTAATACCATCGTTTGAGACCAGCAAGGTAAGGGAGGACAATAGGGAAAAAAACTGATTATGTTAATGCTTATCATTTGCTTTTGGATGAATGTAATGGTTATGTCTACCTATGTCACCATAGCATTATATGAAGCCAACCCAACATAGCTCAGTTCAAGCATTTCACTAAATCATGGTTTATTTTAAATATAATTTGTTGCTAGCAATAGCATTTAGATTTCTGCTATTATGTGCAATTCAGTTATAACAGATATGCAGAAATGCCCATTATGCTATTCCTTTTTTGGGCAACAGTGTTATATAGAGTAGGGGGAAAAGTAAGAAACAGCAAGCCAAAGAAATTAAAGGCATGAGGTTAAAAAAGGGAAAAGGACTCATAGCTAAAATTAGTTTAAACTTCATATACCATATTTTTTGGAGTATAAGACGCACTCCCCCTCCCCCCCCCCCCAAAAGAGGATGGAAACTTTGGTGCGTCTTATACACCGAATACAGTCATTTTTGGCCTCCTGAAGCCCTGCCCCACTCATCTCATTTTTGTGAAAAATGGGCCCGTTCTTTGCAAAAATGGGGTACGCAAAGGGTTTGGGAGGCGTGCAGAGTGCTCCTGGGGGGCGGGGAGGGCAAAACCTTTTTTTTCTTACTTACCACTTCAAAATCTTGAGCGTCTTATACACCGGTGCATCTTATACTCCGAAAAATATGGTATTTCTATTTGTGCAAGCCGTCCTTCATTCCACCATATCTATTCACCACTTCAGACACCCCTTTTTTATTCCATAAACTTTTCACCTTTTTCTTTTTGAGAATGTCATCAAACCCATCCAGCATTATTTTCTTATCTCCTTTTTGCTTCTGCTGCTCTTGCCTTCTGGCAGCTCTTCGCATGCGTGCACTAGGAACAGGCTCCTCCTGTTCCTCTGCCTCTCGGCTGTTGCCTCTGGAGGCTCCAGAGTCTGCACATCGTTCCCAGATGGTCCTAGCCCCATCTCTGCCTCTGACACAGAGCCCTCATCCAGGCCTTCCCCTGACTCCAGTACTGATCCATTGCCCTCCTCACTGTCCGACTCTACTGCCAGGTCCGCAGGCTGCTGGCGGACCACAACAGTGCGGGAGAGAGACATGCAATCTGTCCCACCATCTGTCTTTGCTTGGCTGCAGCTGCAATGGGGTAGTTGGCCACGTAGCATGTCCAGCAGACCAGATCGCATGCCTTCCCCCACTTGCCTCTGCCTCTACCTGCTCCTTGGAGGCTGGCCTGGCAGTCACAATGTTCGGACTTACCTGCGCAAGTTGTGCAGCCCCAGAGCATGTCAGCCAATAGGCTGGCGGGCTGCAGCTGCTGCCAGACACTGTCGGACCCCACGCACTCACTGCCTCCAGTGCATGCGCCAAGGGGTGGGGTGCCCGGTTGGGGTGGGCTAGGCCAGGGTAGCATGAACCGGTCCCTCGCCATCTCCAGTACCGTGTTTTTCTGAAAATAAATCCTAATGCAACTTTTGGAGCCAAAAAAATATATAAGACCAGATCTTATTTTTGGGGAAACATCTTCATATTACTTGCAATCTTTCACTTTTTTTTTCTTGAAGAGCACTATTATCTCAGCCTTTCATATATACAATTTCAAATCCAAGCTCTTTAGCCAACCACATCAATACAAAAGTGCACATATATTCATAGTCCCAATCATCACACTTCTAATAATAACAAACTTTCCTTATCCATTCTTCCATAACTATATTAAACAAGGGGATTTCATACATGTATCCTTGCCTTATTATCTCTTCAGTGTTTACTCATTCATAAAAAGCATTCTATTTATTCTCCCATAGGTTTTAATTCCATTATATGCCAGTCTTATCATCCTCAGCAACTAATATTCCATTTTATATGTTATTAAAGTAAAACTTGCAGCTGCAATAGCCAATATGTAGATCAAGAAGACCTTAAGGGTTACAGGTTCTCCGGCAGGGTATGGAGTGACTGAGGAGAATATTTTTAATTACTTTACTTTGCAATGGGGCAAAACAATTGGTCACACACTGCTTCTCTTATTTTTCTTCTATAGCAATTTATGGCCAATGGCTGCTACTGTGTCTGCCCACCATATCAGAATTTAAGTAAAATGATTTTCTGGAAACAACTATTTCAGGATGATTGGTGAGACAAATTTCAAATGTCATAGACTGTCTGCAAAATGTGATTGTTCTAAAAAGCTTATTTTAAAACAGCTCTTCAGTATAGGAAGTCAGTTTAGTGAAATGAACAAAAGACTCACACTTTCTGTCTGTTTACATTGGATACTTTCACCATGTGCATTTTATCTATTTATGTATGTTCATTTTGATCAAGGGAATAATAGTTCCAAAATTAGGGTTTTTCCAAGAGCTATTAGATTCATGTTTGATATTTTATTTTGTTTTTCATTTATTGGATTTATAGGCTACTCCAATCATGAATGACTCAGATTGTGAAGAGAAATATTCTAGAAAAGGCCACATTTTTTACATCTGTAATTACTTTCTGTTGTTTCCCTAACAACATTTTCAAAGCTTTGATGGAAATTGTAATGTTTTAGGTAGGAATCAACAGCTGAATGCCAGTGTCTTTGTTAGCTATGTTAGCTGCTGGAAGATGAAATTCTGCAGTTCTGGGAATGCTTTGAAGTTGTTATGTAAGAATTATTAAGTCATATTGAAAAAATAGGTTCAAAAACATTTTGATATGAAAAGTGACTGAATTAAATATTCTTGCTCTAGATATTGGCCTAAAATTAAACAGTCCAAAAAAAAGCCAAGAGGTACATAAAATTTTTATAATGGATAGATTCTCTCCTTTTATTCACTACACACAGCAATTAAATGTAGAAATTTTCAATTAACGATGGTTTTTTTGTTTAAACTTAGAAACTAGTTATAACTTGGAGCAAATTAGTCTCTTAAATCAACTTGAGATCATGGGTTAAGACCATAATTCGATAAGAACCAGTTAATCAAAAGTTTCCAGATTTGATTAAATATGTTTAATTGATATAATGAGTGGAGAAAATAAAGGTGAATGCTTGGATAAAGCGTTTATGTGTATTTTGGCTTATTAAACCAATATACGATCATCCATAAACAGTCAATATGTCCAGCTAAATGTTACATTAAACTCAATACCCTCTGGAACAGGTGGACTTCCATGGGATAGATTTTTGATGGTTGTTGTTGCTTCTGGTTTCTCACAATTACAGTAATTGCCTGTATACAGTGGACCCGATGCCAGTGCCAAGACATGAGGTTGAAGCATATTGCTTGCTGTGTGATTGCAAGTTTGTGGAAAGAAATAACACCACCACTAAGGTAATCCTCATCATTTTCCTCTCGGTGTTTGGAGCTATTTTACTCTTCAGAGTCTTTTCAATGGTAGTTAAGCACTTCATCCATAAACCTGATGCCTATATCAGACTATCTCTTACATCAGCTTTCTCTGTCTTCTTTCCTCAATGTATAGAACTAGGAATTTTGACTGATTCCAACTGTCAAGGAAACTAAAAGAGACTGAAAATATAGTCACAAGGAAATTGGCACTATGACATTGAGGCAAGAGTGTCTATGTGGTATTTCTCATGTAGATCTTGTAGTTAAAACAACAGATGTTGTTGCATGAGAGTTAACTTCTCCAGAAAAGCAAGTACATGCACTGGGGGACTCATTTTATGTTTTTTGTTTTGGATTGTTTCACTCTGCTAGGAAAACTGTCATGTTCTTCATCCTTTCCTAATCTGATGCCCTTGAACAGTGCAGAATTCTGAGCCTGCAGATTGTTCCAAAGTTTGCAAAGGCATCAGATTGGGGAAACCAGCCTGATACTTTTGTCCATACTTTGATCTTCTCTTTCTAGCAGTACTGATTTCCCTTTTTGCAATATGGAAGTTGACGCCTTGCTTAAAACATGTTCTTTTATCCAGTATGTTTGATGATATTTCGCTTCTCTGTTCATGCAGATCATCCTCATTGTTTCCCTCTCAGTGTTTGGGGCTATTTTACTCTTCAAAGTCTTTTCAATGGTAGTTAAGCACTTCATCCATAAATCTGATGCCTATACCAAGCCCCTGCACAATGAAAAAGAGCCAGAGGTGCGTTTTATCCTTTTTAAACAGGTTTTGTTTTCATTCAGACTGTCTGTATCTGGTGTCTTCCATACATTTGTTCCTATACTGCCTCATTCAATTGACTGTGGGAATTAAAAGTTAGTAAATTTGAAAAACTTCAGAACCTTGTAGAAGGTTCATCTTGGCAGCAATCAGGCTGTTAAATGTATGTGTTCAGTACAGTAATTGGTGTTTAGAAATCTGCATGTATCCCTATTCATTTATTCTCATAAAGTTTTCTGTATTCATAGAATCGTTCCCACCCACAGAGGATATCTTGTTCAGTGTACAACCCTTTCCCTCTAGATACTCTTCAACCCAATGCATGCACAAATTCATCCTTTCCAGACAGGAGGGTTTAAGATCTGCCTTAAAATCTGTGTCTATAATCAGCACTCCAAACCAATATTTTCAAGCTGAAACACTGCAGATAAGTTGGGACTGCAGCAGTGATGGGATTCAAAAATTTTTACTACTGGTTCAGTGGGCATGGCTTGGTGGCCATGGCATGGCTTGGTGGGCTTGCAGGGGAAGGATACTGTAAAATCTCCATTCCCTCCCCACTCCAGGGGAAGGTTACTGCAAAATCCTCATTTGTTCCCGATCAACTGGGACTCGGGAGGCAGAGAATAGATGGCGGCAGGGGTGGTATTTACCAGTTCTCTGAACTACTCAAAATTTCCACTACCAGTTTTCCAGAACTGGTCAGAACCTGCTGAATACCACCTCTGGAGTTTGGAGGTGACTGGGTTAGAGAAGACAGCTTTAAACAATTAGTGAATGCAGGATTTCATTCTAGATTGTGGATTACATCTTTGAAGTTTACACACATTAAATATGAGCATCTTTTGCTTGTTTTCATAGACAGTAGCCATTCTTAATGGTCTGAAGAATGTTGCACTATTACCACAGCTTGAAAATGTTTTCTCTTGTTAATGATCAATAACTTAATTTAATCTTGGTATTCATAGTGTGCATATGCTTATATTTGTTCATTCTGTTTTAAGAGTAATTGATGTGTCTCTGTAGTCCAAGGTGGAGCATTATTACTATGCATGTGAAATGCGCTTTTTTGGTGATGTTTCTTCTTCTATTTCTGCAGAATCCCCACACTTGATCTTCTCCCCAATCCACCTAAGAGAATATGCTGCATTTGAAGCAAGCTACTAGTTGCACATTCCATTGATGAGGACTGCCATTTGCTTTATTTGTTGCTGTCAGGAAAATAATAACTGTAGGATAACTATTCGACTTCCAAAGTGAGAAACAATTGCAACTTAATTTGAGTTCCATAATCTGCCATGCATTGTTGTGGTTTGGTGATAAAAATGTAGCATGCGTTTATTCATTATTGCTTACAAACCTGTGGCTTAGCTTTTAGCTCGAGTCGAATGTATTATTAATAGAATACAAACACTAACATCCTTTTCATTCCATTGACTGCCAATATATGATATTTCACTCTTGCAAAATAGTTACAGAGAAGTGGTTGGATTTTGTCTTTAAAATGCTGGTTTGAAAAGTTGGCACCAAAGACAAAAATGTAATAAGGGAAATTAATTTAGCAAAAAGGAATTACTACATTTGGCTCATAAATTCTTACAGATTTTCCCATCAAGGATTTTTTTTTCAGGATAGTTAACTTTACACCAAAGAAATATGGACAGATTTTCTAGCACTGTCATAGTTAAGATGTTTAACACATTACAAGAATGACTCTGGATGAGCTCCATGCTTCCCAATCTCCTTAAGGGACCAAACCAAGAGGCTTGTGGATGTCTCTTCCACATGCAGATTTTTAAACGGTCAAGTGGTTATACAGAATACAGATTCTTGTATTTTATGCTGGATTCACTGGATGCAAAGGAAATTGCCCTTCTACAGTACATGTGGCAGTCTATCCCAGTATGCAAAACTGAATTCTACTATCAAAGGACATTTAGAGAAATATAGCCTTACATTTATTATTGTCCCAAGAAGTGCCATGCAGCATACATCTTTTAAAATAAAATTTAAGTTGGCTTAATAGAAAATTTCCTGCATGATATTGGATTTTTCCCTTGGCCAACATGACCAATTACAATTACTTATTTTATTCTAATTTTATAATAATCTTGCCCAGATATATGGAACCTGTAGCAATCAGGTCTAGGTCAACAATTAAGGGAAAGTAGCATTAACAGTATGTAACTGTGAAATGTAATGCAATGTTGTAATGGTCTGTCAGTACCTACTACCAAAAGACCTTGGAGGATGGACAGTATTTTTCTGCATAGTTAAATATTTCAGTATTAAGCAAACTACTTTATCTCTCTTGAAGACTGTATCTAATCTTTGTTGCTATGCATTAAACACAGAAAGTTAGTATAACATAAATTTCAGGTATCATTCAATCCTTTTTGTTCAGAAGGAGATATCATGCAAAGGTTTGGAGAATATGTAGAAATGGGGGGGGGGATCCTAAAACATATGTTAGGCCTACTATATCTGGGCTACAAAAATCCAAATGACCACTTATAGGTATATATATATGGTCCAGCCATGTCTAAAATACAGTATGCACATTGTATCATCAGCTGGTTACTAATCATACATCTGCAAAAAAAGTTATGCTTATTTACATGGAAGTATGTGGTAAGGCATTTGATTTTATGCACTGAAAATATTTACAAGCTATTTTTTTAATTCAGATATTCAGTGTGATGTACAAAAAAGAAGTAACAGGAAAAAAGTTGTAAGATGTCAACAATAAAATATAATAAAACAATCACTAAAATGAATCATGTTGTTAATATTATTAATACAGTACTGGCAATAATTCCAAATATTTCTAGTACATTTTGTAAACTATTGGGTTTTGATTAGCCACTTACAGCATATGGCAGAAATATAGGAAGCCATCAAAACATATCATTGGGATATTAGCTTAACACTGTCCCGCTAGAGCTGAAACTCATGCAGTAATAACAGTGGCCATGCTAGTGTGAGATGAAAGATGGTGCCATCTGGAGGAAAGCACATGGAAAACTTTTTGTACAACAGTGATTGGTCTTGACTTGTGAGGATTTCAGGCAAGAATTTCTGCAATCTTTCCTAGAGATTTGGGGGATTGAACCTGAGACAACTTTATGAACGGATAACGTTTAACACCCCACTGCTAATGAAGAGAAATTAATATCTTATAATATGTGGGAAAAAGATTTTCCGTAAAATGCCTACTGTTTCCATTCCTGGCTTCAATCATTGCCCCTTCAGTCTTAGTAATTATTTTCTTTCTTTCTGTCTGTCTGTCTGTCCGTCCTTCCTTCCTTCCTTCCTTCCTTCCTTCCTTCCTTCCTTCCTTCCTTTCTTTTTCTGGACACAACTCTTACTGAAGAACAATGAACAAAAATAACTGGCTTTCTAATTTTTCCATCTTCAACGATTTTTTTAAATCATTTTTTTTAGAAGATCATGACCTTTTTGCTGTTCTTAATTACCCTTAAGTTCAGGTTATTTTGAACTTTAGTTTTCCTGATACTATCCCTGCAATTCAGGGCTATACATATTTCCCTGAAACCCTGTTCTCATCTTTATCTTCTCTTCCCGACCTCTGCTATTAAACAGTACATTATTGAAAATCAGTATACAGATATATTAAAATTCTATGCAAATTCCCCCAAAGCAAATAATATGAACATCAGTGCTCTTTTTCATTTCTCCCCATTGTGTCTCTGTATAGTTTTCATTAAAGCAAATTCCTGTTAGTAAAGTTGTTTGAATTGTTCAGCAAATAAGCATGAAAAGGTTTGATGGAGTGTCCCTAAAGTTATCCTGGATCAGCAAAATTCTTTTCACTTGAATCTACTGCAGCCTCATAATTAAAGCTTTAGGGATGTACAAACTTTCATTTCTAGATCATTTTTCATCAATTATAACCAATCATTTTTAATAGGTCCAATAGATTAATAAAAATAAATAAATCAGGAGATTATTCTGTGAATGTTTTTAAGGAACAAATCATGAAAGAACAGTTTATGCTGAACTAGTTAAGTGAATATTAATTAAATGAGTAGTGGGGCCTTTAAAACAGCCTCTCTTATCCTCTTAGCTTTACAATACTTAATCCAAACACCATGTCCATACTGTGAAGTCTAGAAATGAGATTCTGCAGTTTCAGCAGAATTCAAGCCATATAACCATCAACTACAATACATAATGTTCATATTCTTTTTTTTTTTGCTTTTTGTCCATGCTGCATCTGCATTTAATGTATTTGATGCATCTTCCAAATCACTAGTAACTGATTTACCCTGCCTGTAAACTGTCTCATAACATCCATATCCTTCAGTTTATCAACTTTCTGTTTAAAAGAGGATCAGCAATCTTCAGTTATATTTTGAGAGAAGATGTGACTTTGAAAATATTAGTGGAATACTATATGGCACCTTTAGAAGAACGCTGACATAAACAATAATGGAAATATAAAATGTATAGGAACTGTTGGGATCTATTGCTTACATATAACAGTTGAACAGTGAAATCTGATTCAGTGTCAATACTTACAGTACATTTAAAGCATATAATGAAATGTTGAAGTCCAGGAAGGGCTGCATTTTAAAGGGGAATTGTGTCACTGGCATGTTATTTCCTCTCATCCTCCTGAACTAAGATGGATGTGGTTCCTGAAACTGGATCTCACACCTATGAAGAACTTAATGGAATATAAAGGACCCTTCAGTTTTTCATAATGTTTTGAGACAAACTGTCTTAACAGCCTGAGACAAATTATCATCTTGGTTGTCCTGAGTTTGGCCACTGGAGGACAGTAGAACCTTTAGATAGTGCCCCCTGGGCTTTGGCAGTTCAGTTCTGAGGACATCTTATTTTGCAGACCCCCAACACCATGACATCTTGATTTTCTTCCATCACAGCTTGTTTCTTAAGCTCTTCCATAGTCTCCAGTTTAGTTTCTCCTTTCACATTGCTGCTCCTTGGACTATTTCAAGAGCTTTGTGCTTCTGCCTCTTTTTGTAGCTGTTGTCAATCAATAACAACTGGTTTTTCAGCCCTTTCTCTTGTACATTTTCTTCCTTTTCCTGGTATCTGTAATCTCAACATTCTAAAAGCTACCTGAAAGATAAATCTGTTCATCCCAAAAATTCTGCCATCGCCTTGGACCCATTCGATTCCTTAGCTGTAGAAATTTCTGCTCTCTGAAGGACAAGCAGTGATACAGAGAACCTACTGTGTACAGAATCCTTTATTTACAACAGTTCATTTAGTGACTATTCAAAGTTACAACAGCACTGTAAAATGAGCCTTATTACCATTTTTCACAGTTATGATCTTTGCAGTATCCCCATGATCATGCGATTAAAATTCAAATGCTCGGTTCATATTTATAACCGTGCTGTGTCCCAAGGGCATGTGGTCATCTTTTGCGACCTTCTCAGAAGCAAAGGCCATTTCAAAGCATGGAAATACTGGATTTTGAAATCCCTAATAGATTTTTGGGTGGCACCTGCTTGCCTACTTTTTACTTTACTTACTGACTTCATCTGGTAACTCCATTTTTTGTTTTACTGAAATTGTTTGCAGTAATATACTTTTTTGCACACATCTTGAGACTCTTTTCCCATTAGCTTCTTATAATGGAATCCTCTGTATCATTGTTTTAAGTTTATTAAAATAATAGAATTTTCAAATATTTTATATGAAGTTATGCATCTGTTATATACAAGTCTTGAAGATGTTTGATGTCTAAGAACTAGATGTCCCCTTGAGGTTAGGTAGTTTGGTTCACATCATCCTTTTATATGCTTTCAATCTTTTGGTAGTGGTTATTGTTTTAATTTAAGAACGATTAGATTTCATTTAAGAATGAGTAGATTTCCAAATGTTACCTATGTTGAATTTGGGCCAAACCACTTTCAAGAGCATTCCTTTGGACAATGGTGTTTCTACAGCTGGATCCAGTCCTGGCAATCACCATCATTATGAGAATACCCTAGAGGAGCATAAGGCTTAACCCTTCCATAATGGAAAATCTTACCTACATAACAGTTAAATACAAACAATCAAGATGCTGTCCTTTATATATAAACATTTTAATGTGCACAAAGGGGAAGCCAGGGGCTGCAGTCCAGAGGCTCTGGGTAGGTCTCAGTTACAGCTAAAATTGTTAAGAGTTAAGCATTCTGCAGTTTGAGGCTTACTGCTGTCTTTGCTTTTGGGCGGGGGAGGGCTTTACATGTCTAGCATTTGTCACTATGAAATAAATTGTTGTCTTACAAATGATATGATAGATTGTGGAATAACATGAAACTAGTGTTAACTGAAAGCTATGGCATGGATGTGTTTTTTAAAGATAAATAAATAAAGGGCCATCGGGGCATGAGGATATCTGTAGCTATGGCCTTCCTAAGATAGGTTTGTGCTTTCTTCCTTCATGGTACCTTCTATGGTCAGGCATTCTTGGCAGGTATTTTTAAATTAACATGTAGTTCTGATAGATAAGTAGAAGTAGCAGGAACCACGGTTGTAGCACCGTGTGGTTTGAAGGTTCTCCAGAGGACAGCTGAATTACAAGATCAGAAAGTTTTATATGGAAAATATGCAAAATCGATACTAAACCTACTTTCTGAACCAAACGATAAGAACATACTCATACATAGATACTATTGCTGGATTGGGATAAATTTTACTTAAACATTACTTGTGGAATAAAGTCCATTATTTCACCTGAAATCAGCAGACTGACTTAGGACAAGTGTCTAACTCTTACACAGTTCTGTCCTCCAACCACAGAGGCTATCCAAAGTCTTAGAAGAAACATATTGACCTTGCCAATGTTACACTAGAGCTAGCCTATTATTAAAACCATCCTAACAACAGTCATTTGGGTCTATGAGAATGAGGGTGGGAGGAGAGAGTATATTCCAGACCAGGGGTGTCAAGCTCAAGGCCTGGGGCCCGGATCCAGTATGCAGGGTGTTTAGATCAGGGCTGCCCTGGAAACAGCGAAGGACCAGCCCGCAGTGCCTCTGCTAGTGAAAACAGAGCTTAGGAGGGCTGCATGCATTTTCGCTGGCAGAAGGTTGCAGGAACCTGTTTTCACTGGCAGAGCGCTCGGGCCTCCACAGGGCCCCGACATGAGTGACATCAAGCAGCCCCCCCCTGCCCTTGCCCCCTGCCCCCCCAAGGTCAAACACAACCCTGATGTGGCCCTCAATGAAATTGAGTTTGACACCTCTGCTCCAGACCATAAAAGCTATGCAAATAAAACAAATTGTAGTTTGACCTTGAAACATAGCTCACACAGCCTGCATTTTGCTTATCACCCCTTCGCACTTCATGGCCCGATCCAATTTTAGTCATGCTAGCTGGAAATCTTGAAATTTTTGGTTCAAAGTTAGAAGGAAATCATTTTAGGGATATGCAGAATTAATTCAAAGTCACTACAAAGGGTAACCAATGTTTATACAGCTATGATAATTAATCAATTTGCATTAACTCATAATCTTTGAACATGGATTGGATTGATTACTATATATGGGCCCTTATATTTTCACTCTCTTTTATGTTCACTGAGGCTATATGTATGTTTTTAATAATGCATTTAATTCAGCTATTATTTGCTGCAGCAAGGAATTGGCAAGGCCTTTCAGTGAATTTATCCATCTGCTGTTAACAAGCCTTGCTGAATGCATTCACATCTGCAAATGCCTTGGATACCCTCTGGGTCAAATAAATATATTTGGCAGGTCCATGATAATGCAGTTCAAAAAATAAAGTTATAGAAGTGACAGATTACGTTCAGGTCTTCTTATGGCAACTTGTGGCATGTTCCCTTTCCCTGAAGCTGCACTTGAATTTTCATATTAACTGCCAATAGGGCTTAGTCACTAGAAGGCTGGAGAGACTCCAGTTGAAGCCCCCTCACAGGCATCCAATGACTTTCATCAGTTCTCTCTCATAGCCTTTTTGTGACGTTAAAATCACAAAATGAAAAGCTGCATATGTCACCTTGAATTCTGAGGAAAGAGGTGGGAAATAATAATAACAGCGATTAAGACAAATGAAGACGTGAAAGTTTTAAAAAGAGGAATGGTTGCAGTTGTAGTAGAAAATATTATAGCTACATTATAAATGTACTCTTGAACATAATATAATGCCAGCAAAATACTGGATATCAGTATCATTAATAACAAATATTAGTAGGGAAATATTTTTCTTATTTTTTTTCTCAATCTCCCGCTGTAATAAAGCACAAAACAGATATTGTACAAGAAGCAAAAGAAAAAGAAAAACCAAATCATGACTGGACAATATAAATGAAAGACAAAGGATAATGACAGCACCATGGATTTTCTAAAGGACTTTCCCTTCAAAATACAATTACTTCATTTTTCATCAGGCCCTGACATCAGTCATCAGCAGCACCACATGACAAGCACTTTTTGCCTGGCCAGGATTTGGGGGGTGGGAGTGGGGGTTACTTTATGGCTGCTGATAAAGCTTGCAGTGTTAGGCGATTAATGCTTACCATTGGATTCATGCCTTGCCCTTGCAATTTAATCTGCAAAATTAGTTCCAACAATTAGAAGACAATGTGCAGAATGATGTCATTTAATGATTTTTCTCTAGATGGCCTAACAAAACAGAATAAAACACTCTGAGGAGGCGCCTGTTACAGCCTTTAAAATTGTCTCAGTTTTGCAGTTTAAGGAGGCTTCACACATTGAATAGCTAAAAAACAAAAAAGAAAAAAGAACCTTGGGTTTGCAGCAACTGTGTGGTCACCCTGCTCCCTGCTTAGAAATTGTCAACCCTCAAATTGAAGCAAAAATTTAAATTCCCAAGGCAGGAATTAAAGAGCTAAAGGACTACAAGTAAATAGTGTTTCATTGTATTGCTCTTGTTTTACAATATAAAAGAATTAATGAAATGAAATGAACTTTGATTAATGAAGTCTGGGTTGTGAATTGAAACAAATTGAGTCAAAGTGTGTGATCAAGGGAATCTATGCTTGCCCTCTCAGGTGGTTCATTATGTAGAATTTAAGTAGAACCTACGTGTTGATAGCTAAACTAAGAAGCACTGCGGATGTCTGGATTAAATGATTCAAGAATTTTCCTGGTCAGCATGAACACATTTGATGTTGTCAAAACAAAGTTTAAATACAAGAAATTCTTCTCCCCATTGATCCTTGCATAAGTTGAGACAGATCTATATTCATAGACTTATCCATCTCCAAGATACATTTCAGAAAAGTAAATTGTACCTGTTCCAGTATGGGAGCATTTATATAACCCTACAGTTTTGCACCTTATGCGATCATTGGGACTATTTTGCTGTATATACCTTTATGATTGGAATTAGAGAACTTGTATAACTAGGGTTCATAAACTCCCTTATGGCATTGGCATAGGCTGTAGCCCTTAGAGGTCCTCTTAAAAAGTGGAAGCCAGGAACACTGGTGTAGAGGAGATTGTCATTGATCCTATAGCACATGATAAGTTGTTCCTGAGCTATAATCAAGATGGTGATTATTTCTCCTAAACATGCCCCAGAATTTCCAATGCTTATGGAGGAAAAGTTCCCTTTTTGTTGAAGAAACCATTTCATAACTTCCATAGCTGCATTGTGGTGTGTGCGTGTGGGTGTGATTTTGTTTTTCCTGATAAGAGCTGGTGGAGGAGAGGGTTGTGAGATAATTCTGCTTTGCACTTAATCTACTCCAGTAAGAATTGTCTCCCTGTGCTTGTAATAACTGAAGAGAAAAATTGAGACATTGCTGCATGTTACATATTTGCTGTAGTGTGTAGTTTGGCTGAAAGTCACATCAACATTCGGAGGAAGGAAAGTTTAGCTTGTAGCCTTGGCCTCCATCAGTTCCAGAGCCACAGAATATTTATGTATTTTTCTTTCTGCAGCTGTTAGGTGTTGGTGTGTTGCTTATTTTATCAAGGCAGAGGTGACTTCAAGTCTAGCTCCCACTTCAGCAAATCTATGAACAAGGATGCTAATGCACTTTTGGCTCAAATTGAAAGCGACATTATCTAAATGTTAAAGAAATAAATGTTAACTTGCAAAATGGAGATTATTTGTTACATCTGTCTGTCTGAGGGGCTGATAGATAAAAATCTATAAAGATAGCAAGCTAATAATTTTTTTTCCTGGTGTGACATGAACCATATAGGAATACTCTCCATATGCTTAATATCAGTTATGTTAAAAATGGGGATGTGTCAGGTCTGTTTTATGTCTCAAGACCTGCCAAGGTATCTCACCCATTTTTACATTTTATTTTAACGTTTCCCTCAAGATCCAAAACTTGCCATTTCTTATCTCTCTCATTCATACCATTGAATAAAAGACCAAAAATGCAATGTCTGAACATTTGGGGCTCTTTTTTAAAACATATATTTAAAATAATATGCATCAGATGTATTTGTCTGAATAATAAGAATGCCCCAAATAGGAAGTGAGTTTTTAAAGTTTACAGTAGTATCCAAGCCTTTTTAATAGAAGACTGTTCACCAAAAAATCCCAGCTAATTAAAAATATACTTTGAAAAGCATGAATTGAAAGAACATTTATTCCCACAGGGAATATTTTACATGATGCATGACTTATGACTAGGAAAAAAAAAAACAGGGCTGATGGTGCAATTCTGTATCTTTGGCCTTATATGGCAAAATGTAACTGTATATGTACCAGCTCAGCTGAGCATAATAGTCAAATTTCTTCAGATTTTATTGGAAGTAAAATACTGTTAACATTTGGTGAAGCTAAAAGATTTAAATTAGATGAAATAAATAAAAATCAAAGTAGCACAATGCACATTTTAAATATAGATTCTAAGTACCACAGATTTGGGCTATCTATATATTGGAGGGATGGATGAACACAATATATTGTTTAAATTCTTAAGCTGACCATGCTGAAGATGAAAAAAAGTTCTCCATACAGTATAAAAGCAGTCCATAATACTTTTCATGGATAATTTCTTGAGTCTTTTCTAAGTACTTTTTTCAGTGCAAGGATGAACGCTAGTATGTGGTTAATGGAGTAATTCCTGGTTTTGAAGTAGCTGCTTCTAAGTCATAGGCAAGGCAGTGCATATTTCACTTTCCAAACATAACTAGCCAATTAAAGATTAAGATCAGTGCAAATTGTGCTTATATCTCAGTGCTTAAAGGAGAAGTGTCGATATCATGTTCATTCTTATCTGTAGTTAAAACTCTCTGCAGTAACAATTTTAGGCAAATAGTCATGTTCTTGGCTTAAGCAAGCTTCAGTAGCAACAAGGAAGATTCCAAAATCAATTTGAGATCCGCTTAACAATCTAAGCATCTAATCTATTGCAATTACACATATTTTAAAAAACAGACGGTAAAACATATAGTTTTGAAAGTCAGGCAGATAAAAAAGGAGACCTTTGAGCAACTGTAGGGTCTCTTATTTACTAATGAAAGTGAATATACATGTCCCAGAATAATATTGCAGGATCCAATCTGTGTCAGTCACCAGACCAGAGGTTTAGTCTTCTCAGCTTTTGGACTCGTGTTGGAGCTCATCTTCAGGTAACTTCTTTCTAGCAGAGTATGTGTCTTATTTAATTATTAAACATATTGTATATCCTGCTTTCTTCCTCAAGCTATCTTACCTATTTCCGTGATCTTATCACAATGCTGTGAGTAAGTTGAACTAAGAGAAAATGACTAGTTCAAAGTCACCCATCCAGGAAATTTCCACAGTTGAATGTCAACTTGAGCATTGATTATTCCACTCCTAATCCAAGACCTAAGCATTATAACAACCTACAGTATCATGTCTGGTACCATGTTTTCTGCTTTTTGGATACCAGGGGAGACATTTTTTTTTATTTGATTTGACAAGGCATTTCCAATCGTATTAGCTTTTGGTGGTTTATCTTCTACTTTTATCTCTTAATTCAAACAAGAAAGTGAAGGCATTGTGTTTTTATATTCTGACTTCTTGTAGTCTATCTGCCTAGGCACTTAGATATAAATGGTATAATAATATAAGCACTGTGAATATACTACAAACTAGTAAAAATACTACAAACTAGTAAAATAAATAACATTAGTAATAAATAAAACGCTTTCATTTTATTTTAATGGAAACATTCAGTTGCATAATACACATTTGAGATAATTATGCACCAAGTGGAGTGCAGAATATTCACCCTGCATATCTGAATCACTATTACACCTGTCACAATAAAGCTCAGTGGTTACATTTTCTTATGGCACTCTAGTATCTTGTCTACAATGTCTGCATTATTCTGTGGGAATAAAATCTGTGGAAAATTTGTGGGAATCTTAGTGCTAGACAGGAGCAAGAGGTTGCAGACTTTAAGCCTATTCCCCAAATGTCCAATTGTCATGTCCAACCCAATCTTTTCACTTCCCCCTGTAATTTTTTGAAGAGTATTGTCCTCTTGATATATTTTTAATGTCTTCTTACTAGGAAATCATAGCTCTAACTCTAACCAGGCATTCATGATCTCTCCAATTCTCTCCCATTTCTTCCATGCTATATTTCCTCTATCTTCTTAATTTTAATCCATATCAAACTGAAATGGCTTTCAGGGTGTTTCGATTTAGAGAGCACGGATGTTTAAGTTGAGAGTAGCCCTTAGATATGGCTACCAGAGCACTTTCAAAAGTTTCTACCAAACTGTAATTTCTAATGTGGTAGAAGATGCAAGAGTATTAAATAATCGGGAGTAAGTATAAATATATTTAATTTGATTCAAGTTAAGTCTAACACAATTTAATACTTTAATCGGTATTATATCCCACCCACTTCTTTACCCTGGATTGAAGCCCTTTTGGGCAGAAAAAATATACACCACATTTCAGAGAAAAATTGCTCTTCAGGTTTCTGAAAAAAGGGTAAAAGCAGTCTTCCACTAAACCGATACTAAGAGAGTAGTTTGCAGAGGTAGTTTGCATTTTTAATGTTTTCCAGACAGAACCACATTCCTGTAACTTTGGGATGACTGTGACTCATTATTTAGGTATTCATTATGTTTAGTCATTGAGATTTATTCTGACTCTTAGCATTGATTCATGATTCATTATTTATTTAGGCTTTTAAAAAATGCTGCAAGGAATTCTCATAACTGGGCACATGGCATGCTGTAAAAAGAATCAAAGTTGAGTGTGAGCATCACTGAGGATAAATTTGCATTGCATATTGGAAGTGGAAGTCATGAGGACATTGATGTCTTGATAATCATGTGATGGTAACTGCCAAACTTTTGAAGTGTCCCATTTGTAATTTCCTTTCCTTTCATGGCATTTTTATGTTGGGGTTTCTTTTTTGGTGAAAAATTATCCTATGTTTTATGACAATTCCAAGAATTATGAGATATTTTTGCTTAGTTGTTCCAACTTTTCATTGTATACAGTATGCTATTCTGGATCTCTGCCTAATGCTATTTTAAGCCTTTTGAATTATCTTACAAGAGATTGCTTTCCAGATCAAATCATCTTATGTCTCCTTAGATTTTAATGCTTTTAGCAAGGTTTATCCTAGCTTGAGACTGAGATGAAGAAAATACAGTAATCAATTTACAGCAATTAGCAATAGCAATTGCACTTAGACTTATATACCGCTTCATAGTACTTTTACAGCCCTCTCTAAGTGGTTTACAGAGTCAGCATATTGTCCCCAACAATCTGGGTCCTCATTGTTACATGAAAAAATATTCAAAAGCTGAAATGATTTATTCAGGTATTACTTTACCATAACTGAAAAGGCTAATTTATCTGTTCATTTATGGGTCCATTAATTTATCTAAACAATATCACTTTAATTCTGCATCAATAAAAAATGATACCCAAGATTTCATATGGACTGATTTGTTTTCGAGAAACCTATTTATTTGGTTTATTTATTTGTTTAAAAAAAAAAAGACCTGGCAGACAGTGACAATGCCCATGTAGTGATTATGTTAATTGTTGTTGGTTTTTGTTCCTCAGATGTTGATTGTGCTTATATGGTTTTTTAAATGATTTTTATATTGTTTCTTGTTTTTTTTATATTGCTTTTTAATTGTTGACTGCCCAGAGACCTGAGATGGGCAAATATATTCAAAATAATACGTATATGTATGCATATATACATGCATAAATGTATTTAAACATATATATTATACATGGGGCTGTCATTAAAGAATATCTGGAGGTTTCAGTTGGTGCAAAACAAGGTTGCAAGGGCAGTTATAGTGTTCCTAAAAGGACATATATTACATCTTTATCTGGTGAGCTGCATTGATTGCCAGTTTGTTTGCAGGTACAATTCAATATGCCGTTTTTTAATCTTTAAAACCCTATGTGGCATGGGACTAGATTGTCTGAGGGACCACTTCTCCCAGTTACTTCTACCTGTCCCATCAGGTTCATTGGGAGAGGCATGTGGCAGGTCTTGTCTGCTAATGAGTCCCATCAGAGAAGAAGCAAAAGACTTTTCTACTATGATGGGCACTCTCTGGAACATCTTCTCCCTTGAGGTGAGGTTAGCCCCAATCCAGATGGCCTTTCAGAGAGTCCTCAAAACATGATCCCCCTCCCCCAATAAGGCCTGGGGATCCCCTAGCAGCAGAGTGTCCATGCATTTTTGCACCGTGATTAACTTCTCAATTAATCTTCTTGCCATTTTATTTTTATGTACTGTATGTTATGTTTTTATGTACTTTTATGTTTTTATGTACTTTTATGTTTTTATGTACTTTTATGTTTTTATGTACCTTTATGTTTTTAAGTTTTTTATGTTTTTAAGTTTTTTATGTACTGTATGTTATGTTACATTACGTTATGTTATGTACTGTTTCAATGGAGTGGTATCATTTATCCAGAATTTCTAGATATTCAGAAGAGAAAATGACTGGAATCATGCAAGGAATCGGAGGCCATAGATCAAAATTCTGGACTAGCAAAGATTAGAAAGAGCCATATAATAATAAAACTGGACCAAAAAAGTAATCCATGATCAGTTTTTATCTTTATTCTAGATAAAGCCAGCAAAAAGAATCAAGAAATGAAATCATAAAGTCAGAATGATTAGAAAGTTAAAGTCTCCAGAGAGGAGAAGGTTGTACTGAGAAGATAGGGAACAAAAATGGGAGACGAGACAACAAAGTATAAGTGAATAGTTAATTTTGTTAAAGAAGGAATATAGTTTGACAATTCATAGAATTAAGAGAGAGACTGCTCATAATTGCATGCTCACAGTTTGTCAGCTACTTCTCTTTTATGAATTTCCTATGACAGTGGCTAAAAGAAATAAAGAGTTCAACATGGGTGGATGATTGGTTACACATATTTTTCCCCAAGCTTTATTTTATAGTCAAGGAACAAAAAAAGTGCTTGTACATGTATTTATAGGGCTTATCAGATGCTCAATTTAGCTGCTTCTGAGCAGAGTACATCTCTCTAAATACCTAGTTTGAGATAAAAATAAGCAAGTACTACACAATCCAATTTATACTGATAGGGTATTTACGGGACCGCCTATTATCTCCAATAGCCTCCCACCGACCGGTACGCTCCCATAGAGGAGGACTCCTTCAGGTGCCGTCGGCCAAACAATGTCGACTGGCGGCCCCCAGGGGGAGAGCCTTCTCTGTGGGAGCACCCACTATCTGGAACGAGCTCCCCCCAGAGATTTGGCGGATCCCGGACCTTCGTGCTTTCCGCCATGAGTTAAAAACTTTTTTATTCCATCAAGCGGGCCTGGCATAGTATCTCCCCTTTCTATAAGAAAATTTTAAATTGTATAATCCAAATTTTTAGATCTGGGATTTATATATTTTTTTAAAAAAATGGGTTTGAATTGTTGGGCAATTGTTTAATTTGGTTTTAATTCGTTTTTAAATTTTGTATTTATGTTTTTTATCTCTGCCTGTTCACCGCCCTGAGTCCCCTCGGGGAGAAGGGTGGTATATAAATCAAATAAACGATAAACGAAACGAAACGATAGGGGCAGACTTAAATTCCAAGCTTGGTCCTGACAATGAAACTCTATATGTACAATACCATTTCCATTAAACAGGTTTAGAATCTGATTTCCTTCCAGATATAAGGCAATCAAAGATCTGAAAGCAGCCTTTTCAGATGTATCCCTGCCCTGAACAACTAATAACCTCAATCGTTGCATTTTGAACAGGTTCTTTAAATCAAGCCACCCTTCAGAGCTTACTTATTGGAATGGGTCCAAGGGTAGCCTTATAGACTACGCAATTGTATAATCCAATTTAAAATCAAAGCACACGTAGCAATTACATATACGACACCAGGAATCATACTCATCACAATAAAAACCAATGCATCATGTAATGAGACAGTCACTTAACAACTCAGCTTCATTTACTACTGTATTTATTCCACAAATATTATTAATACTGCTGAGCTTAGGTAAATTTAAATACTGCTAATAGAATGTAAGTCACATTTGGTTTGGTAAACTTTGGTATGCAAATATATTTGCATCTGTTTGCATATATTTGCTTCTGTCAGGGTGTGTTTTATAATGCAAATATGTTGCTTTGCTCTTGCTTTTTGAAGTTTGGCATATGAGTATATTTTGCTATGTTCTTGCATGTTATTACAAATAAAATTAAACAGCATAAAACATCATTTTTACATACTTCCTGTATGTAAAAAGATCAGCGTAGTTGTTTTTGTCATATTTGTGTCTGACAGGGGTACCCCAGTTGCTTCATCTGGCTAAGAAGTAGGTGTCATTGTTCTGATTGAAAGTCATGACCTGTTGATTGCTTGACCCAAAGAATTGGTTTATGAAATTCTTTTCATAAGAGTTTTGTTTTCCATTTTTGTTCTGACTGAGAATGGAACATTCAAGTCATTTTGACATTTGTTCTATTGGACCAATGTCAATCCAAATTTTCTGGTGATTTTTTTCCCCCGGCTATGGCTGTTTTGTTCATAATTCCAAACAGAGCGGTTTCCATTTTGCTTCCTTTGCATAGCAAGCTTAATATGTATCTTCAGACTGGTTAGACTTGTTATATACGGAAAATTTTCTTTTTTACTATATTACATTTTGCTGTTTTTTATTCTTGCTATTGTAACTTCCCTTTTTTCCTGTGTTTTACTCGTGGCCATCTTAGGTTTCAGAAAAGGAAAAAATTACCTCTATATCAGGGGTTCAAACTCGTGTCGTCACGGCATCATCACATGACATATTGCGACTGTTTTCCCCTTTGCTAAACCGGGAGCAGGCATGACTAGTGCGTGATGCATCCAGCCCATGGGCCACAAATTTGACTGCCATGCTCTTTATTTTCTTTCCTCTTATACCTCATTACTTTCTATTCTTTCTGTGTCCTGAAGAATTGACATTTTCATGTAGCTTTTTCTGCAGTGATACAGAAATACTTTCTTCCAAGATATGTTTCCAATTTCCAAATTTTACTTAAAACATGTTTAGAAGAGAAAATTTCAAGATCAAGATACAAACAATTGAATTGGCTTCATTACAGGTACTATGCAGTTTCATCATTCAAAGTGAATAAGAAAGAGCTGGTATGAAAGTTACCCTTTACCATGAAAATAATCTGACAAATCTCTTGGGTACACAATATCCCATCCCCACTATAACATTGCTTGGCTGGACTGTCAGAGACAAAACAATGTATACATTGAAGTGAAAGAGAGGTTTCCATTCATAAAGCAGGAGCCAGGAAGCTTTCATGACCTTTAGCAAGCATCCAGTCCCATTTCACTGCAAGTTGAAGAATTTATTTCAGATCAACCCCCAAACAAAATGCTTTCATGAAATTTTCTTCTAATACACCTCATAACCATTGATGCAATCTCGGTGCAATCCAGTTGCTTGGAGTTATTTTAAAACACATTACCGTATACCATATGCCAAATATCAAATATTATCTGTTGTGGTGCATTTTCAAGTGCAGCAGTTGTGACAACAGGCATGCCTCCGGGAAGATCCATAATCACAAAAGTCATCTTAAATGACAAGCATGCAAAGCATACAAATTATTAATAAGCCTTTACAGTTAGGTTTATAGAGAATAAGGCATAGTAAACTAGGAATAAGCTCCAATAAAATTCAATGGTGCTTCCACACTGATAGTATCTTTATTTTAAACAATAGGACAAACAATCTTGCTAGGAGAAATATCACCAGGAAAGGAAATATAAAATAAAACTTGAAAATTTAATTATGTCATCTATTCCCCATGTAAGTCAGGCATCTATGCATTTCTGTAGATGACACTAACACTTCTTTCCTAGGAGTGGTGGAAAAGCCATCTTCATCTTATCAAAATAAAAAAAGCCAAAGGGTTTAAATAAAAAATAGTCATTCTGAAAGGGATATATCAAAATATACAATTCTATACTACATTTCTGGTACACATCCAGTTTAGAATGAAATCAAACCTGCTGGGTTTTGGGTTTTTTTAATTACATATAAGTGAATAGCAATCCTAGTGGATGTGCCATGTGGACTGCTGAAGAAACACCCATCCATCAATTGATCAATATATTAAACAATGCACTTAAAGTCATCTTCCAGTCTGATGATTGCTCTATGTCTACATCCAAGTTGTTGGCGCTACATTCATAACTATATTTTAAACATGTCTCTTAACTAAAGCATTTTCATTTCAAATGTTTTCTGAATCTTTTAAACTGCAAGGGCATTGTTTAAAAACAACTAATTTAAAAGTTTCATTGCTTTATTTGAGAGAATATTCTGTACAAGTATTTTTTTTAAAATAAATCTTGTAATATATTGCTTCCTGGATATGAAACAGGGTCAAATGCTTTCCAGTGGTAGGTCAATTCTGTTGAGAAGAATCCAGGAGCGTAAGCAGTAGATAATGGGACATTTTATTGCAAGTAGTTGATGATGTAGTATTTCCTGCAAAACATCCCATCTAGTTTTAGTAGATATTTTTCTGGGCCAATAGTTTATAGTTCCATTAACTTTTTTTTTAATTTCTCAAAAATGGCTTTAAAAATTTGTATGCTTTTTTCACTTGATTTCTTATTCCATGCTTGGAATTTCCGTTGGAAAATAGTTGCACACGTCTGATGCCAGCTTTCATTACTATATTTTTAACAGTTTATCTTATAAAGATCTTCATTCTCAAATATTTTGTTGAAGGAAGAAGTAAATCATTCCATGTATGTGTTGAGTCACATTTTTTGTATCTGTTTGTACATTCATTCCGAATAAAGTTTATTATGATAAAAATGATAGATGTGTTCTTATAATCCATTTCCTCTGTTGTTCTTTGTCACGCCATATTAACAGCTCCAGGATTCAGAGCAGGCATCAGGAACTGGTATGGTCAAGCACCTGCTCCAGCCTTACTCCACTATTGCGGGACCAAGATATTTTGATCCCAAATGTATGTAAGAATCTAACCTAGATAGTAAGCCTTAGCTTTGAGTATTTATTCTATGCTACAGTAAGCATTCTATACCATACTGAAGGCAACAAGCTGCTGTAGATAGACTAACTGGCAAATGCATCCCTGACTTTCTACACTTAGCCGTCATTCCCATTTCTCCACTATTTTCCATCTGAGATACCTGTTTCACTCTGCCTAATCATAAAGCCAGCCATAAACCCATTCACCTGTTATCTCCAAGAGAGATTTGCAGAGACAGTAGCAGGTGCAATATGCCTTGCCACAAGTCATGGGTGGGGCTTTAGATTGAACCGAGAAGGAGAAGAAGGAAAGCAAATGAGTTCTAAAAATTATTACAAAGAAGAAAAAAAGTAACAGAAAGAGGGAATACATTAAGCCATCTAATCCGAGAGTTCCAAAAGAACATTGGCATTTCTTTATAGCAAATGCACTGCAATTCTGTGCTCAAGATTTGCACCACACACATACAAAATCATAGGGTTAGAATGGGATTTTAGAGACATCAAGTCTAATCACTGCTCAATGCATGACTCTAAATTAAAACATCCCCAACCGATGGCTGTCTACCCACTGATTAAATATTCAATAAAGGAACACACAGACACACACCTAGTTCATTTGCTTCATATCCCAAATTTTCTCCAGCAATTGCAGGTAATTCAGGTGGGAATCTTATTTTATCCCCAAAATTAAGTACTGAAAAAATGACCAGCCTAAAATCACTAACTGAACCTCCATGTCTAAAGATGCAGTGATTAAGGTCTTGCAGCAGAACCTGGTATCAGTTTTCAACTATTTTCTAAAGGAAATTGCAAACATGGAATAAGAAAATCAAGTGAAAAAAGCATAAGAATTTTAAAAGTCATTTTTAAGAAATTCAAAAAATGAAAAATATAGTTAGTGGAACTATAAACTGTTGGCCTCAAAAGAAATAGCTTTTCTATTAAAACTAGATGGGATTTTTTGCAGGAAAAATTACATAATAATCATCAACAACTCCTTGCAATAAAATGTCCCTTTATCTAGCACTTATGCTCCTGAATCTTTCTCAACAACGATAAAAAAAATATTACTCCTATTTTTTCACATCTTGTTTGACATTCTAAATTAGAAAATAATGTTTTGAATTAGAATAGAATAGAATAGAATAGAATAGAATAGAATAGAATAGAATAGAATAGAATAGAATAGAATAGAATAGAATAGAATAGAATAGAATAGTTCTTTATTGGCCAAGTGTGATTGGACACACAAGGAATTTGTCGTGGTACATATGCTTTCGGTGTACATAAAGGGAAAGATACATTCGTCAAGAATCATAAGGTACAACACTTAATGATAGTCATTTGATGTATATCATTTGATGTATAATATAGATCAGTATTGTGAATTTGACAAAACTGTATTCCAATCAGATCTGGAATTACAGGACTCCAGGCACTTTGATATCATATTTGACAGTGATGCTGACAAATACATGGATTGATAAATTTTGCAAAAATTGCCGGGGCTGTAGATATTCACATATGTGCTGTCCATATATATGAACAAGATGGATTCAGTCCAATGGAAAAGAGTCATAGCAAGCAACACTTAAACAAAGTAAAAGCAGAGATTAATAACTACTTTAAAGGAATCTGGGAGTATCCATGAAAACTATGATAATAATACTCTGCCTTTTTGTCTGAGAATATGGGAAGGAGTGAGAAACCTGGCCAATTCTTAAGTTAATGTGACATTTTAGTTAATTAATCAAAATTTAATGAACAGCAGATTTTTGTAAGATTAAGATAATATTCCATAGATAATATTCCATTTCAGGCATGGACATGAAACTTCTTAGTTTTTTATTATAATATAACTTATATTATAACTTATAATATAAGTTATTATTTAGAGAAGTGTTATAAATTTTGGTAAATTATATGTATGTACCAAATAATGTTTAAAAAAGTTGATTATATTATGTGACATGCTTATTGCATACAAGCTTTATTGCAGACAACACTTGATATCCTAATATTACATTTGTGACCATTTTATGTTATACTCTATTTTTGCTAATAGCAACTGATATAGCATTAGCAGGAGGTAATGATTTGAAGATGTTCTGAGTATGAAATTAATTTGCAGGAATGCTATCTGGGGAAAAAAGGAACTTTCACGTTTGTTTGTTTTTTAATTAGGAAACCAACAATCGAAGAATTCAGCTAAAAGGAAAACAAATTTGAGCCAGAGGTCCACCTTAAGAGTTTGGTTTCACAGCAATTGTTTTGCTGTTTATTTTGATGAGTTTTTTTGCATTTACTTGCTCTGATTTTGTAATATAATATCAGCCGCCTAATTACGTGCTTGTTTGCAGTCTCTGAAAATAAGCCAATCCTTGAAGCGTTGTCCTTTATTTGCCTGACACAATAGAAAGAGCTAAATATCCAGTGATGAGACAATAGCTAATGAAGTGGCAACTGCAGAAAAGGCTCAAGAATCGGCATCAGCAGTTTCCCCCCCAAAGCCCTTTGTCTCCTTCTCTCCCATCTGGATGCAGGACTATGTTGTTCTTCATTCTTGAATAAACAAAGTTTCAGTTTCATATTAAATTCTGCCCTATGATTAATAATGATGAAGAAAAATGCAAATGAGGCAGAAACTCAAGAGTCAGTTTTAGGCTGTAATCCTGAACATACTTACCTGATAGCAGTTCCTACCTTTACTTCCGATTGAAAATGCTCTCAGGAAATGGGAGATGCAGTTTCCAGCATGTTCCAACAAAACAGATATAATTGTGATGGCTATGGCATTTTGTGTACCCCTCAGGCAATTAAACATAGAAAAAGTAAAAAAAAAAAAGTAATATTTTTGGGGATAATTTCCAATATCTGTCATGGGAAATATATGAAGTGAGAACTTGATCTGTATGTGTCATTTGTTAGTTGAAAGTTATGAAACACACCTTTATTTTAATGAACTCTTTAAACATCTGTACTTTTTCAAATTAGTTTGAATGTACAGGGTAAAAAAGTACACAAAATATTAAAAGAAAGGAAGAAAAGATACAGTAAAAAGAGAACACAAAAACATTAGATGGTATATTTAAAAATGATTCAACCCATTTTTTTAAACTTAACATTAAACCTTGGCGTAGAAGTAATGTTGATTCATCATCTCATAGTTCTGATTGCTACCAGGTTCATAAACCAAAGTGAACATATATAAGTTACAGAGGTTTATAAATTTGGGGTTGCACATTGAAGTGTACTTGTTTTTTTTGCTACCTACCTTCTGTGTTTAATAAATCCATAATCCTTAATATCATGGTAAATTTAAAATTCTTGTAAAATTTTTGTTGTTGTTAGTTGCGAAGTCGTGTCCGACCCATCGCGACCCCATGGACAACATTCCTCCAGGCCTTGCTGTCCTCTACCATCCTCTGGAATCCATTTAAGGTCACGCCTACTGCTTCAGTGACTCCATCCAGCCACCTCATTCTCTGTTGTCCCGTTCTTCTTTTGCTCAATCTTTCCCAGCATTAGGCTCTTCTCCAGTGAGTCCTTCCTTCTCATTAGGTGGCCAAAGTATTTCAGTTTCATCTTCAGGATCTGGCTGCCTAAACAGCAGTCAGGGTTGATCTCCTCTAAGACTGACCGGTTTGTTCGCCTTGCAGTCCAAGGGACTCACGGGAATCTTCTCCAGCACCATAGTTCAAAGACCTCAATTCTTTAGCGCTCAGCCTTTCTTATAGTCCAACTTTCACAGCCATACATTGCAACTAGGAACACCATAGCCTTGACTATATGCACTTTTGTTGGCAGGGTGATGTCTCTGCTTTTTAGTAAGCTATCTAGATTTGCCATAGCTTTCCTCCCCAGGAGCAAGCGTCTTTTAATTTCATGGCTGCAATCCCCATCTGCTTGTAAAATTATTGATATATTATTCACCAATACATTCACATCTTTAAACCATAATGAGTTTTGTAATATTTTATTAAGAAATTTGTGGATAACCAAACTTAGCTAACTATGGGACAAGCCCATGTCATATCAATGACAATGACAATCAATGACATATCATGACAATGCCGGCTGGCGACCCCCAGAGGGAGAGCCTTTTCTGTAGCGGCACCCGCCCTGTGGAATGACCTACCCCCAGAGATACGCATGATACCTGACCTCCGGGCTTTCCAACAAGCCCTGAAAACACATTTATTTCATCTAGCCGGCCTGGCTTGACCCTATTGTTCTGGTTTTAAATTATAAATTGGTTTTAACTTGGTTGTTTTAAATTGTGGGCCAAAACTATTTAATTATTTTAAATTGTCTTTTAATTTTGTATGCTCTGTTTTATTTTGGCTGTTCACCGCCCTGAGTCCAGCTGGAGAAGGGCGGTATACAAAATAAATAAATAAATAAATAAATAAATAAATAAATAAAAAATATCACTGACTTAGAGAATCAGTTATCACTGTTTTATTTCCTTTGTGCATTAATACTGACTTGCATTTTCCTCTGTGGTCTTCATGTCCAGTTCATGCTACTCAAATGATCATTTCCTTTGAATGTAAAGACAAGCAAAATAGGAGCCACATTCTTTTGCTTTTTTAAATCATTTGTTAATATTTTGTAGGAAGTTAGCACCCACCCCTCTCCTAGAAAAATGAAATATTGTAGGAAATATTAAAAAGGCAGAATATTATACCTCCCTGGATGAGAAATGGAGAAAAATGTTTTTAGGCAGGAAGCAGACTCTTAATAGCCCCCACCTTCCTCAATCCGCTTCAAGGTGCTGGTTCTCACCTATAAGGCCCTACATGACTTAGGTCCGGGATATTTGCAGGATCTTCTCCTGCCTGCCTCTCACCGTCCTGTTCGCTCACATAGGGTCGCTCGCCTCAGGGTTCTGACGACGAGTTAATGTCGTCTAGCGGTGCCCAGTGGTAGGGCGTTCTCTGTGGGTGCTCCTACCCTCTGGAATGAGTTACCCACCGAGCTCCAGATGGCTCCTGATTTCTGCTCCTTCCATCAGGACCTGAAGGCTTGGCTGTTTAAGCAAATAGGCTGACTCTGATTCCGGGTTTTATTATTTATTATTAATTAGTTATTTGGTTTAAAATGGGATTTTATTGTACATGTTTCTTAACTTATGTTCGCCGCCCTGAGTCCTTCGGGAGAAGGGTGGCATATAAATACATGTAATAAATAAATAAATAAATAAATAAATAAATAAATAAATAAATAAATAACACACAGCAGATGTCAGCACTTAAGAGATAAAGAGATAGCTAGGTCTATTCATAAGCAAATGCCCTCACCCAAGATCCAACAAAGATAGGTTTAGCCCTCTACCCATCTAGCAAAAGAACTCACCACATGGCACCTGAGAAGATTGCATCATCCAGCAAGGCTCAATCAAGCCTGGGACTCAAAAGACAACCTACAAAGTTACCTCTGCATGGCCCCATGGGAGTCTGACAACCAATCAGAATACAAGCCCAACAGAGGGTTTAAAAATCTCTCTCCCCCCCCTCGTGATTTCTCTCCTTACTATGATGAATTCCATCTTTCCAAAGCATCCCATCTTTCATGATTTGTACCATCATTGAAAAATCCAAATCTATGTTGCTTGTATCAACATTGGCATTCTTTCCTGCTGAGCTTGCAACTGGTTTGCCTGAAAACCTAGTCTCAGACAGAAAGAGACAGTGCTACAAAATATTCTGGGAGGTTAATGACTGTGAAAGGAAGCAATGTCTACCAGTCTGATTCGTGGTAAAGAGACCCTTACAGTCATTTTATTAATATACAGTGGGAGTAATTTTAAGAGAATATCCATAATAAGCTTTCAAAATTCCATCCAAAAATGTGCCTCTCCCTGCACTAGAAAGATAGAAAACATCTATCAAGAGATTCAAGTGTTTACTTTTTGTAGGATTTATAGTTTCATTAATTAATAGTTTCATTAATATCATAGATGATTAAAACAGCAGAAAAAATCAAACCAGGATGACTTGATAAGATTATAGATGAACCAAAATGCTGAGCTTGTGATTTTCTAGTTCATAGTCATTTATCTATATACAGTGATACCTTAGTATTCAACTGCTTTGAAACTCATGAAATTTGATATTCAACGCACACTGATGCAAAAATTTTGTCCCGGTACTCATTGTTTGTTCGATATTCAACACACAAGCTAGAACTTGTCAATGTTGGCTGCCTTGTGACACATTACATTATTTTTTATGGGAAATATTTGTTTGGTACTCATCATTTTTGGTATTCATTGCACCTCCCTGAATCAATTAATGATGAGTACCAAGGTACCACTGTACACTCTTTCTATTTGTAGTATTGATCGATACATTGATTTAACATTATAGTCTTAAATATATAACATAATTATAGTATATTATAGTAATTATAGTATAAATATATGACATATTTATAGTCTTAAAAATATGACATAATCGATAGCATAATTTCTTTGAGGAATAAAGAAACAAAGACTTAAGCCAACTTCCACATAGAATTATTGAGCACAGTAGTTAGAATGCAATACTGCAAGTTATTTCTGCTGACTTCTGGCAGTTCAAGTCTCAGCGGCTCAAGGTTGACTCAGCCTTCCATCCTTCCGAGGTTGGTAAAATGAGGACCCAGATTGTTGGGGGTCCTCAACTCTGCTGACTCTATAAACAGTTTAGAGAGGGCTGTAAAGCACTGTGAAGTGGTATCTAAGTCTAAATGCTATTGCTATTTCATGGTGTCGTTTCAAATCTATTAAAAAGAGAGTAAAAATTTCTGTTTAATAATGCTTAGAACTAACCCTTAATTTTGCCTATACTAAAGAATCCATTCTGTAAAAGTCAGTTTGGATTAACTATAGTTTCTAATCCCAGAAACATATCTCAGAATCATGCCAAATTTTAAAATATTAGAATCTTAAGACCATCAAAATACAAAATGCAAAAATAAAGTCATCTACAACAAAGTTCTCTGACGATTCTCCTAAGGCCAAAATAAAGTCATTTGGAAACACACACTTGGGTATTCTAAAATTATAAGCGGATGTTTCCAATACTTGCCAGATACTAGTTCCACCTCTCCAAATATATCAGATTTCAATTTCCATAGTCCATAGCTGTTACCTCCAAAGCGCTTACTGCAATACGCTGGATGCATTTGAGTTTTAAAATAAGATTGGGGTATGTGCACCAGCCCCTTTAAAAATGAAGAGCATCTCCATCTGGAAGTGTTAATTTTCCAGCTATCATCTGGAAGAACAGATTTTATGGGCAGAATGCCTGCAACATTGTCATTCCAAAATCACACATTCTTGGAAATCACCCGGTGTTTAATCATATGTTTTAATTTCAAGCCCCAATCTATATTTTGACATTGCATTCCAAACATACCTCTGTGAAAGGTACAGCTGCCTCCCTTCAGCAAGAATTTCTGTCTATCCCTGAATAGCACCAGGCTGGAATGTATGTGCCATTATACAGATGTTTTTCTTTAAAAATTTACATATTAGCAACTATATTTTTTTTAAAAATTATTTATATGCCGCCCTTCTCCGGAGACTCGGGGCGGCTTACAATGCATGGGAGTTTTGAACTTTCTCCTATACTTAGTATGTCTGAAATGTGTTATTTCAAAACTGGATCAGCATGCTAAGTAATAATTTTGTTGTCCCTTTCCATAGTTTATGCTGATGTTTCTGAAAATGAGATTTTCCTCTCATTTCATTTGGCGTCTATAATTTTAGTATTCTTAGATGGAGATGTTCTTTGTTTCTAAAAGGGCTGATGGTACCTCCAAATTGAAAGTGCATATACACAAACATAGACCCATGCACACACAAACTAAGCAATCTGTCATTTCAGAGATATTCCTTTACTACATTCTTCAATGCCTTCCACAAAAGTTCTTAAAAATTCAGGGATATATACAGAGATGTTTATCTGTCTTGAAAATAGCCCATGTTGAACTGTATAACACAGTCAAATATCAGAAGATGACCACATGAAATGTTTTATAACATTCTGTATTATGTCACAAATGCTTTATGGTGATTTTTATGTCATAAAGTGTTCTATACAATTTGCCAAATTTCAGGCCTGTGAGAATCACGTGTCCTGGATTTTGCACAGATTCTGTAAGTTATCACATTTGCGGTACGTTGGTTCAAAATGTTTTGCCCTATGATGCATTGTTTCATGCAATGAAAGGCTATAGCCGTGAAAAATTTAGTAGCATTTAGATACATGCACACATATATAGTAAACATTCTCTCTCTCTCTCTCTCTCTCTCTCTCTCTCTCTCTCTCTCTCTCT
>WNWU01000004.1:877362-895108 GCA_012654045.1 Ptyas mucosa
TCTTTCTTTCTTTCTTTCTTTCTTTCTTTCTTTCTTTCTTTCTTTCTTTCTTTCTTTCTTTCTTAGATTTATATACCGCCCTACTCCTGAAGGACTCAGGGCAGTGAACAGGCACAGAGTAAAATACATAGATACAAAAGTTAGAAACAGAAATAAAACCAGATTGGAGCTTCTGGCGGCTCCGCGAGCTTGGAAGGCACCCGAATGAGAGCGTCTGCTTCGCGGTTCCATAAAAACCCCTGAACGGCAGTCCAACACCGTCAGGAGGTTTGAAAAACCTTTCCCTGGGCAAAGGGGAAAGGCAAGAGCTGGCTGGTGGGGGTAGAACTCGCCAAAGCCCCCCAGAAGGATTTCTGTGGGGGTGGAAGGTTTGAGTTCCCCAGAAACCAGCCAATTGCTCCGGACCGGAAACGTCTCTGCCTTTGCAGAGCCACAAGCCGCGACCGCATTTGCTGGATTCTTTATACAATTAAATTCTTTTTAACACCAAGAGCAGACGGGATCAGCCAGGAGGACTTTAATTGCAAGTATTTTACTTAACTTCTCCCTATTTGTGGATTGCCTCCTTCGGAAGTTACAAATTAACTGGAAACAAAATGGCGATTGAGGCTTGAGTGGCTGGGAAAGTGAAAGTGATCTGAGCACTGGCACAGCCTCAAATGACTTTTTTAAATTTTTCTTGTGCTAAAGATTTGTTAGAAGGAGGACTTTTTAAAGATTTGTTTGTTGGAATTTAAGAAAAGATTTGGACTATTTGGCTGCTTTTTAATTAAAAGGAAACTTTAAGAACACAGGAAGAAGGAAAGAAAGTAAATAAAAGAAGGAGGAGGGAAAAGATAAACTCTCCTCAAAATGGCTACAAAACCTCCCTCAGTGAAAACAGTCCCAGCAAAAGGTACATCTAGTGCTGGAAGTTCCCCTGCTCATGTTCCAAAAGTACAGGAGATTCAGACTTTAACAATTGAAATGATACAGCAGGTTATTCAAGGAGCTTTGAGTACTACAGAGAATAAACTTACAGCTAGAATCCAAACTGTAGCAGATGACCTCACTGCTGTGATAGACACTAAAATTCAAACAGTTACAGAAGAATTGGCAGCACATAATGTGGATATTAGAGAAAATATGCTTTTTGCATTTCAGGGGCTAGCGGCTCAAGCTGAAAATCTTGATTGTAAGATAGAAGTTAAGGAAACTACTGAAATTATGAGCAGAAAGCTGGATACGGCTCAGCAGAGACTAGAGATCAGAGATGGATTTGATTCTTTTACAATACAGAGAAATGGAGTTTGCAGTGAGAATCAGAGGGGTGAAAGAAGATAAAAAAGAAAATCTGAAGGAGAAATTGGGAGAAGCATTGGCACAGGTGCTGGGGATACCAAAAGGTGAGGTGATGTGGCAAATGGATAAAGTTTTTAGAGTTAATTCCTGGGTGGCCAGACAGAGAAAATTACCTAGAGATATAGTAATATATTTTACTACGAGATATGTGCGTAATGAAGTGCTGCAAGCAACTTATAAAAAAAAGTTAGAAGTGGAAGGACAAAAGGTGATGACAATGAAGGAAATTCCCCCCAAAATGTTAAGAGCTAGAAGAGAATATTCTTTTTGGTGGAGGAGTTGAAGAATCATCAGCTACAATACAGATGGGATGTTCCAGCCGGTACATTAGTGGTGAATTTTTCTGGAGAAAGATATAGGCTTAACACGATTGATAAGGCAAGGGATTTTTACATAAATGTTTTAAAGGCTGGAAGGCCAAAATCTCCTGAAACTAAAGTTAAAGAAACAGCTGAAAAGATACCATAGGAAGAATTGTTATCCATTGCCCAGGGGGGAATTTCAACAAGTCAAGAAGATCTTCTTCAAGTCCTGGTGGAAGTGAGTGAAGAATTACCCAGGGAGCAAAGAATGACCAGAGCTGCTACAGCAAAACGCAAGGAGGAGTTAAGAATTCAACAATTGCAATTACCAAGTCGAGAACTCACCAAAACAGAAGCAGTGGGAGGAGCCAGACCGAAAAGTCAGTTAGCGTTGGAAAATCAACAAATGCTCCTGAGGCTTCAGAAATTTAAGCATGGGAACTAGATTCCTAACTTGGAATGTCAATGGTTTGAATTTTCCGCAGAAAAGAAGAAAAATATTTACATATCTTAAACAATTTAAGAATGATATAATATGTTTACAGGAGACCCATATTAGAGTACAAGATCAAAAATACTTAATAAACTCTAAATTGGGTATGCATTATGTTGCAGCATCACCAGATTAAAAAAATGGTATAGTTATCTACCTGAAGAAGGATTTAATTGCTAAATTAATTGAAGCAGATGAACAAGGTAGATACTTGGCAATTGAAGTTTTGATTAAAGGTGAACAAACTTTAATAGTGGGGGTTTACACACCCAATCAACAACAGGAGATTTTTTACAGTTTTTTACATTCAAAAATGACTAATTGGAATTACAAAACATGTATTTTGCTTGGAGACTGGAATGGAGTAATAGATGTCAAAAAAGATAAGTTAGGATCGAAACAAAGCTTCGCCTCAAGAGCTAAATTGCCAAGATCTTTTTTTGATTTGATGGAGGAGTGGGAGTTGAAGGATATTTGGAGAGATAGAAACCCAACAGATAAAGATTCCTTCTTCTCAGACAGACATCAATCCTTTTCAAGGATAGGTTTTATTTTAATATCTAACGATCTTTTCCCTAGGGTGAAGACAACCAAGATCTTTCCAAGAATGTTGACAGACCATAGCCCTGTATGGGCAGAAATAGATTATTGCAAGGGACCAAAGAGGTCCTGGAGAGTAAATGAAAATTTATTTAGATATGAGGAAAATATTAAGGAATGTAAGAAGTTTTTGAAAGAATATTTTATTATGAATATGCAAAAGGGTACCCCAATGGAAATGGTATGGGATGCAAGCAAGGCTTATATGCAGGGTGTTCTGATTTATCTGAATAATAAACTCAGAAAAAAGCAAGGGGAAAAAGGAAAGGTGTTGGAAGAGGAAATTAAGGAAAATGAACAACTTTTGATAAAAAACCCAAGGGACAATAAGGTCAAGGAGGTTATTAACTTGCTGAAAGAACAATTTAAAATGTTGATAGCAGATCAAACTGCAACTAACTTATAGTATGTGAAATATAATACATTTTGTAATGCTAACAAACCTGGAAGATGGTTGGCATATATGCTTAGAAAGAGACAAAGTCAAAGAACAATTGAAAAAATTAAATATAAAAGTAAAGAGGTCTTTCAGCAAGAATTGATTAAGAAGTCGTTTATAGAATATTATTCAGAATTATATAAGGCTGGTAAAATTCAGGATATGGATATAGATAGATTTCTTAAGAAGCAGAATATTAAGCCAGTTTCACAAGAACAAAGGGATATGTTAACTCAATTAATTACATTGGAGGAAATTATGTCTGCAATTAAAGATTTAAAGTTGGGTAAGGCCCCAGGAACTAATGGCCTGACGGCGGTTTACTATAAAAATTTGTATGAAGAGATGGCTGAACCAATGAAAGAATTATTTAATACAATACAACAGGGAGGAAAGGTTCCTCCCTCTTGGAAAGCAGCCTTTATATCTTTAATACCAAAGGAAGGTCAGGACCATACAGATCCAAAAAATTATAGGCCTATTTCATTGTTAAATAATGATTATAAGATATTTGTCAAGGTGTTGGCAAATAGATTAATGAAAGTAATGCAACAAATGATACACCATGATCAAACAGGTTTTATAAGTGGCAGACAAATGAAGAGCAATGTAAGACATATTGTTAATGTATTGGAATATCTAGAAAGGAACAACCAGGTCCCTGCGGGTATAATATTTTTAGACGCTGAAAAAGCATTTGATCGACTTAATTGGCAGTTTTTACTAAAGTTAATTGAAAGGATGCAGTTTGGAGATACCTTTATACAATCAATAAAGGCAATATACCAGAAACAAATAGCACAAATAATAGTTAATGGAGGCTTAACTGATAATTTCTCAATAGAAAAAGGTACTCGGCAAGGATGTCCTTTGTCTCCATTATTATTTATCTTATCACTTGAAATTTTGCTGAATAATATACGAGATTCAGAAGGAATAAAAGGAATTCAAATTAGGCAATATGAATATAAATTACATGCATTCGCAGACGACCTGGTTGTTACCTTAACTCAACCATCACAATCTGTTAAAATATTAATGGATATAATTAAAGAGTATGGATTAATATCAGGCTTTAAAATAAATGCAGCCAAAACAAAGATAATAGCTAAAAATATGACTGTTAAACAAAAACAAGAGATGGAAAATCAAACAGGATTTGAAGTAGTTAAAAAGGTCAAGTATTTAGGTATAAATATCCTGACAACTAATTCAAAATTATATCATCACAACTATGAATTACTGTGGCAAAAGATGCAATTAGAGATTCAGAATTGGCGAAAGTTACAATTGTCACTGTTAGGAAGGATAGCTGCCATAAAAATGAATCTTTTACCAAGGTTTTTGTTCCTTTTTCAAACAATTCCAATACTTAAAACTGATAAAATATTGAAAGAATGGCAAAGAGGTATAAATACTTTTGTTTGGCCAGGGAAAAAACCTCGAGTTAAACAGAGAATAATGCAGGATTCTCGAGAAAGAGGAGGACTTAAATTGCCTAATTTAGGGCTTTATTATGAGGCAGCTGTATTATCACTAGTTAGTGATTGGTTTAATTTAACAGAGGACAGGATATTAAATGTTGAAGGATATGGCCTGGTTTTTGGCTGGCATGCATATTTACTGTATGACAAAAAGGTAGATAATATTTTTAAAAGTCACATATTGAGAAGTTCCTTGTTACGTGTATGGAAAAAGTATAGTTATAAATTAAATGATAAAATTCCGATTTGGGCAATACCTAGACATGCGATTGAAAATATAAATACGGAACAAAAGCAAGATGGGACTTCATATGAGCAACTTTTGGAGAAGGAAGGATATGATTATCAATTAAAAACTGTTCAACAATTAAAAGATCAAGGAATAATTAAAACCTGGTATCAATATGGCCAGCTACAGGCCAGATGGAAAGAGGACCAAAAAAAGGGTATTTTGCAGTATGAAGAGAACTTGATTAAGCAGATAAGAGACCAGAGCCAAATGCACATAAAAAGGTTATATAATGTATTACTGGAAATAGATTCTGAGACAGAATTAGCTAAGGATTGTATGATAAAATGGGCACAAAATGTAGGGGAAACAATAACGTTGGACACATGGGAAACCATATGGGTTAGAAATGTAAAATTTACACAGGCTCAAAATTTAAGAGAAAATTTTTACAAAATGTTCTATAGATGGCATTTAGATCCTAAAAAATTAGCTTGTATGTATCCGAATATTCAGCCCAGATGCTGGAGATGTGGAAGTCAGGATGCCACGTATTATCATATATGGTGGACTTGTAAAAGCATTAAGGCGTTCTGGATAAAAATTTGGTGGGTAATCCAAAATATATTAAAGAAAAAGATTAAATTTACACCACAGTTTTTTTTGTTAGGAATTATAACAGATTGTACTGGATTAGAAATAAAGTTGATTTGATTAGAAATAAAGTTGATTTTAAATTTAATAACAGCGGCAAGACTACTGGTGGCACAGTATTGGAAGAAACAAGAAGTACCTACGATTCAAGAATGGACATTAAAAGTAGTGCACTTGGCAGAAATGGCAAAAATCTCCGCATATCTTAAAGATTATTCAAATGAAAGATATATAAAGGAGTGGAAAAGATGGATAGATTATATTCAAAACAAACATCGGAATAAGAAATTACAACTAGCTTATGAATGAAATATTTTGTAGAAATTGTTATATTATGTAGGATATTGTTGTTTTATTACTACGAGTTAAAGATCAAGGTTATTAATGATTTATTATATTGTTAGCTAATTATAGTTTTGAGTTTGTACATGTTGTACCCTGAGCTAATCCCGGGAAGTCAAGGTGGGGAGGGGGGAGGGTTGGAAGGGGAGGGAAGGGAGGGGGGGAAGAAGGAGGGTGAAGGGAGGGATAGGGAGAGGGGAGGGGAGAAAAACTTTTTGTATAATTTGTAAAACTTTTTAATAAAAAAAAAGAAAAGAAATAAAACCAGATTAAATAATTTAGCCCGAGACAATTTAAAAATCCCAATAATTTAAAAGCAGATTAAAATTTTCAATTTAAAAGAATTTAAAAAGAAAAGGGGAAAATGTTAGGCCAGGCCGGCTCGTTGGAATAGGAGAGTCTTAAGAGCATGGCGGAAAGTGCGCAGATCCGGGATCCTCCGTATCTCCAGGGGGAGCTTGTTCCAGATAGTGGGTGCCCCCACAGAGAAGGCCCTCTCCCTGGGGGCCGCCAGTCGACACTGTTTGGCCAACGGCACCCGGAGGAGCCCCTCTCTATGAGAGCGTACTGGCCGGTGGGAGGCTGTTTGTGGTAGTAGGCGGTCCCATAAATAACCAGGTCATAAGCCATGGATCATCTAAAGGTGGTAACCAAAACCTTGAAGCGCACCCGGAAGACCACCGGGAGCCAGTGCAGCTCACACAGGAGAGGTGTCACATGGGAGCGCCATGTCGCTCCCATAACCACCCGTATGGCTGCACTCTGCGCCAGTTGGAGCCTCCGGGTGCTCCTCAAGGGGAGCCCTATGTAGAGAGTGTTACAGTAGTCCAGGCGGGAAGTGATGAGGGCATGAGTGACTGTGTGTAGGGAGTCCCAATCCAGAAAGGGATGCAACTGGTGAATCAGACGAACCTGATGAAAAACCCTCCCAGTCACGGCCGTCAAATACTCTTCTAAGGACAGCCATGAATCCAGGCGGACGCCCAAGTTGCAAGCCCTCTCCTTGGGGGCCAGCGATTCACCCCCAATAGTCAGCGATGGCATCAGCTGACTATATCGGGACATTGGAAACCACAGCCACTCGGTCTTGGAGGGGTTGAGCCTGAGCCTGTTCCTCTCCATCCAGATCCGCACAGCCTCCAGGCACCAGGACATCAATTCAAGGGCATCGTTGGGGTGGTCCAGGGTGGAGATGTACAGCTGGGTGTCATCAGCATACTGGTGGTACTTCACCCCAAAACCATAGATAATCTCACCCAGCAGCTTTACATAAATGTTGAACAGAAGGGGTGAGAGGACTGACCCTTGTGGTACCCCACATATGAGGGGCCTCGGGGTCGACCTCTGCCCCCCTGCCAACACAGACTGCAACTGGTCGGAGAGAAAGGAGGAGAACCACCGCAACACAGTGCCCCCCACCCCCAACTCTTCCAACCGGTGCAGCATGATACCATAGTCGATAGTATCAAAAGCCGCTGAAAGGTCTAATAGGATCAGGACAGAGGAGCAACCTCTGCCATTTCTGTGCTGTACCCAGGCCTGATGCCCAACTGGAATGGATCCAGATACGTCGTTTCATCCAGGTGCTGGGGGAGCTGTCGCGCAACCACACTCTCAACAATCTTTGCAACAAAATGAAGGTTGGAGACCGGACGATAATTAGCCAACACTGCCAGGTCCAGGGAAGGCTTCTTGAGGAGAGTCCTCACCACCGCCTCTTTCAAGGAGGCAGGGAAGTCACCCTCACCCAATGAAGCATTTATAATCCCCTGGAGCCAGCCTCGCGTCACCTCCCGGGAAGCCAGTACTAACCAGGAGGGGCAGGGGTCCAATAAACATGTGGTCGTGTTCAGTCCACCCAGAATCCTGTCCACGTCATCAAGGGTCACAGGATCAAACTCATCCCAGGTAACATTTTCAAGACCTGCCTCAGTCATCCCCCCTGAAACTACCCAGTCAGAGTCCAGATCTTCCCAAATCTGAGTGATTTTGTCATACAGATACTGAACAAAATCCTCGACTCTACCCTCCAAGGGGTCCTCCCGTGCTTCCTGGTGGAGCAGGGAATGGGTCACCCTAAACAGGGCGGCCAGGCGATTATCTGATGATGCAATAAGAGCAGCAAAATATGTACGTTTTGCTGCTTTTATTGCCACTAGTTTATTGCCACTAATTCTTAATATGAGATCTTACCAGTGTCTGGTCGGATTCAGAAAGACTGGCCCTCCAACTATTCTCTAGGCATCTTTTCCGGCGCTTCATCTCCCTCAACTCCTCGGTGAACCAAGGAGCTAGGTGAGATCGGTGCCGGGTCAGAGGCCGCGAAGGCACGACCCAATCCAGAGCTCCAGCGGCTGCCTTGTCCTAGGCGGCCACTAGGTCACTAGTCGAGGCGTGTGCCAGAGACTCAGGAAATGGCCCAAGCTCCATCTGAAACCTGTCAGGTTCCATCAGGCACCTGAGGCGGAACCATCTTACCAGCTCCGCCTCCCTGTGGCGGGGTGTAGCGGTTCAAAGGTCAAGGCGAAGGAGAGAGTGATCCAACCATGACAAGGGCTCGGTGACTATGTCCCCTATCTCAAGATTGCTCAACCACTGTGAAGAGACAAAGACCAGGTCCAGTGTGTTTCCCCCTATGTGGGTGGGGCCATGAATTAGCTGGGTCAGGTCCATAGCTCTCATGGAAACCATGAACTCCCGAGCCACCTCCAACGTCTCACCCATGGACGGCAGGTTGAAATCCTCCATGACCATACGTCTGGGGGTATCAACCGCCACTGCGGTGATAACGTTAAGGAGCACGGGCAGGGCTGCTGCCATGTGGCAGGGAGCCAGGTACGTGATCAGCAAGCCCATCTGAACCCCATGACCCCACTTCACAAGGAGGGACTCACAGCCGGCCGTCTGAGGAACAGTGGCCTCCCTCGGTCTCAGACCTTCTTTAATAATAACTGCTACTGCCCGGCCCCTGCCCTGTGACCTCGGCCGATGGAATGCAAGGAAACCTGGTGGGCACATTTCAACAAGGGGAACCCCCCCCTCCTGGCCCAACCAGGTCTCCGTAATACCTGCCAGGTCTGCTCCCCCCTCACAAATAATCAATCTCTTTTGTTTTACATATTTGATCTGTTTGTTCCTTTCCTGAAAATCATCTGTCCTCAGCACGGTGGTATACTTAGAATTTATGAAGAGCAAAGCTGAAAATTGGTGATTGGAAGCGGTAAAAAGAGAGATAAGGGGGGGGGGGGGTGTCAAATTTTCTTTGTGCCTATCTGGATTTTCAAAGAAATAGGCACACCAAGATGAAATTTCCCACCATCTACTACTGCATCTAAAAGCTGAAAATAAACAGCACTAGCAATTAATCTGCAATTTGGAATAACCTCCATTTTCTACTCCTGTCTCTCAATCTTTTCCCAAATACAAAACCTGCTACCTGTTACCTTCTCAAAATGTGCCTGTCTTACTGTATTCTCAAGAGTGATTCGCTGGCTGTGTGCATGGGCTGCTGGAAGGAAAATTGCTTCCATTTCAATAGTAGCACCATCACCCCTGACGGCCCTCATATGCCTTCAACTTTGCATGTATATTCTGTCAGAGAATTCTGGGTTGCTTCTACATTAGGAAGGAAACCAGTCTGTCTGAGAGACTCTATTTAAACTGATCCCACCTCTCTCTTTAAACTGAGCTTTAACCCCTGACCAAAGAGTTGTGCTTTCGTTTTTCAGCTGCTAGCAAGTGTATATTAGTATTAACATAACAAGGAAAAAGGGGAAAGGATTTATATTTTTAAAAGTCTCATGGGTTGTGGCATCAGGGGTCAGGGAAAGCTATGGTGCTCATTAAGAGCTCTACAGGGAATCTATAAATTATTTGGCCTCCAGCAGGAAAGAGAGGCACTTATCCAGTTTGCCTGATAAATTGCCACTACTCTGGATATTTTGGACAGATTCGTATCAGCTCAGCATCATGACCACTGACAAGGGATTACTGGCCTTGTAATCCAAACCATCTGGTAGGCAGATCTTTAGGTTTAGAAGCAGAGGCAATGGGTTTCAAATATTGGATTATAGGAACAAACAACAGTCATAGACACATTTTCCTGGATGATTCTGGACACCCATTATTGAACCCTGAATTAATAAATGTCTGGACAAATCCTGCATGTCTGCTCTGATAGTAATGCCATTAAAAAAGTCATTACAATACTATGGCATCTGCAATTAGCAACACAATTAATTATCTGAGTCACTCACTGGAATCTGAAATGGGGTGACCCTGCAACAAATATGTGAAGTTAACTGGTGATGAATTCTGTCCACATGTTCAGGCAGAGCAATCACCCCAGTGAGTTGGCATGTATTGCTTCTGCAGATTTTGTTTAATTGTGATAGGGAAAGTAAAATAAGACATGAACTGGTGTTATAGTATATTATTCATCCAATATTAATTATTACCTCTTAGTTGAGACCAAAGGGAGAGTTGGGCTTTCCACCATGTATAACAGTATTTTAAAGAGAAAAAAATGTATGCTGAGAGAGTATGGAAGGAGTCTGAAGGTATCAGCAACAAAGCAGCTTTGGAGAGTGAAATATGCTGAAAAGAAAGGGTTAGGGTTCTCATGTGAGATCCACTGAATCAAGGATTGGATTTCTGGATCATTGATTTCTAGAATTGCACTTATTCCTAAAAACAGTAACAAACTTGATCCCAAGCTTATACATTCACCTAATAGGGGAAGCAAGGGAACTGTTAATGTAAGAGGACTTATGTGATGACAGCATAAATGAATGATCTACAAGTCGAAGGTAGCAAATCAAAAGCTTAAAAACTTTCTAACCCTATCAAAAAGGTTAGGGAAGATATCACTTGCATCTGCCTGGAAAACTTTACGAACAAACGTCTTTCCTTTGAGTACCTCACACTCAATTTGGACTAGTTATCCAGGATATGAGAAGGATAATAAATAAGACTATTTAGCTTTATAAGAAACTGTGCTTGAATTTTTGTTTACATTCCGTATGCTTATCAGTGAAAGTTGTTAAATGAGCAAACATGGCTTCATGGTTTAAGTTTATTTTCTCGTGAACCCATTTTAGGATAGCATTTGGAACTAGGAACCACGAAGCATACCAGAAAAGCAGCTTGAGACCAAAGGGCAAAACATAAGACAAGCTGAAGGAGGATGCTTGACATTAAGAGTAAAGTTTAACACATTTCCAGCAGCTGCCAACATATTTATAAATGTTATTCAGATGAAAAAGATCTAAGGTTAGGAAAGCAGCTAGAGAAATTCTTTGTATATATGTATGTATGATTCTTCTTGTCCCCAGTTAACAGATCTTTTGGAATAAAGCTGAAGAAGACATCTGATTGACAACAGGAAGATGCAGAGGTTAGAGACAGCTATTTTTGAGGAATTTGTCTAAAAATTTCAAGATAGTAGCAGTTACTGCATTTTGAAAGCTGATTCATGCCCTGGGGTATATGGAACAATGTCCCTAATTTATATCTAATTCCAAACATGCAATATTCCAGATTCAGAACTCAGGCAAAGTTTCTTGATACTCAGTTTTTAAGAATAGCTGTTATGAAAATTGCATTACATAGATCCTGCCTTAAATAAGAAATCTACCATAAATTATTTGTTTTCCCCAAGGTGCCACCAAAATCACAGAAACACCAATAAACAGGGTTGCTTATGGGGTAGAATGGCTTGAACATCTGGCATCTGGAGGACAAGATACTTCAGGGTCACATTGTCTTGACTGTTTTCTCTATTTTTCTCTGCCATTTTTAGGAAAGAAAGCTGGCAAAATTGAAGATTTAAGTAATATCTTGCAGACTGTGTTCAAGTCTCTCCCCTACATCTCTATGATTGGAGACTCCTTGTAGGGTTATTTATCCTGATTAGTGGCAAACATTGTCTGTCCCAGATGAACACTCCTCCTCCATCTCATATTGAAGTTTCCCTTATAAGGAAAGCCTGGGAAGAAATGCATCATGCTATCTGGGCCTCTACATCTTTTTAAATTAGAATGCTAAGAAAGCCTTATTCTGTTTGGATATCTTGAAATTATTCTTTCTCTCATCATCTACAATTTGTAAATCATTTTTAAAATTGGTTTTGGAGTCTGAAGTGGTAAACGTTTAAAAACTAATTTCAACAAAAGTAATATTTGACCATTGTTGTATTCTGAGGCAAGAGGATTACTAATAAGAGCTATGGTCACTACCAAAAGTTCAATTCTGACTGGCTCAAGGTTGACTCAGCCTTCTATCCTTCCAAGGCTGGTAAAATGAGGGCCCAGGTTGATGAGGGCAATATGCTGATTTTGTAAACTGTTTAGAGAGTAAAGTAAAATATGGAACAGTATATAAGTCTAAGTGCTATTGCTATTACTAATAATCACAGGTGTCTGGAAGAATCCAAAGTGAACCAACAACAAATGGTATGCCTAAGGTAACTCACATCAGTTACACCATAATGCAAATTATGTACTGATTTTAATTCAAATCATTTGCCTTGCATGATACATATAATGTCACTTGCACATGCTAAAAATCTTCTACCTTTTATAATAGGATATGAATTCCTATCTACCTATTAACAAGTGAGAAGCATCAGAATGTTTGGGGATGCCTATACTTTTGCATATTTTTTTTAAAAAGCAGATAAAGCTTAAGGGGAGCAATGAAGTGCATAAGCAGCTAGTTTAGGGCATGCTGGCTGGGGAATTCTGGGAGTTGACGTCCACACCTCTTAAAGTTACCAGGTTGAAAAATACTGAGCTAGATGAAGAAAGTGATTATTAGGCTAAAGAGAGAAGAGTTTTGGAGAAGGGAAAGAGGAACAAAAAATTAAATGTGAAAAGAATCAGTTGGCTGATCATACTGGCCAGGCTTTCTTCATGCTGCAACATATTGTTGCATGCTTCTCTTGTAATGATTTAACACATTTTCAACTGACCCCATCTCAGACATACCAACAACAGCCAAACCTCCTACAAGTGACCTGATCCCATTGGGTTCACAACCCTTAGTGATCACAGAAAAGGAAGTACAAGACCTATTTCACAGACAAAAGCCAGGAAAAGCTCCAGGCCCAGGCAAGATAACTCCTTCTTGCTTAAAAGTCTGTGCTGACCAATTGACCCCCATCTTCACCCGTATCTTCAATAAATCACTAGAGATGTGCTATGTTCCTTCTTGCTTCAAACGCTCTACTATCATCTCAGTGCCGAAGAAGCTCACCATCAAGGAACTGAATGACTACAGACCAGTTGCTCTAACATTTGTAATCATGAAAAGCTTTGAAAGGCTAGTGCTGTCCCACTTGAAAACCATCACAGATCCGCTGTTAGACCCCCTGCAATTTGCATACCGAGCAAATAGATCAATGGATAATGCTGTTAATATGGCTCTGCACTACATCCTACAACATCTTGAATCTCCAAAGACCTACTCAAGGGTCCTCTTTGTAGACTTTAGTTCAGCATTCAACACCATCATTCCAGACATTCTTCTAACTAAGCTAAACCAGCTAGCGGTACCTGAACACACTTGTAAATGGATGATAAGCTTCCTAACAGACCGGAAGCAGCAGGTGAAGCTAAGCAGAATCACATCAGATACCTGTACAATTAGCACAGGGGGTCCACACGGCTGTGTGCTCTCTCCACTTCTTTTCTCTATATATACCAATGACTGCATCTCAAACGATCCATCTGTTAAACTACTGAAGTTCACAGATGACACAACAGTGATCAATTTCATTCGAGACAATGATGAATCCACATAAAGACAGGATGTTGAACAACTAGCCTCGTGGTGCGACCGGAACATTCTGCGCCAACTCAGAAAGCTCAAACTGCCCAAGAAGCTGCTGATACAGTTCTACAGAGGAATTATTGAGTCTGTCATCTGCACCTCTATAACTGTATGGTTTGGTTCTGCAACCCAACAAGACAGACACAGACTTCAGAGGATAATTATAACTGCAGAAAAAACAATTGCTACCAACCTGCCTTCCATTGAGGACCTGTATACTGCATGAGTCTAAAAGAGGGCTATGAAAATATTTACAGACCCCTTGCATCCTGGACATAAACTGTTTCAATTCCTACCCTCAAAACAACGCTATGGAGCATTGCACACCAGAACAACTAGACACAAGAACAGTTTTTTCCCAAACGCCATCTGCTAAACAAATAATTCCCTTAACATTGTCAAACTAGTTACTAAGTCTGCATTACTATTAATCTTCTCATCGTTCCTATCCCCCATCTCCTCCCACTTATGACTGTATGACTGTAACCTTGTTGCTGGTATCCTTACAATTTATATTGACTGTTTCCTAATATGATTTGATTGCTCATTTGTTCCCTATGACTATCATTAAGTGTTGTACCTTATGATTCTTGATGAATGTATCTTTTTTTAAATGTACACTGAAAGCATATGCACCAAGGCAAATTCCTTGTGTGTCCAATCACACTTGGCCAATAAAGAATTATATTTTATTCTGTTCTAATGATCTAACACATCATTGATGTGTAGTAATGCATTTACTGAACTATAAATTAGGTGAGCTATGAACGTTTATTTCCTGGGAAACCAGAACTCTAAACAATCTGGTATGAGAACTATGGGGGTCCTTAAATTCTCAGATCATAAACTGTTTTGTGAAAACAAGTGGCTGATCTTTCTATTTTTCATGATTGTTTACAAAAAAGGGCATTTTACTATGAAGAAGCTATTTCCAATATGCCATGAGAATTTGTTGAGCCAAGTCCCTGGGGAAGGGCATAAGTCCAGCCCAGCCATGCTTTTGCATTTTAAAACAAGATTGGAGAGATTGTTGATGATCTATGATGCAAAACATTAAAAGTGTTTTTATTTCTGAAAAATAATTTGACGAAAAACTGTATTTTGATAAATATCAGCATGGAAATTCTCAAGGGAAACAAAACGGGAAATGGTTAGTTGTGTCAGCGGGCTCCATGGACACATTCCAAAGTGCCATGGTCTGAATCCAGATGAACTTTCCAATTCTCCCAGGGTTGTAGTTTTGTTTTGTTTTTGGGAAGAGAAAAACAGAAAGCCTAGAGCCTATGAAAAAAAAGGGCAAAACAGGACATTTAACTATGATCACCTCTGTACAGGAATCTAAGAAAGGAACTGTTTGTACCACTTTATATATATATATTGAATTCCATGTAAGTCAATGAAACTTCTATAGAAATTGGATCCTAATAACTAAGTATTGGCTCTCTCCTGGAATGATATAGCACATGTGGTATAAATTAATATGTGTTGACTCTTCGTGTAAGATTCATAAAAGTGTACTGTGTTGCCAAAGCATTTATAAAGCATCAGTTGCAATGTCAGACAGGAGAAAAATAGAAAACTCTGTTTTTCTGTTCCTTTTCTTACTCCAGGATATGAATTGTGGAGTTTGATGTCTTTTGTTGCTTGGAAATATGTCACAAATATGTTCACATTAATCTGAATTTAATTTTTTTTCAGACAAGCTTAAGCAATAACTATTGCTGAGTGAATCTTATAAAATGAAATGAGCAATCAGTCTAGGTAAATGATTAGCTCTGCTTGCATCTTCATGTCATGGATTATCACGTGGGTTATTTCTGAACCTCTGCTACTCAATTGATTAGAACAGAAAAGAGAAGGCAAAACCTTGTTCATGAAGCCTCTGGAGATAATTAACTTCTACAAGCGAATAGAAAGATCTATTTTATCCATTGTAGGTCATCTTGATAGAACCTTGTTTGGCCAGGAGTTTTATCAGATCTGATATTATGGCAGCATTTGCAGACAAGAGATCTACATTAAATAATGGTTGTCATTATTGAACTCAAAACATCAGACTCAAGAATCAAATAAGCTCAGCTAAGATTAAATTAAAGGTAAGTTAAATTTTTAAGGTGTAATTTTCACACAGTGCCTTACGGGAAGCATCATTCTCCCTTTTAGCTTGTGTACACTTTCATCTTCAGGTATATGATTCAGGCATTTAGCAGTTGTTATCATATTATCATTCATTTCTTTTCTTTTAATGCCAATGGATTCCGGAACTCAATTACATTGCAATCCGAAATGCCAACATGATGAAGTATCTTCCTCTTTTTGCATAAATAGAAAATATGCTCTTATCTGTGCTACTACTTAGATTTAGTAATTTTACTTTAGACTGATAGCAATGGTGGATAAAGTATCTTCTCATTTTAAAGCTAGGAAAACTTCAAATCACTTCTCATCTTTAAACTGCACTGGGGTAATTTAAGCAATTTACTATCTTTAATCCAAGAGCAAATAGATTTATATACCACTTCATAATGCTCTACAGCCCTCTCTAAGTGATTTACAAAGCCAGCATATTGCCCCCAATAATCTAGGTCCTCATTTTAGCAATCTTTGAAGGATGAATATCAATATCAAATATATTGTTTCCTGTGTCCTTAAAATATAAAATATAATAACAATAGAAATGTAATAAACCTTTAAAGTATAAAATATGTAAATAAAAGGCACTGCAGAATGAATTTCTAGAGGCATTTATTGTATGGGAGCAAATTGGTCTGATTATTATTTGTAAATGTAGAGATAATGCCAGCCTTCGGCAGATGGATTTTGTCTTAAGACTGCTTTTAAAGGAAACAACAGTTTTTGTCTAGAAGTTAAAATGATTAATGATTTTAGACATAATTCTCAGTATATATTAAGACTCAGATAATGTAGTGCATTTTTCATAAGTGCCTCTTTTAAATATTTAAAAATACTGAGATATTGTCAAGGGTTGTTGGCAGGAATTTGGTTTCAGAGCACACACAACAGTCAAAAGATATTAAGCAGTAGCTCCCATTTTAGAAATATTCTTGGTTTCCAGAAATTTCAGCTATTTATAAATGTCAATGTTCATTTTTTCCCCCTTTCTAACATGATTATATTAAATACTTGGATTGAGTTTAAAGAAAATTCATCCAAGAAACTTTCTTTAAAAAATGACTTTTTCATTGCTAACTTTCCCTTGATCAGCAGTAAATAAATGGAGAAATGCCCAACAAGTTCTAATAACTGCATTTATGCATTTATGAATATTTTATAATATTTTACTATGTATTTTTAATATACTTATAAATGTAAAATATTTTTTGTAGAATAGAGGTTATAATTCCAGCAAACTAATATTTGTTATAAGAGTATATCACATCATAATTTATAGGATTAATGTTTTATCTCACTTCATGCATTCATATAAATAAATGCTGATTATTGAATTACACCTAGTACACAGACTTACCTATCTTGGCAGTTCTTATACATATTTTGCAGAGTATAACTTGTTTATTGGAAATTCTGGGAATTATACTCCAATATATCTTCAGGACTTCAGAATGAAGAAGACAATATAAAAGCAGTTATTTAGGCATCCTGCAAAAACCATTATAATGTCATGTGAAACATTATGTCTTCCTGCAAATGATGACTTATCCAAATTACATAATTCATGTCCGTTGTTCAGTTATGGTGCCCATATCCCTTGTCCTTCTACAAATGTCCATTGTAATATATGAAGAGACCTATACACTATTGTCAGGGAAAATTTTGGAAAAGATGTGAGATTAGAAACAACATACAAGACTTATGCAAAAGTTTCTGTAACAATATCTTGGGCCAGTACAAAAGAATACAACTATATCATCTGCACATGGAGAAGTATTTCATGAAAGAATTCCCTTTTTACTATAACAAAGCCAAATCTTTAGATAGAAGAAGTTTACTGGGAAAATAATAATAATAATAATAATAATAATAATAATAATAATAATAATAATAATAATA
>WNWU01000004.1:895118-947084 GCA_012654045.1 Ptyas mucosa
TAATAATAATAATAATAATAATAATAATAATAATAATAATAATAATAGTAATTTTATTTCTATACCGCCCTTCTCCCGAAGGACTCAGGGCGGTGTACAGCCTATTAAAAGCACAAAACAGACATCAATTTAAAATAATTTAAAATCAATTAGGTAATTTGGCTAAATTTAAAACCCCAAGTTTAAAACACCCAATATAAAATTTTTACGTTGATAATCCAGCCTGGCGGAACAACAAGGTCTTGAGGGTGCAGCGAAATACCCGGAGGTCAGAGATCTTACACATTTCGGGGGGCAGTTCATTCCACAGGGCTGGGGCTCCCACAGAGAAGGCCCTTCCCCTGGGTGTCGCCAGCCGACATAACTTGGCCGATGGCACCCTGAGGAGATCCTCTCTGTGGGAGCGAACTGGCCAGTGGGAGGCTATTGGTGGCAGAAGATGGTCTCGAAGGTACCCAGGTCCTAAGGGAAAAGGGAAAGGCTGTATGTTTTCTTGCTCTGACATTTTTCTTTTTAAGCCTTAATATTGCGATTTTAGAGGATTTATTTTTAAAAAGTAATTACTTATATTACATTTCTCTATCTCAAAACATATCTTACTATGTGTTCATTGAATCTGCATCCCCTCAATCATTTTGAACATCTTGAGCTTCATCCAGTGGTGGGATTCAAGTAATTTAACAACCGGTTCTCTGCCCTAATAATTTCTTCCAACAACCAGTTTGCCAAACTGCTCAGAAAGTTAACAACCGGTTCTGCCAAAGTGGTGCGAACTGGCTGAATCCCACCACTGGCTTCATCTTGCAGTATTATCAGGGGGATAGATATCATTTCTGTAACTCTGCAGCAGTAAATGACTGCTCTGTCTGTATACAAGACAAAAGGAATATTTTTTTCCCAGTTGCTTGAGGCAGATACACTCTGCCATCACCACTTCCAAAGATCTCCACCACTTTGAAGAAGGAAATCGCGTCCATAGGGTTTTTTGTTTGTTTGTTTTTTAATGTATTTTCTACTTTAATAGCACTGAGTATTATCATATAATCAAAGGTCTAATTCAAGTTCTCTGTAGCATTAGACTTTTCAAGAATTTAGATGAAAAGGAAGTAAATAACAAACTGTTACAATTTATGAATGCCTGTATCTGGGGAATTATCTGAACATAATTTGTTTTTTAATGGGAAACCAAAATAAGCCGATCACCCACAGAGTCCTATGTTTATTATGACAAGCTTAGAAAGAACTTTCTTAAAACAAACACTACTCTGTGATGATTTTGTTCATTTTCCTGCACAGTAGATCTAATTCCTAGACAGCATTGCAATGTTGAAGTTTCCCAATATATTCAAAGCACTGCCTCTTAAAGTTAGTGCACACTTCGAAAATGATTCCAAAGAAGTGCATTAACTAAGGACTGGGTTCCCTAAAGCAATGTGATCTCTTTTCACTGTTACTACCGTATCATAGTCAAAGGCTCTACTGAGATGTCATGTTCACTGAGTTTGCCAGAATGACCTGCAAATCAATTCTACTGTAGCGCATGATGGAAAGAAAAGTTTTGCAGCATTGCGATGCATTTGGCAATACTTTTAACAATTGTTTTAATTCTTAGAAAAAATGCAAAATTGCCAGGCAAAACCAAATTCAGGAATATGTGGAGTTTGTTTTAATTTTCTCCCCTTGTTTAGAGAAAATGAAAATGTGTTTATTGAGAACAATGTGCTCAGTCAATGGCCAGTTTGAAACAGCACTGCACATTAATCAATTGGCATTTTCAGAGTTCAGCTATTGGTTAAGATATGCTGATAAAGCACAAACAATGGTTAGCAAAAAGTTTTCTCTGCAAATTGCACAAGCATAGATAGAGAGTCAAATATCATGATGGTGATCATGTGATAGCAGGATGCTGTGACATCATAATTGTGTGCAGTCACCAAGCACCCAGATTGCAATCATGTGACCATGGTGATCTGGTGGTGGCTGGAGCTTCAAGTACTGGTCATAATAGAGCCTGAGTGGCATAGCAGGCTAATGCCTCCTACTAAGGCAGCATTTAACATCCAGCTGCCTGCAATTACTGCAAGTCCTAATCTCACCAGGCTCAAGGTTGACTCAGCCTTCCATCCTTTCTAAGGTGGGTAAAATGAGGACCCAGTTTGTGGGGGCAATAAGCTGAATTTGTATAAAAATATACAAAAGTATGAAGGCTATTGCTTAACGCATTGTAAGCCACCCTGAGTCTCCGGAGAAGGGCAACATATAAATAATTTTTTTTTAAAAAAATAATAATAATACCAGTTGTTCATCACCAGCGTAAATTCAAACAGTCACTGAAAAAGTGGTCATTAAGCAAGGACTAATTGTATTAATCTATTTTATCTTGTAATTTCATAATTTACATTCTACTCTATGAGCATGTGGTGACATGTAAGATATTGGCTGTGTTTATACAACGAGCAAAATTTTTAGGTATCAAAGCATACATTCAGCAAAGTATTTCAAAGAGCTAACAGGTGCTCACCCACTTCTTTATAAATGGATGAATGCTGCCATGGTTAAATACAGAGACACTAACATTATATTGTTCCATGAATAACAAATTCGAAAAATGTCATCTGTCAACAACTCTTAGCTAACTCCCCAGCTTGTTTTCTGCCATTCTTTGTCTGCTTCTGGCCACAGTCTTTTTCTCCTAATGGATCAGTGGTGGTTCTCCATGGATCATTTTAAAAAGTTGCTGGGCCTAGTACTACCCACCTCCTGGTCTTCAGGCAAAAGAAAAAATCACTCAATGTCTTTAAAGTGCTCACTCATAAGGAAGTGTTGGGATTTTTTTTAAAAAAAATCATTTAAGCAAGACAAATACATATAACACAATAAAATCTTTGATAGGGAATGTAAGCTATTTATTTGATTTCCCATTTATGTGGATAAGAGGATTTTTATTGCAGGACCTGAGGCAATTGGAGGGAAAAGTAGAAAAGAAAATTTTGAGGCCAGGATTGGAGAGTGGAAGTTGTAGCTGTGCCCTTATTCTAATAAGTGATAGTTTCAATCCAGAATGCAGTTTGCCTCTCCCTCCACATCCCTTTTGGTGCTTCTGATATTTCTCTAGAATAAATCTAATCTAGTGCTGCATTTTTAGAATAGAATAGAATTTTTATTGGCCAAGTGGGATTGGACACACAAGGAATTTGTCTTGGTGCCTATGCTCTCAGTATACATAAAATAAAAGATAAGTTCATCAAGAATCATAAGGTACAACACTTAATGATAGTTATAGGTTACAAATAAGCAATCAGGAAACAATATCAATATAAATCGTAAGGATACCAGCAACAAGGTTACAGTCATACAGTCATAAGTGGGAGGAGATGGGTGATGGGAATGATGAGAAGATTAATAGTAGTGCAGACTTAGTAAATAGTTTGACAGTGTTGAGGGAATTATTTATTTAGCAGAGTGATGGCGTTCAGGAAAAAACTGTTCTGATGTCTAGTTGTTCTGGTGTGCAGTGCTCTATAGCATTGTTTTGAGGATAGGAGTTGAAACAGTTTATGTCCAGGATGTGAGGGGTATATAAATATTTTAACAGCCCTCTTTTTGATTGTTGCAGTATACAGGTCCTCAATGGAAGATTGAAGATTGATTTTAAGATTACAATAAAAAGTCACAGGGTTGAAATGTTTTTGTTTGTTTGTGGGCAGTTGAGTGAAGATTTGAGGAGTATTGTATACCAATAGCAATAGCACTTAGACTTATATACCGCTTCATAGAGCTTTACAGTCCTCTCTAAGTGATTTACAAGTCAGCATATTGCCCCCAACAATCCAGGTCCTCATTTTACCGACCTCGGAAGGATGGAAGGCTGAGTCAACCTTGAGCTTGGTGAGATTTGATCTGCCAAACTGCTGGCAGCCAGTGATCAGCAGAAGTAGCCTGCAGTACTGCATTCTAACCACTGTGCCACTGAGGCTCATTTTTCTTTGGTGGACAGAAGAAATACTTGGGGACTTGGAAGCCACATCCACATCCAAATCCCAAAAATAGGGATTTTTAATCATGTTAAAAGAGTTTCCTGTGTTACCCAGAGCTATTTGTCACAGGATTCCTGTATAGGGAGGAGGTCATTATAAAGACACTTCCTTGCCTACTAATTACTTTGGATTGTACCTTATATTGCTTTGCTAGAGAAATGATACTTCCATACCATTTTCAGATCCCATGAAAATAAGTTCACATTTTTTATGAATTATGTTCAAGTAGATTCTCTTTGTCTAAAAACAAAAGCAGGAAGCTCAATGAATGTATTCTCATTTTGTATAGGCTCTGAGTTCATCAGTTTTGCCACATTTTGAGATTAGTTTTGGCCTCCTTTATGTTATTTCATTGGTTTTAAATTGCTGAGTCAATTTATTTCTGATTCTGTTTTGATTTATTGAAACTGCAGCAAAGCTGGTGGTTTTTATTGAAATCTGTTGAAGTCTGTTTTCTGTTTTAACAGAAACAGTTAGGAAAAACTCTGTTTTAGGGAAAACTCTTTGATTCTTACTCTTAAGCCAGCATGCTCTGTCTGTCACTTTCATAGAATTTCTGTTTATTGTTCCTGATACTTGTCTCTGCTTGTAGGCATTTGTTAGATGTTACCTTCCACCTCACCCAATTCAGAGGCTGTACCAACATGCAACCATCATGATAGTTATAAAAAAACATCCGGATGGAGAGTTACCAGTATGCTACCTTTTTGCCTTGACAACTCTCAGAAGATTTTAAAGGTGCTGTAGGAATTACAGCAGAGTGTCTGCATAATATTTTGAAAATATCAGTGCTTTTTGTTTCATAATTATCCCTCGCATTGTACTTCATTATTACTACTGGTGCCTCTCAACATTTATTTATTTGCAAACCACCATACAACTGCACACAAATACATGTAGTCAGAAATATAAATTGGAAGACAATTTATTTTGGGCAGAGTAGGGTTGAAGATGTTCCATTACTTTATGACCAATGGTAACTCAGGTGACAATATATTAACCAAATGGTAATCTTAGTACAGTAAACTTTTGTTGATGAGCTGAATAGAAAGAAGGTGAATGTTCATTGATTCATGTTCTGCATGTTGTTTGTGTTCCAAGATTATCAGAAATGAGGATAATGAAAATGAAAAGCACTTCCACACCGCCAGCAATGAGGATAATGTTTATTTTCAGTCAGTAAATATCCAACCTGATTAGTTATTTAGTGCAACAGTATGTAGAATGTCAATTTCTTTGAGCTCAGTGCTGTGGAGGGAAATGAGTGGATCAATTTTCCCAATATTGCAGAGTCAGTAAAAATAATCTCCCAATTTGGGGTGGGGTGGGGTGGGGGAGGGACCATTTGCAATGTGGTCCTAAGATTTTAGCCTTAGTCAAATGATGAGGCATGGCAGGAATCTGGAGTTATTTCATTGTTTTTGAAAAGGGAATTTTGAGAGTCCTAACTCCTAAGGTTTTTTTTAAATTCTACTTAAATATTAAGGCCCCAAACCATTTTTCACACTCCCAAATATACTTTTCTACATACACATGCAGGGATTTGTATGATTTTCCAGCTGGCTCTGATAAGTAGCTTTCTTAGATTATCTGAAACCACATATTTATTGAGAAAGAAAGCCTACCTCCCATCTTTCATCTTCAGGGAACATCTAATTGATAAAGTTGATAAAGTTGACAATTGCCTCAGGTGGCAAAATAAATAAAAAAATAAATTTTTTATAGGATATATTACCTAATAAAATATACTAATATATATATATATATATATATATATATATATATATATATATATATATATATATCTTTTACTTGCAACTACCGTTATGAGATATGTATGAAATAGTTTCTCTGAATATGACAATTCTGTTATGCCATACGCAAAATTAGGCAGATTCTAACTGCCCATTGATAATCCACCACCAATCGCAATATATTATTCCGCATGTCTTTTATTTTTATTTTTAAAATATTATTATTGTTTTAACACTTCTATTTGTAATGCTGGTCTGTGACCATCATAAAAATTGATTGATTGATTCATAGTTATACAGCATTAAATTAACTTTTTTTAAAAAGACTGAAAATGACAAATATTCAAAAGAAAGGACAATGGCTCCAAATATTTAATTTTAAAAATATTTTCCAAAACCATATAAAAAAGCATGTAAGTGTGTAAAACAAGAAAAAATAAAATGTTCAGATTTACTTCAAAATAAGTTTTAAACCCAATTTCAATTTTTGGTGAAATTGTAACTGGAAGAATGAAGAATTCACAATATTATGGGAATAAGATTATGTGGTTATATACATTTTCAAATCTGAAAGCTTCTAGCAGATTTTTATTTGGCTGTTGCTTGAGTAGCTTTACCTGCTGCTGAGTTTCAGAGCTGCTCATTTTTAAGAAAGATTTATGGACTGAAAATATAAAATTATTCAATGAAAATATAAAATACATAACCATTCAGAATATTTTGCCTGAAGAGAATAATTTTGCAGACATGCTTTGCTTGGATATCATACTAACTTGTTTTGCCATTCTAAAACAGGGTATTCATTATAACTGGTATGTGAAGTTCCCACATCTGGCACTAAAATAACTTGTCACTGATGTTTATGCAAATCTCTTTAATTGTTAGAAAATAGTTAAGCAGGAGGAATATGGCACGCATTCATATTCATGGGTGTGTTCGCATGAAAATGCTTTGAAATGATAGATCAATGCCTGAATCTCTTCCTTTAGGCTATGACTTTTTTAAAAAAGAAGGCAACATATTTTCGTGATTTCATTTCCAGTTGGGGTTCTTTTTTTCCCCATACAGCACATAAGCTAAAAACCTGTATAGGAAAGATGGCCCTACCCAGGCTAGAGATAAAAGGCATAAACAAATGGATATGTGAGATCTATAGCTGATATCTGTATACAGCCAACTGGACATTTGTTCTGGCCCCTGACCTGACTGATACTCTCTTGTCCAATATAGAGGGAGAACGAAGTGGCACCTTTAGATGCCAAAGCAGATGAACTGAATGCCAAGGTAGAAGAAAACTAAAAGGCACTAACCCTAACCTGACACTTTTCAGCAGCTAGAGATTTGCCTGGTGGGAGACCATTGGACAGCTGCTCCACCAAGAAGAGTTTAATTTGTTGTTTCCTTATTGGATGCTTGTTTGTTTCTGCATCTTTTGCCCTAACCCTCCCTATTGATGAGAGCAGCAGAGATTCTGCTAGGAAATAGGAACAACGGCAAAGGCAACTACAGAGGGGACACCAAAGGGCAGATATCTAAAGCATCGCTGTCTTATTTTTCTCTTGCTCACTGTGAAATGCAGTGCAGATCATTCTCAAGGATGCATTGCATTAGTCATGTTTTCTTCTGTGCGGATTGCCACAAGACTTAAACAAATGAAAAAGCTGCTTCCTAAGGCATCTCACTTCTGTTCATATACAACTAAGCCAGCATTTCTCTCTGTGATTAGAATTGCCCACTTGAGCTTTGGAGGAACAACAGCTATGATAGACATGCTCAAACTCACAACAGAAAATATGTGTGACACACATTTTAATTTTGCAATGGAAAACAGTGAAGTTTCAATTCATCTCTTGGGCTAATGCTGCTAGGAAAGAATTTTTGTCACCAGGAATCTTTATAGAGATGACATAGGCTAAGCAATCAAAAGAGTGAACTATTAAGAGAGAAACCATTCAGTCCATTTACAACAACAAGGAAGGCATTCATTCCAGAAGATTTGTTATGCAGTGAATGGCTGGCTATGAAATATGCTATACATGATTATTATTCACACATAATAATTGGAAAAAAATCAAATAGCACTGCAAGCAGCACCTGCTCCACAGAGGTGAATATCATCGAGTGATTATTAATTAAGCAATGCAGTTAATGATGCATCACAGTGCAAAATTTCTTCATACTGGAAAAATCCAACTATTATATGGGTAATACCCAAGTATGACCAGTGAGCAGGATACATCTGCACAAATATTCTTTTGCAGATCATGGGCAGTTCTTACAATTATTGTGAGATGTTAGATCCCATAATATCCATCCTACATGGGCTTTTGGAACCTGAACCCTAACTGATCTTATTATGAACATTGCTATCAGCATTGCAAGCAAAGCTGGCCATGGGCATTGGGAACAGACTGACTCTCAGAATATCTCAGGGAAGCGTTTCCTGTTGCTGATCCATCACAGGACAACATTCCTGTTGTGTTACTTTTGGAAGCCATCGGTATAAAGCAGAGACATGGCAAATTTCATAGTTGGATAATTTGATGATCATTTCTGCCAGAACAGAATTATAGAAGGGATCAAAGAGTTCAAATCCTATGTGTGAACAAAGGTTCATATATTTGGATAGGAATATTGGATTATTCTTGCCTTGAACATTGATCCAATTTTTATAACCCAATTGATCATTAGAAGGAAACCAAACTGGGAAATTCACAGTATTTTCATTCACATTTTAGAAGCAATTGTTTTAAATTATTGAACCAACCAGTTGTAATTAACTTTGAACTGTAATGAGCAACATACCTGACTGATGACAAGCATATCTGATAGAATTTCAAGCTGAGGCTTTTGCTTTATCTGTTCAGAAAAGAAATCTAACATCTTTGGAGCCCTGAAGCTTTAATGTACAGCCGTTTCTAATTCTTCTGAGAGACACGATTTGACTTCTCAAGAAGGAAAATGATGTAAGCAAATAATTTGCTGACTATTTAGACATCAAAAAAAGAGGAAACCTATTAACTAAGGATGAATGGGATTTTTTACATTCATAGATATGCAGGTCAACTTGTTGAGAATTTCAGTCTGACACAGCCAATTAGCCACAGTACTGTCAGTGAAGTAGGATACAAAAGAATTCTTTATGGTTTTATATAATAGTAGTGTGTGTGTGTGTGTGTGTGTAGAGGAGGGTGTGATTGTATAAGCAGAGGGGGTAATCCTATCTCTGTTCAATAATGGGATGGAAAATTAATTCCAATGAAACCCTGAAAGGAGATGGGAATTAGGATGAGTTGAGTAATGGAGTAGTTTGAAAGATTTATGTATGTACTGTGTTTCCCCAAAAATAAGACATCCCCTGATAATAAGCCCTCCCCTAAAATAACCCCTCCCCCCCAAAATAAGCCCTCCCCAAAAATATTTAAATGCATGCACAGCTGGTCCCCGCCATTTCCTCTGGTTAGAGTTAGGGAGACAGAGCTGGAAATCAGGTAAGACAGCAAGAGGCTGTTCCATGCCCCAAAATAATAAGACCTCCCTGAAAATAAGGCCAAGCACTTATTTCGGGGTTCAAAAAATATAAGACAGGATCTTATTTTCGGGGAAACATGGTATCTGAAAGATCCCGAGCTCTCCCACTTGTCCATAGGGGAAGATTTAGGATTGTTCTCCACTATACTTTTAAGCTGTTCCTGTTCCATGTTGGTGCTTAGCTGAACTCCATGCTGGTTTAAGTAATTGTTTGCTAGATGTTTAGCCTAGATTGCCAGCACCAGCTACTGCAAAATACAACCATTCATCCACCCATCTCCTGGACAATTTCTAGATTGCAGTCCTAACATTCCATACCAGAAAAGCTATCTCTTTTCTTACTTTGAGCAGATTTTACTACATATGGATACTTTGGGGGGAAAGTGCTATTTGATGCAGTTTATGAAATTAAAGTATCAAAATGCATTTTTATATATAGTGATCATTTTAAAATTTTCCTTCCCTAATCACTGCTGTAGCAACTCTCAGACTACTCTGTCTGCAGTTTTATGTTGTAATGTTTCCCTAACAAGAACAAGATCAGTGTGCTGAAATCCAGCATAATTTTTTAAATTATTATTTCTCTTTCCTTGGATTATCCACTTCACTACTTTCTAATTTTTAGTAAGTTCACTGTTGCTGTATTTTATTTTACTTGAATTAGAACATTTATTGTAGCTCCCAAATAGCTTTATTTGCAGCTTTATTCGGGCCATCTGAGTGCTTATAAAAAGAAGAAAAATTGAAGCTCCAGCATTTCATCAACATACTAATAAACTCTTCTTGTTTTTAAGCAAGCACAAGAGACTGGTAGCTCAAGAAAACTGGTGATTAGGAAAATAAATTGTTTCTAATCGGCCCAAACCAGTGATCTATGAACATGAGGCACATGGTGTAATGAGTACATTACTTAGAGATTAATAGTTGCAGTAAAGTTTATGGAGCTATAGGAAAACATAAGGAAGGACTGTTTATTAATGGGGCAGCACGAGAGGTGGGTTTCAGCAGGTTCTGAACAGTTCTGGAGAACCGGTAGTGGAAATTTTGACTGGCCCCATCTATTCTCTGCCTCCCAAGTCCCAGCTGATCGGAAAGAAATGGGGATTTTGCAGTAACCTTAACCTGGATTGGAAAGGGAATGGAGATTTTACAGTATCCTTCCCCTGCCACACCCACCAAGCCATGCCCACGCCATGCCCACCAAGCCACGCCCACAGAACCAGTAGTAAAAAATCTTGAAACCCACCACTAGGCAGCACCCATTGATTTGGGCAAGCAGATATTCCTGCCCCTGCATCTAATAGCCAATCAAAGCACAGAGATTTGCTCCAAAGAAAGTAAAGTGTGGCAGGCAAACTCCATTACAATACTTTAGTTGCTGGAAGCCAGAACCCCACTTGAACTGAGGATAGGTAAAGGACTGTATGGTCAGTTTCTGCCCTCCAGAATTGATTGCTAGATCTTGTGACAGCACAATCTGGCAGTGTACATATATATGCCTTTAGTTCTGCTCTTAATGGGAGAGCAAAAAACACCCCAACAACCCTAGAAAGAGCATCAAACTTTGTTCTTCCCCAAGTTCTAGCCTATCAGCATGAAATTAAAGGATCCCTCCAAAATCACTGAATAAATAATAGGGTGTCCCGCTTGCCTGTTTATGAATTTTGAATGTATTGTATCAACTTTCTTACTACATAATCATCTGCAACACTGTCAGATCTATTTATACATGGCATCTGCAAATCATGCCCAAAGAAACTCACAAAGTTTCATAAGAGATATTATTGCTATCAGACGATTTGCTGTTTATAGATTTTTATCAACAGGGGAAACCATTAACAGAATCTAATTTAAAAAATACTTGGCAGTTGATTTTTCCAGTATCAATAATTGGTTGATTGTATGGGACACTAATTTAATCTGTTTTTCCAGAATGAATTTCTGTGCTTTCAGTGAAGGAATTGTCAACTGCCTTCTGCTAGCTACATGGTTTCTAGAATGCTGTTTATGATTCACCTAGAAGGAATCGTACGGATCAAAGCTTTTGGCTGAATATTTTCCTTAAGAATTTTTGTTCAGACCTGGAAAACTCCAATATGACACAGGGAATCTGTTTCTTTTTGTGATTTTTTTTCCTCTTGTGGATCTCTGCCTGAGTAGTTCTGGGAAACTAGCAACCTCATTGTACTTTAATTAGAAGATTTAATTTTTCCCTAGCAACTTGTTTTGACGTAAAATAACAAAGACATCAGAAGCTGTCAAATCAAGCAATTCTGTGGGAAAAACCTGCTTGAAATGTATGAGTAAGACTATTATTATAAAACTCAGCTTCACAAAGAAGCAAATAAATATGGCAGAATGGCATGTTTTTAAGCAACAGCAGACCAAACATTGTGTTCATATAATTCCTTATTCATTTGTTTTCACAGACACTGAGTGGACTTTGGGCCAGTCACTCTCTCTTAGCCCAATCCACTTCATGGGGTGAGTTTTGAGTTATTTACTAAAATAATAAAGGTGCCATTAAAAAGTCTTTAAAAAGCTGTGGCATATGAACCAAGCTTGCCTGGAAATAAAGCACACAATAAAAACGCTGTCTTGGGCATTGGGTTGGGACAGAAAATAGAGGTCAGCTCCAGATGGCTGCCTTTCTAGTCCACTATCTGAAGCAGCTGCTTCATTCCATTTAATGTTAAGGTTGAATCTTGTTCCATTTTCAGAGTTTCTCAAAAGACACTATAGCTTAACATAATTTGAACTGCTGGCATTGTCCCAACACTGCAACAACAAAACTGTCTGGAGGAGCTGCTAAACCATCCTTTCAGTCCAACAAGGCATGCTTTTATTGGACATAGTTCTTTCCCTTCAGAATGAACATTTCTATCAGCAAAGCATATGAGCCAATTGATTTGCAGAATCCAACATAAACATATCACAACTGTTTGTTAAAAACCCATAACAGCCTACATCCAAACTAAGTAAAAGAAATCATGAAGTGTCAGGCTGGAAAGCAGAGCAATCAAAAAGAAAGAGATGGCTACATGAAGACTGATAAGAAATTATGAAGAAATTAAACAGCTTTCATGTGACATTTGAGGGGGTATTTTTCACTCCATCTTATAACAGAATAAGAGAGTTGGAAGGGACCTTGGAGGTCTTCTAATCCAACTCCCCTGCTCAGGTAGGAAACCCTATACCATTTCAGACAAATGGTTGTTCATTTGTCTTTCTTCTTAAGAAAGTTCAGTCCATCACTCATCAGTTCTATCATCTCTGAATCTTTTGTATTCATGTCCCTTTTAGCCTTCTCCACCAAGCCTGCAATTTTCAAACCATCCTCCTTTTCCTTCACATCTGCCACATCTGTTACCCTTCTCTTCCTGTTTCTCTAATTACAATTGTATGGACATAACACCAAACGAGAGAGTAGCTCAGCCATTGCTCTCTTTTTTTCTTCCATGCTTTAGGTGTGCTGTCCTGCTTTTCATTTTTAAAAGCATTGTATTATCATTGGTTTATTAATGGACAAACACAGTTTTATAGTGAAAGTGGTGGAAAGTGGTCCCCTTGGAACAGGGCATAGTGCACAGGTAGCAGAATTGTGGGCATTAGAAAGAGCTAAAGATGAGACCTTGAATGTCTAAAATGTCAAAATCTATTTGAAACTATCAACCGTACTTGTGGGTTCTCGATCATAATAGCTTGGTATTTTGCTAATCTCTGACCACTGATCCATAAATGTCCTTTCGCGTCTAAAACAGACTGTACTGCATGTGGAGAATGTACATTAATGGGACAAGAAAAAGTGAGTTTATTGCAATCTTGAAGCAGTTCAGCAATTGCAGCTAATACTTTCAGACAATGATAGTATATGTACAATGCTCTAGACTAGAGACATTGGAATATTTTTTTGGGTTGTTGGAGAGGATATAGTGTAATTGATAGCTGGCTTCTGATATAGAATAACAAACAACTCTTCCTGTCCATTTCTTCCAAACGAAATCCCTTAAATGGAAGCTACATTAGATTTGAACATATTTAAATATATAAAAAGTATTTCAAAGCAGAACCATTATTTTAGAGCTGTTACAGCTTTCTCCATTCATAGACTGGTTTCACAAAACACATTCATTTCTCTTTTTCTGTTCTACAGTCCGATTTGCATGCCTGAGAGAAAACTTCAACTGTTTTTGAGGGAGGAAGATCAAGCACAGTGAGGCTCAAGAAAATCATCATAGAATTGGTAAATATTGTAATAAACAACCAGTAACTTGGAATTGAAATTCCTGTCAAAGTTCCAGGCATTAGAAAGACATTTAAAGCTTTTCTGCTCACAGGAAAGGCATTACTTGTGAATAGAACATTAGTCATGAGGTGTTGTGTGTTTCTCAAAAAGAAAAGCATTTTCTTTATTAATTTTGGTTAAGCTTTCGGTCAGTTATATTGTCTAGAAACTACTTGTTCCACTTCAGAATTTCCAGAAGTAATTTGATAGTCTCACAGAAAGAATATGCCCCAAAGGTTTTTGGCTTTTTCAAAAGGCAATTGGGCTTTTTTCTCCCCTTGAAGACGTTTTGCTTCCCATCTAAGAAGCTTCATTTCTTCAAGGAAAAAACCAAAGAAAGTCCTGTTGCCTTTTGAAAAAGCACCTTTGGGACAACCATGACCTGGATGGCTGAGAATCTCCATAGACATCACAGAAGAATTTCAGTTCTCTTTCTAAGAGAAGGCCTCCAGAGGGAGCATGACATGTTTAAAGACTTAATCTTCAGAATTCTAGGTTTAGGAGTCCTGAATTGTCTGTGAAGGATTTGTAATTCCTTACATTGATCACATTTTAAAAAGTAACTGAAACTTTGTGTTAGGAAAAAAAATCATTTCTTCTTGATAGGAAGCTCTCTTCTACAGCACATGCCATCCAGAGGAATCTCATGGAATACAATATCAGAAAACATAAGACAAGGCAGTTGGATGTGCCAGGTGCTTTCGCTATGCGACCACTGGTCCCTTTGTAAAGGAGAACTAAATGACAACCACTAAGAGGAGTTTTAGGCATCTATATGTAAAGATCTTCATGCTACTATTCTAGCAAGGTTGCATTTTTCCCACTCCTTTCCTTTTGTGTGAGAAAAGTTTCATATTCATCAGTCTATTCATCTGTCTGTCAGCTATAGATTTTTATAGGTTGAAAGTTTTGAAAGATTAGAAACAGGAACCTGCTATTACTTAGTCATGGCTCATAGAGATCTGGAGTCAATTCTGTGCAGGTCCTGTAAGTGCTTCTTACTTATTTCTTCCTCAAGGGTTCTTCCTTCTATCAGCAGACCCCTTCTTTTTCCCAACTTCTTTTTATTTTCTAATACTGCAGGCCCACCCAGCATCCAGTCCCCACTGCCAGCCCATTCACTTTTTTGGCCAATGTTCTATGATAGGTCACAGAACTGTTAATGAACTTAACTCTGAACAGTCTGAAAATCATATGGTAACTACCATTTATTGTTTTAGCCTAGTATTAGCCTATTACCTTGATGTCTAACAGATATCATCCACAATTATGCTACGTAAGAATATTTAAGTAAAGATACCTCACAAAGAACCTGTGACCATGTCATATACTGTTTTCAGTTTAGCCACTGATACAGTACTAATCTATTCTTCAACATTTCTCAGTGTTTCCCATCCAAATTCCACTTGTTTTCACAGCTGGCTGCTGACACTCCCAGCCAACTTTTATAGCTAATGTTGGTTAGCGGATTCCCAACCGCATACTATTTTTACTGTTTATTTCATCATCTTCTTGGAGTTTCTCATATATAAAGTTCACAGAATTTCCATTTTTCCATACATAAGTATATTGAATTAAGAGAGATCAAATAGCATGCAATTCTCAGCATGCAATATCTGTACAACTATATTGATGTACAGTTGAAATGTATCCCAAAATTTCATAGTTTTCTTATTTCCCATGGACTTATTAGTGGCACTTATTTGACAGAAGTCACAACATACAGATGGATTTCTTGTCATATCTGTTTTTATATTTTGAATCCAAAATAGAATCAGTAAAAGGATATTTCTTTATCACTTCAGCTGTTCATGTTATTCATTTCTATATAATTCGATTGGCACTGTTGTCACACTATTAATTTTGGGGCTTTTTATTAATGTAATGTATGAATGAAATCATCTTTACATCTTTATTTATTTAAAATATTTATACAAAATAATTCTGTACAAAACAATATACAAAAATAACAATACATAATAAATAAATAAAACTATTTTGCACAACCAAAGTGCAAAATAATATTCGTATCTTAAACATACGTGTTCTTAAACATACAAATTCCCATCCTGGCCTAATTCCTGAAAAAAATAAGATATTGGCTATCATATATGTTATTTGATTAATTGATCTTTATGGTAATCCTAAAAAGAAAATATTTATTATTTTACCTCAGGGCTGCTAAGAACGTGCAATAGTATGGAGTCAAAGATTCTCCCAGATGTGCTCTAAAATGGATTGACATTTCAGACTGCAGTGTCAAGACTTTGCTCTTTAGTCTGGAGGCAGAAGAGATGGCCAATCTGCTAAGGAATGTGAAGAACTAAAATTAGGCCCCCCATAAGCACCAGCTCTGAACCTTAGATGGTAACTTCTATTCTCCTATGCTGCCATCTCTGCTCAATGGCTTCCAGGTCTGGAAGACTTTTTAAAACTCTTCATTCTTCAAACAGAGGATGATGCCTTGAGAATGTCCTATTGTACACGGAAGCAGAAATTGTCATGTCTTATACTTCACCTCTAGCCCTCCTTAAAGCAAGTTCCTCACTGGGAGCTATCCACAGTGCTGCAACCACCAGCCTTCTTGCCTTGTGGATGCCAGTTACACACAGAATATAACAAGAGGTGGATGACCATATATTTGAATACCACATGCGGGCGCAAACAGAGACACACACTCGAAGTTTTTCTTCCTGCAAATAGAAATAGTACAGTTAGGATGGCTGGGTAAAGCCTTGGTCCCTGGTGTGTTACTTTACTATGTTCGGAGTCCTTTTATTTCAATATTTATCTACTGCACTTAGAATTCTGAAATTCTAATGAGAATTATGTTGAGAAAAAAAATATTGCTCAGTGAATTTGAAATGGACTAAAGTTGTGCTTCAAAAACACTTTAGATGATTCCACTGTGCTTGATTAGGAATGCTTCCCAGACTAAATCCAAATAACTGTATAATTATTTTAATCAATTTCAGGGCCTTAAAACAAATCTCGTATTTGGTCTGGGTGTAATTTATAGTGATAGTATTAACCTATAAAGATCTTTATGGCTTGGCACTAAGTACCTTCAAAACCAGATATGCCTAATACTATTTGACTCATGTATGTCCAGTCAATTTGATCTCAGCAGGAAAACCAGCTGGAAGCAGGGTAAAGCGTGGTGTTGCTGCTTTTACACAACAATTCCAGACCTCTAAAATGGGTACCTACTGGAACTTAAGTTAGCTCTTATTGAAGCTGCTTTCTGGAAGTAATTAAAAACAGACCTGTTTCAAAGGAAGTTTAATTATCTTCAAATTGACAATGGATGCTTTAGAACAGAAGTTTATGCATGTCTATAAAACTGCCATATAAAACTGCCATATAAAACTGCTATAAAACTGGGACATGACCACTGAAGTAAAGACAAGGATAGAGAAAGCTCGAACATCATTCTTCAAAATGAAAAATGTCTTCTCCAGTCATGACATAAGCCTAAGACTGAAAATGAGGCTTGTCAGATGTTACATCTTTTCTATCCTGCTCTACGGAGTAGAGAGTTGGTCTCCAACAGAAAGCCACTTGAAGAGATTAGAAGCAGATTTACAGATGGCTGTTACGTATAAGCTGGGTTGACAAAATCAGAAATGAGGAGGTGATAAGCCACCTGGGAAAGCCAAGAGAAATCATCAAAACCATTAAAAAGCTAAAGTTAGAATATTTCGGACATGTGATGCGACACCTGGAAAAATACAACATACTTCACTTAATCCTCCAAGGAAAGATTGAAGGCAAACAAGATCCAGGCAGAAGAACATCATGGCTTCAAAATCTAAGGAACTGGTTTGGACAAACCTCAGCAGAACTTTTTCATGCGGCTGCTGATAAAAATAGGATTGCCAACATGATCACTGACGTCTAATGACAGATATGGCACAAGAAGAAGAAGAAAAAACCACCAAGAGTTTTATGGGATGGTTGGGGGTAGGGAATGCATAGAAATAAATAAAATAAGGAAGATGAACAAGCAAAAAACAGATCAGAAACACTCTAAAGGAGGCTTATTCTCATATTCAAGCTTGTCCCTGAAATGTATGTAAACATTAATATTTATATAATACAGAACATTTAATGCAGTAAAACAATTCTATAACTGAATTATTTGCCAATTATTTGAAATGAAATTATTTGCCAATAATTTCCCCAGATTTTTATTTTAAAAACTCAATTTTTCTACAAGATGAATATTAATATCTCAAAGATGTAAAAGATAACTTATAATTCAGCAACAATTAAACATTGTCTCTTTATCTAAAGTGTACATGATAGCATTTCTTCATACTATCTTTTTCACAGGGACAGGAAGGAATGTGATTTGAAATGATGTTAATTCTATAGGAATTAACACATAGCAACTGTTAAAATTAATGCTGTCCAAAACTGATAGATATTTGCCAATTATTTCCCCAGATTTTATGCTGAAACTACTTATTTTATTATCAAAAACCTGATACTAGGTCTAGGAAATGTAATATGGTCTTGCACCAAGAGTGGTGGTCTTGTATCTTATAACAGGAAGAAGAAGAAAAATTCCTATTGCATTTAAGACTGTTTAGAATTCCACCGATTTTCCACCACCAAGATTACTAACAAATATTGGAAAGCTTAATGCTGTGTACAGCAGCATAAATACCATTAAAGATCATAAATAGATGAATTGTTTCTTATCAGTTTCCTTTCTCCAGTGCTTCAAGTTTATATAATATGTGTTGTCTGTAACATTCATATGTGACATTCTACTGTGTCAGAAATGAAGAGCAAGAACATGTTTGTATTCATAGAAAGAGTTGCTAACCAGTCCAAGCCCTTCCTATACAGGTAGTCTTCAACTTACAATGACAATTGAGCCCAAAATTTCTGTTGTTAAGTGAGACATTTGTTAAGTGAGTTTTGCCCCATTTTACAACCTTTCTCGACAAAGTTTTTAAGTGAATCACTGTAGTTGATAAGTTAGTAACCCGGTTGTTAAGTGAATCTGGCTTCCCCATTGACTTTGCTTGTTAGAAGGTCACAAAAGAGAATCACATGACCATGGGACACAACAATGTCATAAATATGAACCAGTTGCCAAGCATCTGAATTTTGATCATGTGACTATGGGGATGCTGCAAAGGTCATAACTTTGAAAAACGGTCATAAGTCACATTTTTCAATGCTGTTGTAACTTTGGACAGTTACTAAATGAACTGTTATAAATTGAGAACTACCTGTATATGGCCAGTAAAACAAGAACAAAGGATCACACTTGGTGATTTAGCAGTACTGCTTGTATTCTTCATGTCTTGTCCAAAAGATTTTACCACCACTCACTAGTTTTATCCTGTAAACACAAGCTAAGATATTTACCTGGAATTATTTGATACAAAAATCTTATAAGCACTGAGACCTTCAGGGAATAGTGTTGTGGTCCACCAGCAGCCTGCGGAGCTGACAGCAGAGTCGGACAGTGAGGAGTCTGAGGAAGAACATGGGCCAGTCCATGGTCTGGGAAAGGCCTGGATGAGGGCTCTGCATCGGAGGCAGAGATGGGGCCAGAGCCATCTGGGAGTGATGTGCAGACTCTGGAGCCTCCAGAGGCTGACAGCAGAGAGGCAGAGGAACAGGAGGAGCCTGTTCCTAGTGCACACATTAAGAAGAGCTGCCAGAAGGCAAGAGCAACTAAAGCAAAAAGGATCACTCGGGAGTAGGGCCAAGAGATTATTGGCCCCTCCCATAAGGCTTAAAAGACCAGCAACAGCTCTTGGGCTCTTTGTCAGAAAATGTTGATAGATTTGTTTCTTGTCTTGCTGCATTTATTTCTTGTCGACGTCTTCTGCTTCTGAACTTTTGCCAGGAAAAGCCTTTGGCAGGTTGCCTAATTAGACCAAGGTTGGTGATAAGGCTGAATAATTGTATTATGAAGAATTTGTTTTGAAATAGTTTGGACTACACTGAGGATGAGTTAATTGTCAGCTGTTCTAATAAAGTCTGTTTGTTTCAAACTGATTGTGTCTCATAATACCTACTTGGGCCTGGGTCACAACAAATACAGCCAGGGGTGGGCTTCAAAAATTTTAGCAAGAGGTTCTCTGCCTGGTTGCTTGGTGGGCATGGCCATGGTGGGCGTGACCTAGTTGGCCTCCTGCCCTCCCTGGGCTCTGGAGGCTTTCCTCGAGTCTCTGGGAGGGTGAAAACAGCCTCCCCAGGCTCCGGAGGCCCTCTGGACTTCCCAAATGTCTGGTAAGTCTCTTTTTTGCCCTCTCCGAGCCTCCACATGTGCCCTGCACTTACCTGCATCCAATACGGGCCTCATGGAGATTCCTGGGAGGGGAGGGGAGGGTGGGGCCAGCCAGGAGTGGGATTTGGGGGTTCTCCAAACTGCACAGAATCTTAGCTAGAGGTTCTCCCAAACCCCTGCAAACACCCAGCAGCCCACCCCTAAATACAACATGTAAGTTCCAAGTACATGTAAAACAGCGTAGAAGTTGCTTAGATTTTGCACTCTTTGCTAAATGCTTTGTTCATCTATGCTGCTTTATGAAGTGAAAACAGCAAGGTGAATGCTGAAAATACAGACACATCAAAGCATGATGCAGACTTTGGCTCTGTACTAAAACTCTCTCCCCATGCCACATCCTTACCAAATGTTATTCATTGTAGGCAAAAACAAAAAACAAAACCCCAAACCCACCGTAAATACTGTAAATAATCTCCGTTGTTAGAACTTTTTGAAATTTAGCAAGGCAAATTATATTTGCAAGTGTTGTTCTTTCAATTTTAACCAGTAAAAAAAAATCTTTATGGTTTTTAAAACATACTTATTGCACTGTCCAAAACTTCTGTACTTGTTTACTAACTGGCAGGCTTCTTCCTCTCATAAACCTTAATTATACTTTTAAATATCACCCAATTAGAGGTCAAACAAGGAAAAGGATTACAGATGTTGGCAGGCTTCACTGAGAAGTTTCAGATTTTTGAATCAGATCCTGCTATGAATCAAATTAATCAGCCTCTGACTTGGTTGATTAAAATATGCATGTTTTCTAAATTGCAAATTGGAATCTGAACTTTTATGATAACTGCAAACCCTGGATACAAGACCTTTTGTACTTCACTATCTGAAGTAACTATCTGTCTGATCTGTTTGAAGTTTGAGGAATAAAGTATTTGTTATGTATGTATCTATTTGAACGGGAGATTTGAATTGGGAACTGTTCGTGATTGGTTAACGGTTGTTTCTGAACTGTATATAAGGAAGGCTGTTGCCTGTGTTTCTTTGCTGAAGTCTCACCCTGAATTAAAGAGCTGTTGTCACTAGCTTGCTTGTGCCTCTCGTTATTCCTGCACTACAACATTGGCAATGAGGGTGGGATTGAGGCCACAAGAAGCTAACAAAAAGAGCTTGGAGATTCAGCCAGGGTGACGAGCGGACAACGGAAAGGCATACCGCGATGGCTACCTATGTCCCGCCAAAACCCTTCGATCCAGCCCGGGAGAAATGGGGGTCGTATATGACCAGGTTCAAGTGTTCCTTGGAGGCCAGTGAGATGCAAGGTCTTTCAGTGAACCGAAAGAGAGCTCTTTTCTTGAGCCACTGCGGGCCCGACATTTTCAAGATGGCCAAATCCCTCTGACAACCAACGCCGGTCCAGACCGTCTCCTGGGACGTACTACAAGCCACCCTCAGGGCTCACTACGCTCCGGTTCCTTCAAAATTTGTACAACGCTACGAATTCCGGCAACGAGTACAAAAAGAGGGAGAACCAGTCAGCGCACACATGGCGAGCTTACAGAAAGCCGCAACACACTGCGATCACCGAGACCTCGAAGACACGCTCCTAGAGCAACTAATCTGTGGCGTTAGAGATACGTGGTTACAGAGACGTCTACTTGCGAAACCAGACTTGACCCTAGCCGGTGCTCTAGATGAAGCAAAGGCGCACGAATCTTCCACAAAAGCTGCTGAAACTCTACACCATCCAATCTTAAAAGACACCCCAAAGTCAATGCCTGTACACTGAGAAGAAGTGCAGACCAGTACCAAGGAAGAGTCAGACGAGGATGTCTTCCACACCGAAAGGAAAAAAAGCAGGCAAAATAGCCGCCGAGAAAACTGTTCTAGCTGTGGCGGGGCTCACGAAAGACAGACTTGTAAATTCAGAGACGCCGTTTGCAGGCACTGCGAGAAAAAAGGATATTTGTTAAGAGTCTGTAGAGCTCCATTTCTGAGCAGTAACAAGCCACGTGACCACCACGAGCAATCAGAGCCAACGCGTTCAAAACAGCCAACCAGAAATGGCGGTGTTGAAAAATGGCACAAAAATCAAAAGCGGGAAGCCTACAGCACGAGAATAGGCCAAGCCAGGACGGCTGCAGAAGAAAAAGTATATACCCGGGTAGAAATTGACGGGAAACCATGCGAAATGGAGATCGATACTGGGTCAGCTTTATCAATACTGTCCTGGACAACTCTAAAGACTCTTTTCCCTACGTTCAAGAAAAGCCAGCTGTCACGACAATGGGTTCGCCTCCTCAACTATCAAGGAAACCGAGTTCCAGTGGAAGGCGTGGGCACATTCCAGGTCACCTACAGCAAATTTTGAGAATCGCTACCCCTGACGATCATCAGCAAGCTGCTACCGAGTCTCCTGGGCCTCGTTTGGTTCCGAGCCCTTGGCATGGGGTTCATGGGCATTCACAGTCTCAGCAGACCATCTCTCAAAGACAGCCTCCTACACGAATTCCAGGACGTTTTCAGAGAGGCGCTGGGCAAATACGTGAGGACCCCTATTTCATTTAATTTAGACCTTCAGGTAGCCCCAATTAGGCTCAAACCGAGATGGGTGCCACTTGCTTTAAAACCCAAAATTGACGCAGAGCTGGATAAACTTATTAGGCAGGGGATCCTGGTCCCAGTGGATCATGCTAAGTGGGAGACCCCTATTGTCACGCCAGTCAAGTCGGACGGATCCATAAGGATCTGTGCCAACTATAAGTGTTCAATCAACAAGGCGCTCCAGCAGAGCGCATATCCTATGCCGGTTGTTCACCATTTACTTCATTCCTTGGGGCCCGGCAAAATATTCATGAAATTAGACCTGGCGCAGGCGTACCAGCAGCTGCCGGTCGATGACGCTACTGCGGAAGCGCAAACCATTGTAACTCACAGAAGGGCTGTTAAATGCACCAGGCTCCAGTTTGGGGTTAGCGTAGCACCAGGGCTATTTCAAAGTACCATGGAGCGACTGCTACAAGGACTGCTGGGGGTGGTACCCTATTTTGACGATGTCCTCATCAGTGCCCAAAATGAATCACAACTTAGAGATAGAGTGCGACAAGTACTTTTAAAATTTAGGAAAGCGGGACTGTGAGTTAAGAAAAACAAATGCATGATCGCAGTTCCTTCCGTAGAATTTTTGGGTTACCGAGTTGATGGTTCAGGCATCCACCCCACTGAAAGCAAAGTTAGGGCTATCCAAAACGCGCCCACACCAACTTCCAAGGCTGGACTGCAGGTGTTTTGGGGACTTTTGAACTTTTATACGATGTTCCTTAGAAACAAAGCCACCGTAGCAGAACCGCTACACAGACTATTGGGAAAAAATGTTCTATGGGTTTGGGGCAAGGCAGAGGCGGCCGCCTTCAAGGCTGTCAAAAGACTCTTGTCAGAGGACAGTTTCCTAATCCAGTACAATTCGAACTTGCCGCTTGTCCTCGTTTGCGACGCGTCCCCTTTTGGAGTGGGCGCTTCTGCTGAGCCATAGACTATCGAATGGGTCAGAGGCGCCCATTGCGTATTACTCTCATACCCTGTCCAGCACAGAACAAAACTACAGTCAGCTGGACAGAGAAGCCTTAGCGGCTATTGCGGGAGTTAAAAAATTTCACGAGTATTTGTTTGGCCGGACTTTTGAACTTGTGACTGACCACCAGCCTCTGTTGGGTCTCCTAGCCAGGGACAAGCCTACCCCCACCGCTCTTTCCCCCCAGATGACCAGGTGGGCTATTTTCCTAGCCGCCTATTCGTATCAATTGGTACATCGGCCCAGAAGAACCCTGGGCCACGCAGATGCCCTCAGTCACTGCCCCCTTCCTGACTTGTTGGAAGATCCTACACTGGAAGCCTCTGTATTGTTGATTGATGTTGTGTCATTGGGGCCGCTTAGGTCTGGCGAGGTGGCTAGGGCATCTACCAAAGACACTGTTATACGTACTGTTATGGGTTGGGTCATGAGGGGGTGGCCAACCAAGGTGGACAGCAGGGAATTTCAAGTTTTCTTTAACAAAAAGAATGAATTGTCTATGCAAGGGGGTTGTCTGTTATGGGGTGATAGGGTTGTAATTCCCTTACGGTTACGGCAAAGGGTTTTGGAACTTTTGCATGAAGGGCACCCTGGTATAGTCCACATGAAAGGTCTAGCAAGGAGTTATGTGAGGTGGCCGCAGCTTGATAAGGATGTCATTGAATGGGTAGGCAAGTGTAGGCTATGTCAAGAATCCTGGCCGGATCCCCCTTCAGCCCCTGTCAGAGAGTGGGAGAGGCCAAAAGAGCCATGGGGGAGGATTCACATAGATTTTGCGGGACCTTTTCACGGACAAAATTTCCTAATAATTGTTGACACATTCTCTAAGTGGTTAAAAATAGCTCTAATGCCATCCACAACATCCGAAGCAGTAATCAAGGTCCTCAGGAAACTCTTTGCAACCCACGGATTGCCTGATACCCTGGTATCGGACAACAGGCCCCAATTCACGGCCACACATTATGAAAGCTATTTGGCGGAGTTAGGAATTAGACACGCCTTGTCAACACCGTTTCATCCAGCTTCTAATGGCCTTGTTGAAAGATTTGTAAGAACCACCAAAGAAGCCCTCTCCCGGCTCGATGCAGGAGATTGGCAAGCTAGGATCGACCAGTTCCTAGCAATACAACATGCCACCCCATGCACTGCCACAGGGCGCAGTCCAGCAGAACTCCTAATGAGGCCGGAAACTTAGGTGTATCTTAGACAGATTACACCCCAATTACTCCCAAGACACGTTTAAAGGGGAGGGGAAAGGACTACGGCAATTTCAAATAGGTACCACAGTGTTCGCTAGAAATTATGCCAATGGGCCACTTTGGATTGCCGGGAAAATTGTGGGAATCACTGGTCCTAAATCATATACAGTTGATGTAGGGCAAGGAAAAGTTTGGAGGAGACATATAGATCAGTTGCGGAAGCATTTAAACTGTGAAGACTCTGAATATCCAAACATTGTTGAACCTGATTGCCAAAATTTTCCCACCACAGCTACCTCAAGCCCGAGTGAGCCGGATTACTTATCTGGCAAGAATAGGTTCCAGCACCGACCCATTGAACTGACACTCCCTGCCAGGGAAGACCACGCCTCAGGAGAAATCCAGGAGGTTCCATTGGCGGAGCCAGGAGAGGCAACAGGCCTCTCTGACCGGCTCGACGCTTCACCGACAACTGAACTGCACAGGTCAACCAGAGTGACAACACGGCCTGGTCACCTGCATGATTTTGTATGTAAAAATGTAAATTGATAGACTAAGTGTTTTCTGGGAATGGAGGGGTGTTATATATGTATCTATTTGAGCGGGAGATTTGAATTGGGAACTGTTTGTGATTGGTTAATGGTTGTTTCTGAACTGTATATAAGGAAGGCTGTTGCCTGTGTTTCTTTGCTGAAGTCTCACCCTGAATTAAAGAGCTGTTGTCACTAGTTTGCTTGTGCCTCTCATTATTCCCATGCTACAACAGTATTACATTTAGTTTTCTAACATAATATCACTTTTAATATGCTTATCCCACAATAGGTCCCACATCTTTCGGTCCACAGTAGTTCAACATCTTTTGTTTGAAGTAAAAAATAGATATAGCAAAGAGAAAAGTAAATGATTTTCAAATATTATGCAGTGTTCATTAGAAATATTAGGAAAGGATGATGGATATCAGATACTGGCTAAATATTTACCAAGAAGTAATTGTTTATCAGGTAAAGAAAAGACAACTGATAATTTAATTAAATAAACATCAGTGTGTTTGATGTACTAATTTGCATTAACCAACTGCATATTTAACTAATTAAAATAAATACTAATATATCTCATTGGTGGTGATGTTTTGACAGCATTTTGTAAAGACAAATATCTACCGTATACTTTTGGGACCAAGAAATACATATATTCAGTCTACTACAATTTGAATGCAGGTCATCAAAGGTTGCTTCTTTTAAGGAAGCAACTTAGATAAAAAGTAATAATTAAACATACTTTCATTCATATGTGAAATGTTTCAATGTTTCATGAATCAGAAAACTAAAGTTAATTCTGGTCCCAAAATGCAAGTCTCCAGTTAAAGTCTTGTGGTCTGTCCATCTTAAAAACAGGGGTTGTGGGATTGTTGAAATCCAAAAGCTTGGAGATTTCAGGGTGGGTTCCCTCCTCCCCTCACCAAAAGAGGCACCTCAGACATGTGATTTTAGCCACAGCACCAGCAACTCTCAACACGCTTTGCATAGTTTGGCTTGTTACCACAAGACCTAATGAAGTATCTTTAAATCCTTGTGATAAAATTACCATTCAGAACTGTCAAAACACCTCCATTCTAGTACTATGCATTTCTTTCATTTTTCTTTCTCTTAATTTTTTTTTTCATGTACTCAGTTATCCCAAAAAAGCATGCACGTACAGGGAAAGAAGTTCCTGTTGTTTCTTTCAGCTTAATAACACACTTGCAAAATACAACTATCTCTCAAACTTGGCAATATTTGCTTCCAATTATTACTGACCACATTTATCAAGCACACAGAAAACAATATTTGAGCTCCACAAATTCAGAAGCCTATTTGTCAGTTGCTGAGCTGAAACCACATTGTTCTTATTTAAAATCCTGCACTATATTATAAGCTTTGGGGCTATTTTCAGCTGTGGGCTTTAAATTTAATTTTGCTCACTGTACTAAACTGTTTTCACAATCTAATGCAGAACTTTTGCCCTAAAAGGTCATTTAAATTCGTACATGTGTGCATATATAGATAATATTATATAATATGTCCATAACCATCCATTAACTCCCTCTCCAAGTCTCTCTTTTTTTATTTTTGGAAGAAAATAGATGCAAATGTCTCTGCCTATTGTGCTGGTACAGGGAATAAGAATGTACACTCAACATATTGAAAAATTACCCAGCAAAGATCATTCATAACAGAAAAAGTTCCAACTTAGCAGGGAATAGAAAACACAAAGCAAATTCCTTTTCATTTCCTGTTGGAAACAATCCTTATATTAAATTTTGTTTATAGACATACAGGATCATATAAAATAGAGAACTAATATTCAATCCCTGATCCCTTAAGTTATCATTTCAGAGATATTTCCTTACCTAAACAGAAAAACAGAATGACCCCAGAAAGGCAAAAAATCAGTGGGAGGAGGAGCAACTTCCAACTTCCTGTTCAATGGGGAAGCTGGCAGGGAGTATTGGAAACCTTCCTTCCACCCCATCTCCCCCAAAAAGGCATTAAGAGTTGTTAACCTAATTTTGCGAAGCTTCTTCTCCAGTAACATCAAATTGTTAACTAAGGCACACAAAACCTTTGCCGAACCAATTCTCGAATACAGCTCCTCTGCCTGGGATCCACACTGTATATTGTTCATTAATACAATTGAGCGAGTCCAGAGGTATTTCACGAGAAGAGTATTCCACACCTCTGCTCACAATAGAATACTTTATGCCATCAGGCTCAAAATTTTGGGCTTGGACAACCTAGAACTACACCGACTACAGTCTGACCTAAGCGTAGTACACAAAATTGTCTGCTACAACATCCTACCTGTCAATGACTACTTCAGTTTCAACTGCAATAATACATGGGCAAACAATAGATACAAACTCAAAATAAACTGCTCCAAACTCGATTGCAGAAAATACGACTTCAACAACAGAGTGGTCAATGCCTGGAATACACTACTGGACTCTGTTTATACATCCTCAAATCTCCAAAACTTTAACCTTAAACTGTCTACTGTGGACCTCACCCCATTCCTAAGAGGTCTGTAAGGGAGCGTGCATAAGTGCACTAGCATGCCTACTGTCCCTGTCCTACTCTCCCTATTTATTCATACTCATTTCCTATGTTCATGTCCATGGTTATACTTATACCTGTTTTCTCATATATGTTTGACAAACTAAATAAAATAAAATAAAATAAAATAAAATAAATATAATTAAGATAGCATCTGCAGTCCTGCTTTTGAATCTCTGCCCAGATTTTAGGTACTTTACACACAAAATGCAAAATAAAATTTCAATCATACAATTGTAGCTAATACCTTGACTTTCTTGACCACACCTTGCAGATATCCCTGCATCCAATGAAAATACTATGAGAAGAAAAACATTATAGAATACTTCCTTCCTTCCTGGAAATACTTTGTAATGGTATCAGAATATACTCTTTTTCCTGAGAAACACTACTTTCTTTTTTCAGGAAAGTTTCTAGCCATTTTACTATAAGAAGAAAACTGAAGTTCTAAAGAAGAAATAAGGAATATAATGATTTCACAAAATATTCAATAAGTATAAAAATGTCTTCATTCTATATAGTTCTCTATTTACTTCCAAGATTTGTACTTTCCATACCACCCTCAAGTCAATATTCTTGCACTATACAATCCCACCCAAGTGATTCTGAAATATCCTACTACATATATTTTTGTTATGTATTTTGTTGAAATTTCAGAAATGTTTTTACTAAATGTTATTTTATATTCTTCACAATTGCATCTTATTTCTATTTAAAAATATCCAGAATAATTTACAAGCAGAAAACAATAATTTGTCTAAAATGAATTATAAATGAGTAATGACTGAATAATAAACACAGTTATAAATAATAACTGATTCCTAAAACTAAATGTCAACTTCTGTTAATAATAGTTTCCATTAATATTTCATGTGGGGGTTGACCCCTGCAAAGAATTGCAACTATTTTCTTTTTACTTTTGTAAGCAGCTTTTGAAATCCTAGAAGGAAATGCAAAAGTTTTGGTATCATTTACTCTCATGTAATATGGCCAATGACAGAACCTCCATTTATTTGCCATTTTATTTTACAAGATTCAGAAATGTCTTTCTACACTCTGCGATTGAATAAATTACTCCTCACATTACAAATATGTGACCTCCATAACTCTCCTAAGATGCACTTTCTGCTGAACTGGAAAATTTCTCTGATGTGGCCTAGAAGTTTTGTTTTGAGGTTTTATCAGTGTTGCTCTTGCCAAAATGTGGATTATCTGTATTTACATGTATTTACCATAGGTACTGAGATTCCAACCATTCAGACATCAAGTGGATCCTATCCCATTAAACCTGATTTGAGACATCTGTCTTTTTGGATGCCTGCACTTGTGCCCATGTGCTCTGCTGGCCTGCTGCCGCTCAGTGGCTTCTGCAATGACTGTTTGGAAGAATTTCCAAACATTCTACAAAAACAAACTTATCTCAAGAGAGGGAGATGTGTTTATGACCATTTCTGGATGACTGCCACAGAGAAGACTTAGTCTAAGAAATTCTAAAAAGAGAGAGTATCAAATGCATCCATTTCTGTGTCAAAGCATTCATTTGTTTGCCATTTGGTCTACTAAAACAACAGAACGGAAAGAATCATGCAAACTTTTGACATTAAATTCATAGCAAGGTTCTTAAAGAGTTTCCTACCTTGTTGATTCAGCTATAATATATAAGCAGCTCAGTGATTTCATCTGTATTATTAATCCTCCATATTCTTCTGTGGCACATGACAATCAGGTGCACATCTATAATAGTCTCTATGAACATGGGTGAACCTTAACAGAATGGTTCAAAAGTTAACATAAAGCAAAGTAGATTTTGGAGGAATAGCATGAGTAGAAGTAACAACTCCACAATTCAAAACGTTTATAGCAGGGGTCCCCAATCTTTCGGACCTCAGGGACCACTAAATTCATAATTTTAAATCCTATGGACCACTAATACGATCTGCCTAATGACCAGCTGGGCAGGCGTGGCTAGGTGGTCATGTGACTGGGTGGGCATGGCCAACTCAATGTCACTCACATCGCGCAGGCGCCTCGCCAGCCTCTACTCACCCCTCCCCTGCCAGCCACTCCTCACCCTCGCCCACGCTCCTTAGGGCCGCAACAGGAAGCAGTTGTTGGAGCTAAGCAGCCACCATGAGAAAGAGTTGGCAAAACAGCTGGCTCAGTTCAAATTGGATCTGACCAAGAAGGAGGCTCAGCAGAAGCACCTCACTTCTAGGAGGGCTAGGAGCATAGGTTTTCCAAGCAGAGGGAAACCTGTGGGAGTGCAAGGCCAGGCACCAGTGTTTGGAGGCTCAGCAGGCTGAGATGGTCAGCCAGGTCCAGGCCATGATGCAGTCCACTGGAACAAGGCCCTCCGGTTCCTTGACACCAGCAGTACTTCCCTCCAGCCTTTGCCCAAAGCCCACACCAGGAGGCTGAAGCAGACCCCAAGTCAGAATTTCTGTCCCCCTCTGACCCACACAAAAAGACCCCAAAGGGGGAGACACTCTGCAATAACAGAAACATACATTGCACGCATCCGGCCCAGGGGCCGTAGTTTGAGGACCCCTGATTTTAGTGCAATATTAAAAAATGCAAATAATTTTTCTACGGACCACCAAAATTTTCTCAGGGACCACCAGTGGTCCACATACCACCAGTTGGTGACTGCTGCTTTATAGGACATGTAGCAATTGCAGCTTTCTTTGTAGTAACATTGATGAGTAAATCTCAATCTCAAGCTTTTATGAGGATTTTTTTCTGTCTTCTTCTCTCTCCCACCTCCCTTCATCTCATTTGAACTTAAATCCTGTATCAATTTAACCACTTTGTGTGTTTGATGAAATGAGATGCAGCTCAGAAAAGCGAATGCTTTAGTCAGAAAAGGTACTACTAGACTCCTTTGTCCCATAACCAGACAACGTCCTTCTACAATGTCTGTAATATAATATGCCACCATAATCCTAAAAATACATTTAAAATGTGTTTAATGACCTGAAATGTATATTGTGAGTAGGATATGTATTATAACTTATCAACTCTAATGCTCTTTCTCTTTCTTTTTTCTCTCTCCACACATGCACATAAACATACAATCCATGATCTTCCTGCTTTAAATGAAGTTGAGGTTCATCCTTGATTTCTGAATCCATGCTGTTACAGAGTTAGCTAAAGTACAAAAACAAAAAAAAGTTAAAGTAGTGGGAAGGATCAGATTCTTGGGTGGTGTCCAGCTGGAATTGGACAAAAATAGAAAGATTCTCACTGCAAATTTGCCATTGGAATGAAGGACTTATTTTTTTTTTCACTGTCTTCACTGAAGTTCTCTTGATATAAAGAAAGATGCAAAAGAAAACTACTGGGAAAGGGAGATTTTCTTGTTCCCAGAGATGAGGTTAAGGCCAACATTAAGTAGTTGGTATGGAACAACACATAGCTCACTCTTGATAGAACCACCAAAACTTTGGAGGATAGATCAATTTGCCACCAATAATATTAACATGTTTTATTTCTGTCGATAAGTGAGTGTAACTGGATTCCAACTTTCCAAAATATTGCAAAGAAGACTTGAAAACTGTTGTGTGATCTTCCTCTAAGACTAGCTGGTATCAGATAATTCACAAGCAATATATGCAAATATGTGCAAATATTATTCATGCACAGAATCAACAAATTACATTAGTTTTTTAACATCAAAATATTTAAGAATCTCTTACAACATACCTTTTGCTAGAGTTAGAACACAGAAAAATTGGGAAAGGAAGTGGCAACCCTTTTCTGTCACTGGATTGAGAATAGAGGAGAGGAGAGCAGAGTTAAAGTAACTTTTATTTGCAGTCACAGACCAAAATACAAATATAATTGCAAAAGAACATGGGGAAAGTAACATCATAAACAGTTGGCTACCAGAAACCTTGGCTAAGAGGAATTACAGCATTCTTCTCTAATAGTTACAGCTCTTTAAAAAAATTTAGAAACCTGAAAAGTAATGTGTGAGGAGCTATCCCTTAAACAATATAAGGTCAAATTACTAGCGTTGGATCCAGAGAAATCTGTTTCTAGGAGAGACAGTAATTTAGTCCTGCCTGCATTATACAGTACATAGGGCAGTATAAAAGAACATGCTCGACAGTTTCAACCTCAGCTCTGTCACAGGGGCATAACCGCTCACTTATTGGGAGCCTCTTAAATCATCCGTCCAGCAATGTTGAGGGCAAGATGTTGAAATGAGCGAGAGAGAAGACTCTTCTATACTTAGGGATGGTTAAAGTGTAAAAATATGAGGCCATCTTCAGTCCATAATTGTTAAATTGGCTGAAGATCAGAGGGGAGCAGGTTTTAATAGCTCTAGCTCTTAGATATTGCAAGTCTATGTCCACAAGCCATTGGACTACCCTAGATTGGGCATCCTTAAGGCCATAGTCTCCCAAGGCATCCCCCGAAAAACCTAGCAGGTGGAGTTTCTTCGTCAGCTCCCTCTCCCATCGAGAAGTATAGGAATCAGCTAACACCAGGGAGAGGTAGCTACCAGGGACTGCCAAAAAGAGCATCCGAAACCACCATTTAAAGGTATTAGGAGAGGAGAGTTATTTGTTTATTCAACTACAAAAATAATTTTCAGTTTGGTAAAAATGTATCAGATAATATGGTTGCAGAATGAGATCCAGATTGCCTATTCGGTAAATAGTGTGCCTCAAATATTCAGGAGAATGAGTGCTAAAAACCCCTTCTCAGCTCTCTTCCTCCACAAAAGTGAAGAGTAACTAAATTATACCCCAATCTGCTGGGATGGACAGAGCTTGCAATGCCATATTTTAGCAATAGCATTTTTCTTTATTTCCCAAAACAGTATACCACCAGTTCATCTCAGAGTAACCTAAATTCATCTGATTCCTTCCCTACTTCAAATATAAAATAAGATTTAAAAATGGTGTGATATAAATTTCCATTAGTAATACTTCATAATGCAACCCTTACTTGTTTTTAAAGCATTTAACATTATTGATTGTGATTCATAATTGATGACAGAATACCTATTCTATTGATTCAAAACATTATTGTACCTTATAAAAGTCTTGTATCTGGCAGCATCTTCCATTTTTGTATAAACCATGTACAAATTCTTGAGGCATCATCATGATGTGCCTAATGAATGGGATCAGGAATCTAGAATTAAACAGAGATTTTATTGCAGCAAGTGAATCATATTCTCCTCTTGCACAATAATATTACACTGTCATCTATCTCATACTGTTTACACTGGGATGTTCAGTATACAATCTATTCTGGTTTGCATCAAGAATACACATAGGAAAGCATCTTTTCCTCATGATGTATTTCTCAGAAATCTAAATAATTAATTTTTAGAACTTGTGTTTTGTAAGAAGTAACAAAATACATTTGATTTAATTGCTTTAAAGAGGATAATCGTTACTTTATAACAGAAACAAAAGTCTTACAAGTTCTTTACAGGAAGAGTTGAAGTGAATTCATAGGCTATGCAATTTATACATCTGAGATCTTTTCTTATTATAGCAGCTATTGTAATTCTCAGGTTAACTGCCAGGCAGGTTGGCTACTCATTTGACATTTCAAATGTAGAATCCAGACTAAATTGTGGAACCATAACTGCAATGTAAATAATATTTATAAACTCTAGTGTGTACAATAAGAAAGAGAAACAAATGACATGTCTCTAGTTGGGAAAGCAGGATATTTACACACAAGATGTAAGTCAAATAATGAGAAAGTTGGATAATTCAAGAGATACTAGATGCTCTGGTAATCTCTAATCTTTTAAATCAGTACAATGTGTTTGGCTGAGTCTGCTTTTGAATATTTTTTTGGAATCTAGAAGTACTGCAAAATGTAATTATGAAAGGTCAACTAGCCCCTGGTTATAATGATCAGGTTACTAATTAAATATTAATTCTAATCATTTATGATTCTAGTTGAAATTAGGATGGAAGTATTTTTAAAAATAGTACTGTAAATAGAAAGTATCGTGGGCATCTATGAGAACTGTACTATATGTAAGAATCAGTCAACCTTGTCTGCTAACATTTATAAGGACAGGAATTGGTTACAGTTGGCATGTGGTTAGTGACAAGTAGCATGAATCAAACTATTTGAAGCAAAACGTCCAAGAAATCTCCTGCATTTGGGACAGAGTTTAAAAGATTATCAGAAAAAAAAACTTTCAATATGTCAAAGGTATGTGAAAAGTATGAAGAGGGGAAAGCTAATGCATTGCTTAAACTTGCGTACAGCCCTCAGACAGGAGTCAGATGAAAGGAAAAGCCAGTGAAAAAGAGAGCATAGGAGTGAGAAATTATTGATTCAGTGACATAAAAAGATGTCATTGATCAGATAACTCTCTAAACTAATTTTATGACAAAAAAATCAAAACCAATGTTAACAAAGATAGTGAGAGACATCAAAATATCTGAAATAAGTAAAAGATTTTATTGGGTCTTTATAGTATTATAAACTATACCAAAGAGTGAAGAATAGGACCTAATGAATGTCTTATAAGGATGATATGGAAGATACCTTTCTATGATACTATCCTCTCTCTCTCTCTCTCTCTCCCTCTCTCCGCTATCTATGCTATCTATCTATCTATCTGATTTGTTTGGTTTGTACAATTCTCCATCAGTGCGCCGAGAAGGGACGTTCAGGTAAGCAACATCCATTCACTAAAGTAATAAGTCCTCAAGTCAGGCAAACTTACTGTCTCTTATAAATGAGATTACATAAACTAAAGCAAACACAAAGAAACCAAATTAAGGTTTAATATAATGTGTGAACCTAGTTATTTACTTGCTGCTTTCCTTTGCTCTAGTTCATTACGGACAGTACTGTCAACAAGGTCGGTACTTGTTTTAGTTTAATGCCCAGAGTACATATACAGCAATTTATCCCTAGCTTTGGTTTTGCTCCCAAAAGGATCAAGAAGAAGTATGTGCTATTTATTCCAGTATTTTAAATAGATTAACTTCTGAACATGAAAAAAGGACATGGATGAATTTTTGTGAACTTCCATAAACATGGAATGGAATCCAAAAGCTACAGCAACATGAAATATTTTGTCTCATGAATCAAATACGTCTGCTAATTTCCCAATTCCTTCCACAACTCAATTTCTGGAGATTTCTCTAAAACACTAGAGTGAATATGGAGAAGGAAGTAAAAAGAAAGGGCTTAAAAATTGCTGCACATACAGGGTTGAGTTCCATTCTGCAGCAGCATAGCTAAGCCTGTGGGAATTTTTTTTTTTAATTTGATTTATATGCCGCCCTTCTCCGGAGACTCAGGGTGGCTTACAGTGCGTTAAGCAATAGCCTTCATACTTTTGTATATTTGTACAAAGTCAGCTTATTGCCCCCACAAACTGGGTCCTCATTTAACCTACCTTAGAAAGGATAGAAGGCTGAGTAAACCTTGAGCCTGGTGAGATTCGAACTTACAGTAATTGCAAGCAGCAGATGTTAATAGATGTTAATAACAGGGTGCTTTAAACCACTGTACTACAGGCTCTGAAGGAATGAAGGACAATGACTCCAATCTCCCCTTCTGGAAATCTTCTGATAGTTCATACCCTCGATCTGCCTTGCTTCCACTGCACAATTTCCAAGATTGCCTCCCCTGAGCGTAAGAAATAGTGTTCCCAGAACCTTAATATGGTGATTAAAATAGTAAAAAGCAAGTATTTCTTTCTAGACTGTAATAAACTGGCCATATAGAATAAAAGTGTTTAACTAAAGGTTTCCGCCATTAATGTATGATTTAAATTCTAAACAATTCTGTTTTTATTTACTACATTACATTAGTCATTTTAACACTCACCAGAATAGAAACATGAGGTACAAACTGACTGACTGACTTACTGACTGACTTACTGACTGACTGACTGACTGACTGACTGACTGACTGACTGAATTGAACAACGGAGAGGCAGAATGAAACAATGAGCCTTTTAAGTAATAATGCCATTATGGAAACTTCTTGACCCGAGTAAGGCTATGTTTCTTTCTGACCATGTTTATTTGTCTAGCTGACTGTTTTTAAATGCATTCAATTACTCATTTATTATTTCATTTTCTGCCCTACTATAACAGCTAAAGGTAGTATTCATAGCACCTCTACTCCACTGTTTCTCAGAGGTGAGTTAAGTTTGGCTGAATATATTGATTGGCACAATGTCACTCAATGTCATATTTTTCAGCAGAACAATAATATTCAGTCAGTGGATCAATGAAAATCTGGAAACTACAATATCTGTATCTACTGTATGAGGATGAAACAGAAGCATTGTCCAGACTGCAAGAGTGGAATCTAGAAAACCAGAGTATGTTTCAATGCAGCAATAATACAGAGAGCAGAAGAGGCTAAAATAAACAGTTTCACCAGAGCCCTATTTTCAAAGTCCCTGTAGATCAGGGATCGCCAACCTTTGGGCTGTGGCCCACTAGTGGGATGTGAGCTGTTTGCAACAGGGCCACAGAAATGGCACGCAAGCACGCATGAGCAGTGGGTAAGCATGTGCACATGCACTCCATTTCCATGAGCGGCGGGCACGCATGTGCATGCCAGTCACGCAAATGAAGCAGCATGCATGTGTGGAACCATCCCCTCTCCCCCCCACCACACCGGTCTGCTGCTTCTGCTTAGGGCTTATTTACTATTACTCAGGGTTGGAGTTCTAAACGGCATACAGCATTTCTGGAAAATGCAGGACTGTAGATTGTTTTCCCTCCTCCCTCTCAGAACAGTAGAGTCTGTATCTTTGACCTAAGGTTTTTCGGCTCACAGGGGGAGGATGAAATATCCAGCAGGACTTTGACTATAATGTTCTGTGAGTTTCCAGAGCTACAGATAGGAATTGAATTAGGATCTAATCATAATCCAGTATAGGTAGTCCTCGTCTTAGTCCTCGTTCATTTAATGACTGTTTAAAGTTACGAAGGTGCTGAAAAAAAATGACTTACAACTAGTCCTCACACATATGACCATCACAGCGTCCTAGTCAATGATCAAAATTCAGGAGCTTGGCTACTGACATGTATTCCGGAGCTTGGCAACCAGCTGCAACATCCCAGGGTCATGTGACAAATAATAAGGGAAGCCAAGTTTCCCTTAATAACTGCATCATTCGCTTAACAATTGTGGCCAAAAAGATTATAAAATTGAGTGCAATTCACTTAATGACTACATCACTTAGCAAGACAACTTTTGGTCCCAATTGTAATAATAAATCAAGGCTACTTATATCCTCTACTGTATACCACATTGCTTTCAAATGAAGCAGAAGGATAGCTTTGCAGCTCCCAGACAAGCAACTGCTACCTTTCCCAAAAGATTAGCAGACAAGAGAGCACCACATAAACTTCAGAGATGGAGAGTTAAAAAAAGTTCAGTCAGACTTTCCAACTTCTGGGGGGGGGGGAGATCTCGCGAAGTTGGAAGGACTGACTGAACTTTTTTAAACTGGTAGTCACATGGTCTTCTTTTGTTGCCCTGAATGCCAGACAATGGAGCTGAAAAAAAGGTTAGTGAGGGATTGGTGGTTGTTACAGGATTTTGCAGGAGGCCGTCCAGGCTGAAAACAGGGGGGGCTCCCGGCTGATCGGTGCGACTGGTCCTTTTGCTGCCTGCCACCTGATCAGCGTGACTCCCAGTTCATGCCCCTGCAGCTTCCCGACCCTGAATGGCAGCCCCAGTGGGTGAGATCAACTGATTCGCCAAACTACGCAAAAATTAACAACCATTTCAGTTGAACCCATACAAACCGGCTGAATCCCACCACTGCAACTAGCCATACCATCTGCCCAACCAATAGAGAGAAAGAGAAATCTTCCTATCTGTCTCTACTTAATTAAGTAAAGCTTGTAGTTTTAGCCAGATTGCTAGGTCTGGTCAAAGAAAAAGGAAATGTTTTATGTAAACTGGCCAAGTTGACTAAGGCTAATTTTGAACATTTAGCAAAATTAGATAATGGGAATTAAAAGCAACAATATTAATATTGGCATTCAGATTTGATTTGATTTGATTTGATTTGATTTGATTTGATTTTGGCAACACTTCCAGTGATAATACTGTAATTTTCAAGCCATGAAATCAGGAAGGCAATTTAGGTCCTGCCCAAGACATTTTGTATCCTAAGGCTGAGCAATTTATAGTAAAATAATCTCCTTCAAACTCAGCTTGATCTTAGTAACATCATCTTTTCTGCTGCCATATGAATGTATGAATTCTTCCTGGATGTCTTTTACTTCCCAATCTGCCCTACAGACCTGGTATTTTCTGGTGATTTCCCATGCAAATAGCAAGCCGAATATTATCCAAGCCTTCATAATGACTCACTATGTCAACAACTACTTTGATGCAGGTTTCTCTCATAGTGAAAATTCAACAATAATGATAAACTAACATTACCTCACACCCCAAAATATTTCATTCTGCCTAATGATACCTGGTTCTATTCACATGCAGAGACTGCATCCCCTTTTATTTCTGTATTATTATTATTATTATTTTTAAAATCCTTATAAGTTGACATTTTAAAAAGATAGAAACCCTCCCAGGATGTTCGAGTTCCTTGTAGGGTGACAAAAGAAGTCTACCAAAAAACAGTTTTAAAAAAAGTAAAAGAAGCAAACAAACAAAACCCCCATAATTCCATATAAACCACCCAAGCCTTTGTAAAAGAGCATCCAGTACCGTCTCGTTTAAAAAGAAAAGCAAGGCAAACATACATAATGCTGTCCTTCATAACTCAATTAAACTTTTAATTGAAATTACCTTGGTTAACCTTTATAAATGCTGCACCAAATACCTAGTTATCCACAAAAAGGACAGATGTAAACAGAATCCCTTACTGCTGGCATACTATAACATGACTGTATTATGTAAAGCGTTTGCTGTGGATATCAAAGAGTATTGAAAAGTTTTAACTAATGCAGCGTGTTTCAAAGTAATTTGCTTTCTTTGCAACACAGATGTCCCCATAAAAGAAATGAACTGTACGATGCTACGCTAGCCATGTTTTTCAAGCACTGCGGTGCGTGTCCTGGAATAAACCCAACTTTCCCCAAATCAAATTTGTTTAAAAATTTCCCGACTTCACATGAAACATTTTGGAAATGTTATTGCAGTTACGTGCCATTAACATACTCTTGGATTTCTTTTGTTCTTTTAATCTTTACCATAATTAAGGTGTCTTGGATATTCTACTTGTCTGGGCTCTTTTCCACAGCCTACTTCTCCAAATGTACTCTAAAATTAACCATACTGTTCCCGCTTCATTTGTTGCCTGGTCTTGCCTGCTTTTTAAATATTGCCTGTTTTATGTTTAAACTGCAAAGTACCTTACGTTTTTGCGGTGGATGATCAAATAAATATTTAAAGTATTTATTTAAAGCATAATCAGTAGCAGTAACATAGAAAATACAGAACCAAATAGCACAGTAAACATATGAAGAGATAAATATAGAGAAGCTGTCATCTTAATGGAATGAGAGCCCTTAAAATCACAACAATTAGCGGCAATTGACTAATAGCACACAGACGCCCAAGGTTTCTTCACCTTGATGCTATCACCCTTTGTTCATATATGCTAGTTGGAAATCCTATTTGTTGCCATCCAAATACTTCTGGACGGCATCTGCTGTGTAAAGCTGTGGTAATGCTTCATATCTTATTGGTTCCTCAGTCATTCCTAATTCAGTCCAGTCCACTCTATATTTGACATACAACCCTCCTTGCAGTTTCCAATACTACTTGTAGAATCTCCTGATGTCTTCCTGAAAAAGCTTAATTTGTGCTGCATGACCAGGGATCTTGCCTTGAGGAGGAAAAAGGCACAACCTTGAAACACGTTTTTCTCACTCACCAGCCTGGGTGGAAGGTCTCATAAATGGATCTTTTAAGCCAAGTGACATGCATCCACCATCTTTTACATCCATTTTCTGCATGCATAGTTGTCCCCAGATATATTTTTTTTAAAAAAAAAGATGGACTAAGTTTTGTGGAGTAGAATCTATTCTAGAATCTTTTTTTAAAAAAAAATCATATCTAAGTCACGTTTCTAAGCAATAGTTATTGAATCTAGAAATATTTATGTGTCAGATAATATGTTATAATATAAAATGTTATAATATTTATGTGTCAGAAATGTCTGTGCTGAAAACTAACCAAGATTACTTTGAGGACAAAGAACATTTACATAGGCCTTCTATTGTAAACTGTAAATTGTAGACAATCTACAGCACTATATAAGTTGCTAACCTACAATTTCTAGCACCCCTAAAAAGGTAGCCAATGGTGAAAGATGTTGGCAGTTATAATACAATGATATCAGGAGTAGCACACAGAACAGTATCCACCTATGTTCTGTATTTTCCTCAGACCCTGTTCTGTTCTCCATCAACAGTTAAAAGAACACAAAGCAGATAATTCATCATCTAATAGAACAATTTTATTATATTGTCATAACCTCTAAATCTCTGCTGGCTAGTTCCAGATCCCAGCTATTTTTTTTCCCTAGCATTTCATTTTTGGGGGAGGAGGGCACTGCTTCATATACGCCTAGGAATTAAAATTACTGTATGGCTTAAACTAAATGGATATTTATCTATGCTTTTCTACAAGTAATCAGAAATATTTTAAGACCCTGGACCCTGGATAAATTAGCATATAAATTAGGTATTAATCCCTGTAAAGACTTGTTCTAGTAAGATTGCCGCTTCTAAATTGGGCTTTGACATGTATGTTGCTTAAGAAATTGCTTGAGGACTATTTTATTGAACAGATAGCAGCAACACTGCTTTGGACATAGGTAATATTGACATAAGAAAAGAAATGTATATACATTTATTAATTTATGGCTGATTAATTGGGGGAGAGAAAATGCAAAGAGTGTGTGTGTGTGCAGGTTAATGCTGAGTTGTTTATTGGATCTTCTTCAGATTGCAGAATGGATATCATCCTGAGAATGAGATTATGTCCCCAAACAATGTTGTAAATTCTGTTATCATAGATTCCATTTCAGTCGCTTGGGTAGTGCAGAAATGAATACTTAAGGAGAAAATAAAATGAGTCTTGTAAGCAATTTTTTTTCACGTCATGCCCTATGCAGGACCCATCCTGTTAAGAATGATGGCAAGCCCCGTTTGCAAAATACCTAAAAGCAAACTCTAATGGTATTAATCAATAAGAATTACCAATTAAACAAATCATTTTAATTATTAAAAACCATGATGCAACATGACATATAGATAGAGTTCTCTAAAGTTCCAATATGGAAATGCAGAGCCTAGCATGAGCCTCTGGGTGTTATTCTGTGATGCCACTCTTTTCTATCAGTTTTTAGTGGTGCCTTTTTCAAAGCTGGCAGAGCCTTCACAGGGTTTGCCAACAGGTTCTGTCAGCAGTCACAGCTTTTAGTTTCCTTGGTTGGCTATCATAGTGGCATAGAGTTTCTTTCACAACATTTTTGTAACAAGTTGACTCAAGGCCATCAGATTTCAGTGCACAGTACAGAGCAACTGGCAAGGCATATGATGGTCATCCATTCTGATGATGCATCCCACTCACCTTATCTTGTCCTTGATAACCAGGGACTCAATGTTGATGGACTCTACCCACTCTGAAACCTCCAGGGTTGGTGACATGGTCTTGCTTGAAATTTCTCCAGTTGTTTGATGTGTCTTTGATGCAAAGTTCAGGACTCACTTCCATTTAGGAAAGAAGGATAACCATAACTCTTTTCAGTTTTATGAAGATATGGATGTTGTATTGACCCAGCACTCTAGTACTCAACTGCCTCAGGACCTGGCTGGCCTCAGAACCTGGCTGGACTTGCTGATTCTCAAGTTAACTTTTTTGTCCAAAGACTCCTCATTTCCCAAGTATTTGAAGTTGTCTAATTTGTCAGCTGGGTGTCATCAGTGAATTTTCATTCTATGAACTTGGTATTTGGCATGGGCTGGTAAAGTACTTTAGTCTCATTCAGGATGATAGTCGGTCTGAAGAGCACAACAGCATCTGAGAATTGTTTCATTATCAACTATAGATCACTGCCTTTGTGTGCCAGGAGTGAACAATTGTCAGCAAAAAGGTTTTCTTGAATGATTGTATGGAAGTATTTTATTTAAGCATTCAAGCAGAGGTCAAAGAAAGAGCCACCAATAGATATCTGATGTACATTCTTGCCTTCAGACCCTGCAGACCATGTAACAGTACAAATGAAGAATATTCAAACAGCAAATTCAGCTGATGTATCACCATTATAAGACACCTATCCTGCACTTCCAATGTGCAATGTAACTGCTTAAGCTGATCGTCTCAAAAAAACAATCCTTATACATCCTTCTTGGGGATTTTTTTCTATTAATTAAAATAACAATTTGATAACAAAATTCCTCTGTGCAGAGAATAAACAGCAGAACAACATCTGTCATGATTAGCCTGCCAGAAACTTGCATAATGGAATACTAATGAGATCAGCTGAACTGGTGAATGTTAGAAGAAAGTGTTTGAAAGATGCATTTAGGAATGTTACTCTGTGGTCTGTATAATTGCAACACAACTATGAAACCCGTATTATTGATCTTTGCAGGTTATACAGCCTTCCTTCTTTCCTCCCTCCCTCCCTCCCTGCTTCCCTTCCCTTTCTTTCCCAAAAACAGTACTAATCTCAAAGATGATACACTCAAATTTTTACAATTGTATAGAATACTTGGCTTTCCCTGGATTTTAACAGCCACCTTGAAACTTAAAGCACAGGCAATGCAAATTTCAGGTCTTTCATCTTTCTGCTGCTGATTTATGTCTGTTTCCCAATGTGGTTTATATTTGAAAGAGTAATCAGTTCTGAGCTGCATCACCATAAATGACAGTCATTAGCTAAGTGACAATCAGTTGTTGCTACCAAGGACCTATGTGACTCCAGGCCTTTGTATGTTTGAGAAGTACAATTACTGTCTATCTAGGTCAATGAATACTTTGCTTGCTAATTGTTTTGAGGTCATTCCAATTAAAAACAGAGAAAGCTGACCACTATTTCATTTAAAATATTATCCAATTTTTTCTCTATATATTTATGATATAGTAGCACTATCAATGGAAAATATATAACTCCATTTTTCTTCTATGAAGGGAAACACATTGTCCTACTAAGGCACTGGATTCACCCATTCAGAGTATTATTAAACATGGCCTTGACTGGATTGTAACCTCTTATTTAAAAAAGTGAGAGAACTGATGCTTTGATTATGCCAGTTAAGTTGTTGCATATTGAACTTATATGGCAGGAATTTTAATGTGAGGCGGAATGAATAAAACAATATAACAATGAAGCTTAAGGAATTATTGCTGGGTATGACAGATTGACAAGATGCAGTGTTTTAAAATGGAGGATTGGGGTTAGAAAATGCAAAGATAAAAGACTAATACAGACTAAGAAGAATTTTTAAACTAAAGAAGAAAAAAGAAAAAAAGCTCTTCAGGGTCTTCTGGAAGGCCAGGAATATTGGGGCCTATTCAATAGAATAGAATAATTATTCTTATACCACCCAGTTGAAGCAACTATATCAGTAGTGGGTTTCAATTTTGGCTGCTACAGGTTTGCTCATGGGTGTGCATGCATGCAATGCTTCTGCGCATGCACAGAGACATCCGGGCGGGTGGGCGCAGCATCCCACTGCCGCCACTACCAGTTTGCCTGACCCGGGGCGAACCGGTAGCAACCCACCACTGAACGATATGAACAATTCATCAAAAACCATACAAATATGAATAAATATGGCAATCATAAAGAGCTCCCGCATTCAAAAGTACTGCCTTGATTGCCTTGCCGAAGACCAGTACCAAGGAGAAGGTATACTACAGCACTGGGCACTGTAGAATAGAAAAGAATTCTTTATTTATAGAATAGAATTCTTTATTGGCCAAGTGTGATTGGACACACAAGGAATTTGTCTTTGGTGTATATGCTCTCAGTGTACATAAGGAGAATAAAATACATTCATCAAGAATAAAAAGATACTAATAAGCTATCAAATCGTACTAAGAAACAAATAAAAACAATATAAATTGAAAGATATAAGAAACATGGTTATAGTAATAAGTGGAAAAAGATAGATACTAGTAAGGAAGAGAATAATAATAATAATACAGAGTAAATTATTTGACAGTGTTGTGGGAATTGTTAAGTAGAGTGAAGGCATTCAGGAAAAAACTGTCCTTGTGTCTAGTTGTTCTGGTGTGCAGTGCTCTATAGCATCGTTTTGAGGGTAAAAGTTGAAACAATTTATGTCCAGGATGTGAGGGATCTGTAGATATTTTCACAGTCCTCTTTTTGACTCATGTAGTGTTCAGATCCTCAGTGGAAGGCAGGTTGGTAGAAGGATTGTCTCTGGGCCTATATCCCCTTGACATCTCATAGGGAAGGTAGTAAGCATTCACTCCTTATATGTTAACACAGACTGGGCAAATTCTACCTGGAGGAAGTGGTCCAAGCATGTTTGATTGGACTTAGAAGCCTATTGGACACCACCCCTTAGAACTAATTGTCCATTCAAACTGTCAAAACATATGATAGCTAAAAATATATGCAGCATTCACATAAGGATTAGCAATTAATGAGCTTCTGGAATGGGAGACTTTTACATTGTCTACAATAAAAATAAAAAGGTTTATAAAATCTTAAAGTCCAACATTATCATATATAGAGGTTTACATGGTGAGAAATGTATTCATCTTTGAGGTGATGAGAGCCAGTTTGATGTAGTGGTTAAAGGCATTAGGTAGAAACTGGAAGATTATGCGCTGGATGACTTTGGGCCAATCACATTCTCTCAGCCCTAGGAAGAAGCTAATGGCAAACCTCTTCTGATAATGTTGCCAAGATAATTGCATGATGGTGGAGTTGTTCCCAGCTACTGATAGCACAGCCCACTCCAACCTACATCTTTTTCTACTAGATTTTGTGGGAGACTATTAAATGCTCTAATGAAGAGTATTGTGTCTACCACATTCCTTGGTTAACTTAATTGATACTTTATCAAAAAAGGAAACCAGTTGGCTTTGGCATGTCCTGACAAGTAATATTTTTCTCCTGCTTGATTACAAACCCAATTGCTTAACAATTCATTCCAAAGTTTTGCATAAAACAATGTATAATCATACTGTAACTTTACAGTTGTGTATTGTTGGTGGAGAGAACATATAAGTGACATGTAGGAAAGTAGGAACAGGAATCAATAGAAATAAAGCTTAAATTTGTAATTACCGTGTATAACATTATCATTGGCACTAATAAAAGCACCTCTGATATAAGGGAGAAAAGGAAGGAAATACCACTTAGTTCAATTTACTGTTTGGTAAGAAGATACATGCTGAATCCTAAATTATCTTTTGTAGCTGGTTAACAATGATGGTCCATATCTCAAAATTCTGCCCTCTGCTGGATGGAATCAGAAATGTTAAATTAGATTATGAATATTTGTGATTGAGAGCTGAGGGCTGCCTGCTCTAAAGCAAGAGAGTGCACCGTCTATTTTGTTCTAGTATACTGTTTCTTCTGTTTGCACATCTAATGCCTATTTAGTTATTGTCAGCTGTCTTTTCCCATTACTTGTATTATGGATCATTTCCACAGCATTTCAATTATCGTTCTATTTTCTCTATAGTTGTCACACAAGAAATTTGTAAAAGAAAATATTTTGGAGATGTAATCTATGAAAGGAGAGACAGCTCACTTAATATTAAACATATTTTGGTATAGTTGATGCAACAATAGTCACTGTGGGTGACTTGGCCAGTCATATAAATCTATTTAATATATAAATTAAAAAATCATTTAAAAAATAACCAAAAAATGCTCCATATTTGATGCTCCATGCAAGAGCGATACCATTTGACAATCCAGAGAACCCCTAGACACCAATGTCTACTGATGACTGTCACCACTGGCCTGGCCCTTATCTTGTAATAATCTGGTAGCCCTGGTATTATCAGAGACATGGGAGAGATTGAGATTTTCAATGGCAAATAGGCCAGCCTTCCCTTATCCTGGTGCTACCAGGTGGATCAAGCAATAGCTCTGCTGGCCTAAGAATTCAGGGACCTGAGTCATATAGACTGAGTCATATAGTCTGCAGGGCATCCTCTTTGGAAAAAGCTATATCAGACCTAAAGAGCATCTAGTAGCTTCTATAGAATGGTAGAGGGATGTTCTCTTTATCAATTTTGCCGATGCTTTATTATTACATGAAGGAATGGTAGCCAGCTTTATTACTGGTATCGGATCACATAATTTGCTATTGTGCGATACTAAATACACTTTGGGGTTTGAACTGGTGTTTAAAGAGCACTTTTTGCATTCTTTGATGCAAGACTGGGATGGTGATTTTCCTGAGGTCTCAGCATGTCCTTTCTTTATTGTCTCCTTATTCCCCCTTTTCCTCCAAGAATGGGTATATATATATCAGGTTAATGTCCATGGAGATTCTCAGTCATCCAGGTCATGGTTGACCACATCTCAGGTTAATGTTTTGTGTATTCCCTGAAGTCAACTATTATCCACAGTTTTGCTCTTTTGGATGCCACAAGCCTTTCACGCAATATATATTAGCGAACATTGGTTTGATTTGAGCAACACACTAAGCTACAAAGTAGCAAATCATATCAGGGTTCGCTGCAGTGTCTAAACGTGTCTCTACTATTTTGACCGCAAGACTGTAAGCTTGTTACCCATCTGGATACCGGCTCGACAGTTATGCCTAAAAATACCGGACCACGTCGAAATGCCATTCAGTTGGAATTCGGTTCAAATCATAGGGACTTCCAAAAGCGCTTTTCGCCCTCGATTGGATTCATTCGGTTTGCCAAGTCATTTCTTCCCATTTTAGTCTCTACTGCCGAGTCTACTTCTTCTTTTTTTTTTCCCGCCTCAGCGCCGCTTTTATTTATTTTTTTATTTAAAGCAGCCCGAATTCCCTGCTACTCGAGACTCCTCGAGACCGGCGAGATCCTTCGACGTGACTCCCGGCGACCGTTATTAAAGCCTGGAGATTCAGCTGGAGATTTAATAACTGGATGGTTCCGCGTTTCGTCCGGCGCTGTTTCGAATCCTAACCGGTCCCTTGAATCAGACGTGACTGAGAGGGAGACAAACTTCGGACTCTCCTCCAGTGCACGCTTGAACTGCTCTTCACACCAGGCCAATGCCAAAGACCCGCCCGCTGGCCGGCAGGGGATGGCAGGGGGCGGGGGGTTCTCCTGGGGTCCAGCCTCCTCCCTCCTCAGAAATTGGAAGGCTCCGGAGTCGTGGCTCACATTTCCACTAATCCTCCTCAGGAGACGGGATTTGAGCGCGTGGCTCCGGAGCGAAGCAAGGGAAGCCCCGCCGAGCAGCGGGAAGAGCCTGCTCGGGCGGCCTCGGTCCGCGACCAAAGCTTTCCTCAAGGAGTCAGACAAGCTCCCCGTTCGGCGCCCGGGCGACTCCGCGCAGCTCTCCCCGGACGCGCGTTTTATGGCGCTAGGACCCAGGCAGAGCGGAGCGAGTTCCGAATGAGGCTGCGGCGGCCGTGTGAAAGTGAATGGCTGGGGTGCGTCGGGAAAGCGGCCACGGAGCAAGGCGCGTTAGGATCCCCGGCGGGCTGGGCAACGGCGCGTCCAGCGGCAGCAGCAGCCCCTAGGGGGTCTCTCTCCACCTGCCCGCGGCCGCAGCGCTGAGGTAAGTTGAGCCCGCCGGCGTTTGCGAGGGAGAAAGTCCAGGCACCGGGCGCCCTGGCGGGAATAGCGGACTCCCGCGATTTCTTTTCTTAGGGCTGAAAAAAAAAACCCTTGGCGGTCGCGCTAGTGGGACAGCGGCCAACTCTGAACCTGCCACTTCAAGCAGCTAGTCCCGTTGGCCAACATTTTGGTGGAAGATCTTGGGTCTGTCAGCAGGAAAGTCCATCTCCTGTAACATCTCCCAGGAAGACATCTGGACGTGGACTCGGATAAGCAGCTCTTGTCCCTTTAGGGGCTTTACTTCGTTTTCAATGGCAGCAAGCTTCCCCCCCCCCCCCAGTCCTTTCTACTTTTTAATCACCAGGCAGACATTAGTCGGATTGCATTTCTGCAGTCAGGTTCTCCCCCTTCTTTCCCCCCCCGCCCCCACCCCAAAACTCTCTGTTGTCTGCGTAGCGAAAGGATGGAAAGTGAGGGCGCTGCTCGCTGTGTCTTGTTTGATGATCAGGCTGTATTTTTAGAAGAGAAATGCCAGACGGGGAGGAAAGAGGTGCGATCCGTAGAGAGAAGTTGCTCTGTTTTTGTAGCCTGTCGGAAGTTTTTATGGTGTTTTTTTCTCCTCCCGAAGGATGTATAAAATGAAGGACAAGAACATCCACTGGAAAAGAGGAAAGCCACCATATGAAGGTCTGTAGGAGATCACTGGGAGCTGAGCATGGCTATTGACAATAACAGGGACCCACTGAAATCATGCCAGAGGATGGAAAGGCTACAGGATGGAGTAGAAATGAAACAATACTGCTTCTGGTGCCCTTTCAGGGTAAATTTTGATGCTGAAAGTGGCTTAGAAGTTTCACAAATAACTCCACTGGGGGGCAGAGGAAGGTTGATCATAAACCTTATAGCTATTTCCTACTGTTGATCATTATCAGTGTTTAATATCAGCATTTTTGTCAATTAGTGAACAAATTAATATAAAGCACACATATATGTAATACTCTGAATAAGACAAGAAGATTACAAATTTTGCTATCGTTTTAAAACCAACAATAAGAAAAGCAGTATAAATTATTGCTGTTCCTGGCTATGACCCATTTCATGGCATCTGAAGATCCACTCTGCTTTATTTTTACTGGAACTCACTTGTGGCTTATATTGATTAAATCTTGGTCATGTCAGTAGCTATTCTCATTTCCTATTATTCCCTATGGATTTTGGGTGTTGTTTTTTTTTTAATGTTTCCAGTGGACATCCTGTTTCCTTGTCCAGTCTGAAATTTGCACAGATAATTTATAAATAGTTGTATGCTTGCTTACCAGCCTGGTTTTCCCAAACTCACTGCTTGGAAAGTTGAAAACTATATTAGTTAAGCTAATCATGTAGTCTAATATCTTAGTGCAGCTGAGAACATAACTACACTTAAACTCCTGGTTGTTAAAATGCACTAAGATTGCTTTTCCTTGTGAGAACTTCACTTTTTTGGATAACTTAAAGTTGCCTTGTTATTATAATGTTTTCAGTGTAGCATAATTAACTAATATACATTATAATAAACTTCTATGGCTTTATGAAGCTTTCTTATATGGTTTTAAATGAAAATGAGAATCATGTCATTAGGGTCCATAGAACTCTTCTTGAAAAAGAGTTTACAAGTCTTATCTCATTCTCATGACAGGGATGATAATGCACAAAAGGCAATCTGGTCTTAATGTCAGATGTCTAAATCATTGCTAAAAGATCTGGGGAACATCTGGAAACATTGTTGAGCAATACAGTCCTTTTCAAAGGACTATAATAATTGTTCAAAAGCTGAGAAATGCAGAGAACTTGCCCTAAAGGGACAGCACAAATTTTGGTGCTTCTACTATGTTGTGCTTTCACCAAGTTATTATATGACTACAAGTAGCAACTGTAACTTGAAAAAAAGTCATTCATTTTATTTGCTTTAATCTCTTAGACAGAGTAGCTTCTGTATGAATAGAAAATGCACAATTACATTGTTGCGGAAATTATACTCATGTGTGGATCTGAATGCATATTAGTACTATTGTTTAGATTGAAAATTAGGTATATTCAAAGATTCGTCTTCTGAGTCTAATATAAACTTTTACAAGTCCTAGAAAAGAGGTGCATTTGTTACAACTAAATCATTTAATTTTCTTGCCTTGTGGCCATATTGTAATCACTAAACATTTTTGCTTAGCAATCAAAAGCTAACATGCATAGAAAGAATGAAAAACAGCCTTGATCATATAATGTTAGCCCAATCTTGGGAAATGTAACCCTCCCATATCATGTTTTCTTTTAAAAAAAAACATAAAAATAATGCCCTTGTCTACTTTGTTGTTAAAGCAATGGTGACCTCTACTGGAAATCTCCACCTAACCCAGTATATGCCCTCTGTAGTAAGCTGATGAGTGCTTCTGAAACAATTCATACTTAACAACTTCCATTTAAAGCAGATATTAAACAAATCAATCGAATTCTAAATTCTATTAGAATTAATGCATTTTATGTCTGCCAAAATATACATGGAATCATGTTGCTAAAAAATTGAAACAAGCCAAAACTAGATTACCTCTGTAGATATGTTTTTGGTTTATGTATTGAGTTGTGGCTCAGATTATATATAAGATCTAATTTTCAATTAGATCTTCTACTAGAAACCCTTGTGATTCTTCATAGTAAAGGAGTAACTGTAATAATAAAATAGAGTATCAGGGGAAAAACTCTTTCCATGTAAATATCTCAATTTTTAGAGGAAAATATTTTATTATACATTAAAAATTGAAAATTGTGTTCTAGAATTAATTCACTGGTAGAAGCAGGGGGAATACCCATGCTTTGTGCTGGGAGACTAACGAAGTAGATATGCAATGGAGTTCAGGAAATTAAAAGAAAATGAGATTTTTTTCCCCCAAAACACCATATGACTGTCCATTAATGTTGCTTGCTTTTGGTTTTAATTTCCTAAACAAGTAAAACTTAATTAGAAATAGACAACATATAAGATTGTACATGATGGTTGATGGAAACAAGAAATAGCCAAATAGCATGGATTTTAGCAATATCAGTAAACTAGAGTTTAAGAGATAAACTCTGTTGATCCAATTAGATTTTATCTGCCAAGGAAATAGCTATTGGTTGTTTCAGAATAGAGTGTTAAATCTGCTAAAAACTGCTGTTCTTAGAGCATAAGTGAGCTATTTGTTAATAGAAAATAACCAAATTGTGCTGTGATACTTAATATTAAGCTAAGAAAAATACTCTAACATTTGTTTAAATTATAGCTTTTACAATGTATAAATGTTCTTTCAGAACTAATTGGGAGAAAAGTGGGGGGATGCAAAAGGAAGTCTGCCATTTCAGTCAGTTTCAATGCAGTGACTATTGAGTTGGATGTACCACTAGTTCATCTGTGTGATATTATCTTTCTGGCATTTCTTGTCTGTGTAACCAGGTGTCTTTTTGGCCCTCTGACAGTGGCATATGTGGCATTCAGTTGGAACCAAAGGCAGCATCATTTCATCTCTAGTTAAGACGGTGGCAGAATGCTTTAGTCTGTCACTTCCAAAAAAATGGTTAAACTTGATTGTTACAATTCTAAAATCTGACATCCCTCCTTCTTAACTCATGTTATCCATGTAGTATATTCAGTGTGGCATGATCAGTATGTTTGATTGATTGATTGATTGATTGATTGATTGGATTTATATGCCACCCTTCTCCGGAGACTCAGGGTGTCTTACAATGCATTAAGCAATAGCCTTCATACTTTTGTGTATACCTGCTTAGTAGGGCTTTTGCCCCCCCCTCCCCCGCGGTGTTCTTTTTTATACAAAGTCAGCTTATTGCCCCCACAAACCGGGTCCTCAACTATGGTTGTCTGCCTTATCTTTAAGGCTCTCTTAAATAAGGACGGGGAATTTTTAGTTGCTTCTCGCTTTAATGCAAAGATATCCAGTGCGCACTTCCCAATCTTTGTCCCATGGACAAAGAAGCAGATATACTTTGTTATATCTTTATGTTTTGAGGTTTGTGGTGCAGTTTGCCATTCAAAAACTGTATATGATGATCAATGCATCACATTTATTTTGTATTCAAATCCCTTTTTGAACTACCTACAGGTATTAATGAATGGTATCAAGCTGCGGAATTAGTTATTCCTGGCATTTTATCTTCTTACAATTTATCTTGGAAATTTTCATTTTTCTCATTCTTTTTCCTTACACTCAGAATTAGACAAACAGGATTATATATTTATATTTCTCATATATCTACATCAACATAAAACTGTAAGATATAATATAATTAATTTATAACATTTTCATATATTTGAAATGTCATTATATTAAGGTGTTACTAGACAACCTGTGATTTGCAGGATCATTGTTTCATAGATATTTCCTTATCTAAACAGAAACAAAATGACCAGTAGGAATGGGAGTAAGTTCCAAGTTCCTGCTGGCTTCCCCATAGCTCAGGGGTTCCCAAACTTGGCAGCTTTAAGACTTGTGGACTTCGACTC
>WNWU01000004.1:953870-1020711 GCA_012654045.1 Ptyas mucosa
TCTTTCTTTCTTTCTTTCTTTCTTTCTTTCTTTCTTTCTTTCTTTCTTTCCTTCCTTCCTTCCTTCTTTCTTTCTTTCCTACACTGATGGCTTTAGGTTTCATTCATCTCCTCTCCAGTTAAGTAGATCAGTTAAGTGCAGTTAATTCCGCATAAGTAACTCGGTTAGCAAGTTTGAAAAAGTGTATATTTCATATCCTGGAGAGCCAGTCCAGGTTTGTTTCAGAATGCAATTACTGTATTTTCATTACTGAGTCATTGCAAGTACTGTCACATTATCAGTGTGTTATGGTTATCCTGATCTGCATACTATGCAGGTGCATGAAGAATGCCTGAGTTTTGAATAAATGAAACATTAATCAATTCCACTGAGAGATTTGTCTTTTACCTCTTTTTTTCTTATCTGGTACTCATTTTTCCCCCTGCAGTCTCCTCCCTTCCCTTCCCTTTTTCCCAAGAACTACCTTGATCAAAAACTGGTCTGTTCCACATTCCAATCCATTCCCCACATGAATTTATCTGTTGTAGCTCACAATGTCATGCTATTTTCATCAACAGCTACTACATTATTCCTATTTTTCTTCATTTCACAGACGCACAATGTATTAGTTTCCTTTCTTGTATTCATTAATTCATACTTTTTGCCATTTATTCCTCTTCTCTTTCAAGTCATAATATTCCATGCACCATACTCTTCACTAAACAGGGTCATAGGTAAGGACTTCTGCTGATCATGCCTTTGGATTACCAAAGCTTTCATGTCTTGTTGTATACTAAGAATGAGAAAGAGTAGATTAGATTATCAGTCTTAGTTATACATGTGCAGTTGTATCAGTAGTACTAGTCAGTTTTATACTTTGGGAGCAATAGGCCCAAAGTTCCCAGTTTTACATCAAGCGTGCTCACACTATTTATTTTTTTTAAAAAATCTCTACAGACTTTTAAGTCAAAATATAGTTTCCCACATCACACCAATTCAGATGTATATGACTCTTGTGATAAACTGTAGTACACTGACTCTTGTGATGTTTAAAATATTAATACTAAATCTCAGTTTATCTTGGTAGAGAAGATTGCAGAGCACAGAACTTCAATTATTGGGACACCTTGTAAACTGTATATAATATAATATCCTGGTAAATGATTTATTTGGAAAGTTTTTCAAGCAAAATAGGCAACACAGAGCTAAACAGATTAGTTGCCTGACTTGTAAGTTTCTTCATATGCTTAAATGTAATGAGAATGATTAGGAAATCCTATAATAATAATTACCTAATTATCTACTGCAAATTGTCTTCTCCTGTAATATGCTTAACTTGTGGTAGATGATCTAATTTCTTTATTCTATGTATTTAGCAATATCATTTTCTAGTTTTTAAGACTGATGATAGTAATCAAAAGGGAAAATATATTGCATAGGATTTGATTATCATATATGCAACAAGATTTCCAGGATAGAGGCTGGGGTTCACAATAAGAGAACCTTATGTAGTCATAATTTAAGTAAATTTCTACAAATAAATACAGGTCAGAATTCTTTTTTCAGATACTAGGAATGTTATTCATTAATTCATCCATTGATTTGCTTTGATTTATATACCTTTCAACTCATATACATGAACTTGGACAGCTTACAATAAAATAAATGAAAATAAATAAAATAGATAATATAAAATAAAAACACATAGCAGCCAAGAACCATAAAATAACCATCAACAAAACCAAGATGAGCTGTCTCACACTTCTGTGGCACTAGACTTTGTCACAAAAGAAGCTTTAGGGCTTTACAAAAGGCCAGGGGTGGGGTCAAAACTAATCTAATCTCAGAGGGGCTTATGTTTGAGAGGGCGGGTGCCATGGCAATAAAGGCCCGCCTCCTGAGTCCCACCAGCTGAAACACGTTGGCGACAGTGCTTGGAGCATATTAATAAATATTGTAATTATCATGCTTGCACTGTATTAGGGTTTAATTTATGAATTATCGCACTACTAGATAGAAATTAATGTGTCAAGAAATGAACAGCCTTGAAGATTTATCATGTTCCATCCAGATAAAAGCTACTTCACAAAGCAAACTAAGTTGATTACAGTAGCTGATAGAACATTTTTGGGAGTTGTTCTTTTCTGTTTGGAAGAAAATGTTAAGTTTGTTTTAGGTGAACAACAATTAAGAATTACTGTGTAACATACAAAAACATCTTTAAAAAATATGAACAATTAGTCTTAGTGAAATAACTATTGTGCTAAAGTATTACAGAACCCTGAATGCAGAAGTATCTCATATTAATTGAGCAAGGGCATAATACCCAATTTTAAAAAATAGCTCAGAACTAACACTATTTTCATAAGGACTATTATAAATAATTGATATCGGCAGCTATGATATTATTTTCTTGTGTTTTAGAAACAGAAATATTGCCACTATGCCAAGCTAATTTACCCCAAGTAATTTTACTAACTTCATCTGAAGCAGTTAAAAAGTAAAATTATATGTTCTAATCTCAAATATGGTAATAGTGATAGTTAGCATTTCTCATATAATACCAATACTTACCAGCAAACATAAACTTTATTTGTGTTGAGATCTGGTTTGGCATAGGGTTAAAGTGAGCAGTCTAGAAACTGAGAGAGCATGACTTCTAGTCCACTTTAGACACAAAGCCAGTTGGGCCAGTCACTTTCGGCCTTAGGGAGAATGCAACAGTTGGTCACTTCTGAAATCTTGCCAAGAAAATTGCAGGGACATCAGTCTCCAAGAGTCACCACTGACTAGAAGGCACAAAATAAATAAATAAATAAATGATAGACACTATAGATCAGGGGTGTCAAACTCGCAGCCCGCAGGCCATATGCATCATGTGCTGGCCCTGTCCCCGCCCGGTTTAGTGAAAGGGAAAAAAGTCCCGATACATCATGTGATGCCACCGTGATAATGCAAGTTATATAGCACCCCTGCTACAGACCAACAAATATGGAAGACATTAGGTTGGGAAATGCTGCTGTAACATTCTGCTGCAGTTTCTACTCATTCTCCTGAAAGAAATTATTATGACTGGTAGATGTTTGTATTTGCAGTCATTCAACCAGCCATCAAAAAAGTAAGGAAATATTATCTAGTACACTGTTGCCTTCTATTTAAATGTGTACTGTGAGTGAAGGATAAGCATATATACTGTAACTCCAAGCTTCTTTTTAACATTTATTTTTATGTAAGTAGTATAAATTACATCTTTTGATCTGGGTTGCCTTCTCAAAGCAGTTTATAATAATTGAAAACAAATTTCAATACATTTCACATAACACAAAGAAAACTACAATTAAACTCGTAAATGTTACCCAGCAGGAAAACAAAAACAAAAGCTTCTTGAAACTGACAGGATTTTATGGCTTTGTATAAGATAGTAACTTTTCAGTAATATGGCCCTCTAATCAGATGTTCTGTGAACAAAGTGAGAGCAGACGAATAAGCTTATTTGTGTAATAATGCAATTCTTAAAACAATACTGTACAAATCCCATCTTTTTTAGGATTTAAGATGAAAGTAAAATTTCAATCTGTGCTATTTAGGCTGACACTAGCATTCATTTTGAGCAACAATATTTGGCTCAAACTTGGCTACCTTATCTAATATTAAGAAATTACTTCCTTCAGGAAAAATATTTGTAGCTGCCAGTATAAATCTCCTGTTAATGAAGATTAAGTTATGAGATTCTGTTATTTTTGCCCTTGCATGGACTATGTAGTAAACTAAAACTATTCACACAGAGCTGGTGTTAAAAATGAATTATGTTAAAATTGTGTGTACAACATTACTGTAGGGAAACATAAGCACAGATATCAAAATCTACCTATGACTAGTGATAGTCACGCAGGCTTAATTCTAAATCTTTAAACATGAGTAGCCTAATTAACCACATTTTGAGAGAAAACTGCTGGCATTTCAGCAAAATGCTCCATGCATGCAAAACACAGATGATAAGGCCATGTGAACTGATCTTGTCCCACTGCTTTCAATGCTTTTATTTATTTTATATCCATATGGTTAAAATATTTTCATCAATTATCATTCCCTTGTGTGGATACATTCCCTTTTCTCTATGACAAATTCACAGCTGATCATGGCCCATTCATTTTTCTCACTATTTAAACGGTGTTCCTTTTCACCATCTCATTTGTCATGTAATATTTATTGTGAATTGCTATAAGCTAAACGCCCTGTGCCTGTGAAGTGGTCCCATGCTAATACTCTGGATAGATGTGGCTTGAAATATTTTTTTAGTTACTCATTTCATTGTTACTTGCTATAGTTAAAGACTTCTGAATAAAAGTAACCATATTTAACTTTCAAAATCTAAAGGCAAAGATAGGTTTGTCTTTTTATAAGAAGGGAATTCAGTGCTTTGGTAGCACTTGTTATGATTTTGTCTGTAGGCAAATAACAGTAAAGAACTACTCAGAAGTAATTCCATGTGTAGCTCTTGGTTTTTTGGGCCTGACTTTAATCTTGCCCAGCCAAAGCAACTATCTGAATAACTATTAGAGATACTCTTGGGAATTGCTAGGGAGGGTCCACCTTGGCCCTCTTCCTGACTACCAGACATTCCAAGTTGCACTGTCTCTTTACCCTCTTGGAAAGAACTCCTCCCTCCTGGGATTCCAGACTACATTCCACCACAATTAATTGAAATGTCAGGGAGTTCTGGAGGCCAGAAACAGCCATTGAGAAGGCTTCATTCTGCGTTTCTGTAGTTTCTACTTATGCATTTTTTGTGTGTGTGCGGGTTCTCCTAATGTGTTCATTTTATATGCAATCTTTAATTGGAAAACTATATTGCAAAGTTTGAATTATAGAGAAAAACCAAAGGATTCAGTAATTGTGTTCCAATTTTCATGTTTATTCAGGAAATACAATCTAGTTGATTGATATTAAAAGGTAAACTATACAGATTATGTGGGAAGTCTAATATTTGCACTATAATATAACATTCACTATTCAGTTCACTATTTGTTAGAATTTTAAAATAGTTGTAAATTTTAAGAGCAGTTCTGCTTTTTAGTTTTAATGAGCTTAACAATTAAAAAAACCACAACAATACAGCCCATATACTTCCTCCTTGAATCAATATTTTTATTTTATTTTATTTATTTATTTTGTCAAGCATGTATTAGATAATATATATAAGTATAAACATGAGTTGAATACATGAAATGAATACAAATAAAGGAAACATTAGGACAGGGACTGTATGCATGCTGGTGCGCTTATGCATGTCCCTTACAGACCTCTTAGGAATGGGGTGAGGTCAATAGTAGACAGTCTTAGGTTAAAATTTTGGAGGTTTGGGGATGAAACCACAGAGTTAGGTAGTGCATTCCAGGCACTGACCACTGTGTTGTTTGTCGTATTTTCTGCAATCGAGTTTGGAGCGGTTCACTTTAAGTTTGTATCTATTGTGTGCATGTGTATTGTTGTGGTTGAAGCTGAAGTAGTCATTGACAGGTAGGATAGTGTAGCAGATGATTTTATGAACTACACTTAGGTCAGAATGAAGGCGGCATAATTCTAAATTGTCTAAGCCCAGACTTTCAAGTCTGGTGGCATAAGGTATTCTGTTGCAAGCAGAGGAGTGGAGGACTCTTCTTGTGAAATATCTCTGGACTCGCTCAATTGTATTAATATCCGATATGTAGTGCAGGTTCCAGGCAGATGAGCTGTATTGGAGAATTGGTCTAGCAAATGTTTTGTTTGCTCTGGTTAGTAGTGTAATATTACCGGAGAAGAAGCTACATAAGATTAGGTTTACAATTCTTAATGCCTTTTTGGCGATGTTGTTATAGTGGCTTTGGCACTTAGATCATTAGATATGAGTACTCCAAGGTCCTTGACAGAGTGAGGGTCATCTACAAGGTCATGTCCACTCAGCTTGTATTTTGTGTTCTGATTCTTTTTGCCAATGTGCATTTGACAGAGCATTTGTTGGTTGAGATTTGGAGTTGCCAATTGTTTGACCATTCTGACACAAAGTCAAGATCTTTTTGAAGGGTAGCAGTATTGTCAGTGGTGTTAAATAGTTTTACATCATTGGTGAAGAGAACACAGTTGTTTATAATATGATCGCAAAGGTCATTTATGTAAAGTATAAAGGGTTTTGGTCCTAGAACGTTGCCTTGTAGGACACCACTGTTAACAGGTGCAGGATTTGATGGGCGCTCCCTATTTTAACCACTTGTTTTCTGTTTGACAGGAACGCAGCTATCCAATTATGTAGGGGTCCAGAGATGACATAGGATTTTAGTTTTAGAAGTAGTTTGTCGTGTACCATTGAATCAAAAGCTTTACAGAAGTCTATGTAAATTGTGTCTGTTGCTTTGCCCTGATCAAGTTTTGTACTCCATATGTTTTTACAGTGTAGAAGTTGTAGATTACAGGATATTTTTTTTCTGAAACCAAATTGTTTGTTAGAGAGTAGGTTGTTTGTTTCTAATTGGAGGGTAATGGATTGGTTAATGATTGATTCCATGACTTTGTAGGTGACTGCAGCATAAAGAGATTGGTCTGTAATTTTCAACTAGGCTGGGGTCTCCCTTTTTGAAGATAGGGATGACCATTGCTAATGACCGTAGGTTGGGTAGGGAGCTGGTTCTGAAAGATTTTTCAAAGATTATGCTTAGGGGTTCAGCTATAGCAGTAGAAAACTTTTTTAAGAAGTATGCACATATGCATATACCAATGCAAATATTTATTTATTTATTTATTTATTTTATTAGATTTATATACCGCCCTTCTCCCCGAGGGGACTCAGGGCGGTGAACAGCCATAAATAAAAAACATATATACAAAATTTAAAAGCCAAATAAAACCGAATTAAACATTGGCCCCAATATTTAAAATCCCAAATTTAAAATATTAAGACCCCAAATTAAAATATTTACAATTTTAAATTTCTAAATTATTTTACAAAAGAAGGGGAAAAGGGAAGAATTAGGCCAGGCCCTCACGGCGGAAGGCACGAAGATCCGGGATCCTCCGTAACTCTGGGAGGAGCTCGTTCCAGATAGTGGGTGCCCCCACAGAGAAGGCTCTCCCCCTGGGGGCCGCCAGCCGACATTGTTTGACGGCACCCGGAGGAGCCCCTCTCTATGGGAACGTACCGGTCGGTGGGAGGCTATTGGTGGTAGTAGGCAGTCCCGTAAGTACCTGGGTCCTAAGCCATGGAGCGCTTTAAAGGTGGTAACCAACACCTTGAAGCGCACCCGGAAGACCACCGGGAGCCAGTGCAGCTCACGCAGGAGAGGAGTAACATGGGAGCACCACGTCGCTCCCATCACCACCCGCGCGGCCGCACTCTGTGCCAGTTGGAGCCTCCGGGTGCTCCTCAAGGGGAGCCCCATGTAGAGAGCATTACAATAGTCCAGGCGAGAGGTGACGAGGGCGTGAGTGACTGTGTGTAACGAGTCCCGATCCAGAAAGGGATGCAACTGGCGAATCAGGCAAACCTGATGAAAAATCCTCCCGGTCACAGCCATCAAATGCTCCTCTAAAGACAGACGTGAATCCAGGAGGACGCCCAAGTTGCGCGCCCTCTCTGCCGGGGCCAATGATTCACCCCTGATAGTCAGCGATGGTACCAGCTGACTATATCGGGATGTTGGGAACCACAGCCACTCGGTCTTGGATGGATTGAGTCTGAGCCTGTTCCTCCCCATCCAGATCCACACGGCCTCCAGACACCAGGACATCACTTCAAGGGCATCGTTGGGGTGGTCTGGGGTGGAGATGTACAGCTGGGTGTCGTCAGCGTACTGATGATATCTCACCCCAAAACCACGGATGATCTCGCCCAGCGGCTTCACATAAATGTTGAACAGGAGGGGCGAGAGGACCGACCCCTGTGGCACCCCACATATGAGGGGCGTCGGAGTCGACCTCTGCCCCCCTGTCAATACCGACTGTGACCGGTCGGAGAGAAAGGAGGAGAACCACTGTAACACAGTGCCTCCCATCCCTAGCTCCTCCAACCGGTGCAGCATGATACCATGGTCGATGGTATCAAAAGCCGCTGAGAGATCTAACAGGACCAGGACAGAGGAACAACCCCTGTCCCGAGCCCTCCAGAGATCATCAACCAACGTGACCAATGCCGTTTCCGTGCTGTACCCGGGTCTGAAACCCAACTGGAATGGATCCAGATACATCGTTTCATCCAGGTACCAGGGAAGCTGTTGCGCAACCACACTCTCAAGAACCTTCGCCAAAAAGCGAAGATTGGAGACCGGACGATAATTTACCAACATTGCCGGGTCCAGGGAAGGCTTCTTGAGGAGAGGCCTCACCACCGCTTCTTTCAAGGCGGCGGGAAAGTCACCCTCACCCAATGAAGCATTTATAATCCCCTGGAGCCAGCCACGTGTCACCTCCCGGGAAGCCAGTACTAGCCAGGAGGGGCACGGGTCCAATAAACAAGTGGTCGCGTTCAGCCTGCCCAGAATCCTGTCCACGTCCTCAGGGGTCACAGGATCGAACTCAGTCCAGATAACACTCACAAGACCTGCCCCTGTCCCTCCCCCCAGGACTACCCAGTCGGAGTCCAGATCTTCCCAAATCTGAGTGATTTTATCATGCAGATACTGAACAAAATCCTCAGCTCTACCCTCCAAGGGGTCCTCCCGCACTTCCTGATGAAGTAGGGAGCGGGTCACCCTGAAGAGGGCGGCTGGGCAATTATCTGATGACGCAATAAGAGCAGCAAAATAGTTACATATAGCTGCTTTTATCGCCACTAAGTAATTCCTAATATGGGATCTCACTAGTGTCCGGTCAGATTCAGAACGACTGGCTCTCCAACTACTCTCTAGGCCTCTTTTCTGGTGCTTCAACTCCCTCAACTCCTCGGAAAACCAAGGAGCCAATTGAGATCGGCGCCAGGTCAGAGGCCGCAAAGGCACGACCAGATCCAGAGCACCCGCAGCTGCCCTATCCCAGGCGGCCACTAGGTCTCCGGTCGAGGCGTGTGCCAGAGCCTCAGGAAATGGCCCAAGCTCCATCTGGAACCTATCAGGTTCCATCAGGCGCCTGGGGCGGAACCAACTAACAGGCTCCGCCTCCCTGCGGCGGGGTGCAGCGGTTTGAAAGTCAAGACGAAGGAGAGAGTAATCTGACCATGACAAGGGCTCGATGACTAAGTCCCCTATCTCAAGATCACTCAACCACTGTCCAGAGACAAAAATCAAATCCAGTGTGTTTCCCCCTGTGTGGGTAGGGCCATGAATTAGCTGGGTCAGGTCCATAGCACTGGTATATTCTGAAACTAATTTTACTATGTCTATGTGTCATCTTTGACTTTGGCAGGACCTAGCAATTAATTCCCTGGGTAATAATTATCTCCCATCTTCAGGTTTGGAAAATGTGTATAGCTGCAAATAAGTGTTCTTTTGTTTTTCAATATAGTATACATTTTCTAGAATAGATACCTCCACACAAAAATGGTTTTCTGACTCTTCTAGAAAGTCCTACTTAGAATCAATATATCTTAATAGTTTTAAGAGCTGAATGAATTTAAGGTTTTGTAATTCAGGTTATGAGTGATGTTTCTTGTACAATAACAACCAATAAATGATGCAGGTCTGAAAAGTAAAAGAAAAAGGAAGTACAATCTTCCTCATCATTACTCAGTCCTTCCTTGATCTTTCAGACACGGGCAACTGTGGGTCAGTTTCTTCCATGATTGGACAAGGTAATCAAGACAAATGTTTTAGATTGATTTCAAATGAGTTTTAGGGTAGGCTGTGAAGTTGAGGCTCCTTGGTCATTCTGATGGACAATCCTTGGAGGGAGATAGAAAACTATTATTGTTTTGGTTTTCCTAAATTTCAAGATCTTTATGGACCACCTGAAAATTTTGGGAATTGAGAGTATTGCTCTGTTCCTATCATGAAACTTTCAGATAGTCTCATTCAGAAGCTGAGTAATGTGGTCCCTCAAAACTCCATTTTGTCTTTGATATTTTTTTTTACACACGCATGAAACTGCTGGGTGTTGGCCCTGCGAGGTAGCCGAGAAAAGAAGCATATCTAGGACTAGCAATGCTATGTTTATTATAAGATTGCATTATGAAATCTTGCAAGAGTAGAAGTATTTCTCCCTTGTTTTCCTTTTACTCACTAAAAAATTAAGAAGGGCCCATTCTGAAACATTTCCCATGCCATCTTCCCTTCCATGGGCTGAAACGTCTTTTACATGCCAGTTGTCCAATTTGTGTCTCTCCCTCCTGCCTCACAATTTTTATACAATTTTATTTTATTGTATTTTATATTTTTGCACCCCACCCTTCTTATGCTGTTTTTTTACCATAATAAAGGTTTTATTTGATCTACTGAATATGAGATGTTACTATTTTAATGTGTTTATATATTTTATCACCTAAGGATTTTAATGATGTGCTTTAAATATCAAATTAATAAATAAAATATTCCTTCCCGCCCTTCCCATAGTTCCACTATTGCATATTGCTAGACAGAATGACATAATATTTCTCCATAATGATGAATATTGAATAAACTGAAAAATCTTGCCAATCCTATCTACATTCTGCAGAATCAAAACCACGTTTAAGGCACTCGGATCCTGCAGATATTATTAACCTACAACAGGCTTAGAAGTTACAGCAGATGATAAGTTATATTGGAGTAATATTCATGTTATCTGAAAGGCCACAAATTCTGTCTCCTTGATCAATATTAAGAAAAATAAATAAAAGCAGTGTCAAGAAAGAAAGTATTAAAAATCTGATTCCTATTTTTAATAAAGCTAAAATTTCATTTGTGATGCAGGTGCACAAACAGTTAGTGCAGTTAATCAGATAGACCCTGAAATGTATTTCATCAGAAGCTGTTCATTCCTATCCTCTTTCACAAATTCCCTGAAGGAAATGAGATTACTATCATAATTAAAACATTTATATGATTATTATTGCTACTAACATACAGTCTACCGAATAGTTCTGATTCAATTTGATGCTTCTGATTATCACACCCTTCCCAAGGATCTGGGATAGTTAAGAGCTATTTTAGTGTGAAAAGAACTTATGAATAGCATCCTAGTGAGCAGTGAAATAACCTAATTTCCATTAGTTCCAATGTGAGTTAAATTAAGGTAATTGTGCACTGCAATCCTGTAGATGGTTTCTTAGAAGTGAATCCTGTTTTACTTGAGTGAAATTTACCTATAAATAAATAATTGCACCATTGTATTCTTAATGTTTAATTCAAGCATATTCACATTTCTTGAATTACATTCTGCAGATTCTTTTCTTTTGTTGATAAATATGTTTTTGTTTTGTTATGAAGGTTTAGTTTAAGCAACATAATAGTCCTTTTCATGGTCTTCTAGGTCTTTCTAAATGCAATCCCTTCCATTTCCTTCCTTCCCTTGCATTTGATTCATAATACCCCACCAAATAAATCTACTTAGTATATGGATGGAGGTCAATCAGAGACTTCTATGAACTTAGATTATAGTGAGAAGTTGGATAAAATCCCCAAAGGCAGCAATGGCAAGTGATTTCTACATTATTGTCTCCCACTGCCATCACCACCTTCTGGTATATAATGTTACCAGAAGTCCAGCTAAACTAGAAGGAACATCTGTATTTTCATGAAACTGAATCCACACTCCATTTGTTATATCTGTGTAAGAGAAATATATGTTTAAAAGTTAATCTATTGAGTTATATAGACAAAAATGCATTATATTTTTAAAAAATTGTCTTGAAAAATCCATTAAGAAATGTGCCAACAAAATGACTGCTAATTCTAATGAAAATGAATTTACATTTTTGACAGTTGGGGAAACTGAAGGAAATTGAAAGTGACAGATCTGACATCTTTAAGAGCAGATGTAATTGATGCACCAATTTAAGATGAGTAAGAGCAGTTAACCAACAGGGTTCTTGTGAGGAAAATAAGAGCAGGAGTATTAAAGATGTTACGCACCTTCAGTTATATATTTAAAAGGTAGGATAAAATAATAATAATAATAATAATAATAATAATAATATCCCAGATTATGAATCAAATTGAAGATTAACCATAATAATAATATAGGTAGTCCTCATTTAGAAACTACAACTGGTTTCAATTTCTATTTATCTGACAAACTTGTAAATGTTCAGATCCAAACCTGACATCTATTATCTAGTAACTCTGCTTGTGCAAAGAAATTTAGATTTGCTTTGCAAAAGTGAGCTGCATCTTGAAGGCAACATGATTCTCTTCACTGAAAGTGACCTTGGCAAAGCAATTTGGGTCAGTAACACAGAAGAAGGCTTTTTTCAACCTTCCCACAGAGCACTTGCTAAGGCTATGCAGCTTCAGGACAATACACAGCTTGCACCAAAGTCACTCAGTTTGGAAAACGTCTGGAAGTAGTGCCTCTACATTCCATGCTAAAAGTTCTGTTGAGAGATCCAAAAGACAGTCCAGCATGAGCAGCTTTGGTGCCCACTCTTTCATTGCCTATAGTGTTTGATCAAGGCATCCCAAAAAGACTTCCAGCCCATGTGAAAATACATGGTCCATCATCACCACACAGTGTGAGGTGAAACAACACAATAATTTTTGCTTTGATGATAAGGAACCACATTGTTTCTCAAAACAGTTTTGAGGATGCTTCATTTGAATCTTTGCTGAAACAAACATTCCTTTGAAACATTACATGGTTCTATTATACAGCCCATTTCTATCAACAGATACCAATTCAGCTTCCTTTTAAGACCATCTGTTCAAAACTAAATGCCTACAGCATGCAAGAAATCATGCATTTTAAAAACACCATATACCAGTACATGCATTTCTCTCTCTCTCTCCCTCCCTCCTTCCCTCCTGAAGGCATATTATCTATAATTACTTGGGATTGGGAATTTCCTTTGCTTAAAGAAATGTCAAGTATAGCATTTTGAATAGCATCATTTATACTGCATTTATTTTGCTTAAGTCAGAATTCTTAGCTATTCTACAGCAGATAGTGGTAGGATTATATACCAAATTCTGTGAAATGCGTCTCTCTGCATTTTTATCAAAGATAATAAGATTCATAAATGATTTTCACAGCAGCAAATATGTTTTGGTAGAGATCTCAGGTAAATCTACCTCATTCTTTCTAAGCAGATTGGACTGAAATCCTTCAGTCTGATTGCATTAGGAATTGTGACTTGGATGGCTGGATTATTCCTGTAAAGTTATATGATAGACAGCAGAGTGATGAATAAACACGGGGCGTTCATAATGGACATCTGGATTTTTCAGTAGCATTCATCATTGAATAATTGTATCCTTAAGTCTTTGCCAATTTCAAAAAATATAAAGTAATGGAAGTTGGCACAAAAAATCAAAATTTCATCTTTATATTAGTGGGATCTCAATTGGATGTGACTAGCAGGAAAGGAATACTATAGACATGTAGGGTAGCTCAAAAATATTTCAACCCACCATCCTGCTGCTGGTTTTTTTTTAAGAAAAAAACATTCTATGGTGGGAAGGATTAGGAAAATTTGTGAAAACAGGACTAGTACTATGATGAATCAGTACTTCTGGGTTGAGCAGCACATTAATTAAATAAATTATTAAATAAAGGCATTTTGCAATTTTAGTGAAACCAAAGAATATGTAGAAATCTGATCACTGCATTTTCCTGTTATGAAAAATGAGACAATATAAGCAAATTTTGGATGATTTTAAAAGGGGCCTGAATGGTGGTGATCGATTAGATTATCAATAGCAGAAACGTGAGCTGAAAATTTCTACAAAAACTTCGTAGGGGATCAAAAGATTTATGGGAGAAATTCCACTTCTGCCCAGTTTTAAAGTTATATCAGTCTTTCATTTCAGGAGATTTCACAACTGAGTAGTTAGATTAAAATTGACATTGCACATTACTTTATTGCTTGTTACCCAGCATTGTTTCCAACAATTCATTAAAACTATTTTTCTCCAAACATCAAAGTTTTGCTTTGCTTTGTGTGTTGAACTCATGCAATAGACCTTGTTTGTTTGTTTTTCAATCAAAAATAATATTTGGAATCAATCATTTCCAAATGATTGTGTAACATTAATATTGAGATAAACATGCTTTTACATACATTTTCCAGAAAACCTACATCTTTGATCAATGGCTACTAATATTAATGACTCATATATAGAATACCTTAAGTAATAATTCTTGGAAAAAAACAGTGATAGAGGTTGCCTTACTTGTGTGAACTTTCCAAATTCACTATTTGTACTATTAGTGTCACTTTATGACAGTTTGGCCTGATTTGACAGGTTCTTTCTTATCTTGATTAACGCTGTGGAATTGCTGTTCCACTCCATGGATTTTGGCATAGGTAGCCTTATAAAAGTTTTTCTTAACATTCTTAATATTCATTCTAGTCAATATGTTATAAAAACTGCTGGGAAAAATATAGATATTTGGATGATGGATATAGTTTTAGTTGTCTATTGGACAGAATAGGGTCATTAAGCAAGGTAGGGTATGTCATTAAACTGTTGCCTGGGAACAATATGCAGATGTACAAACTAAATTTTGATCCAGGAGATTTGAAAGTAAAATTGATTTGGTTTTTCTGTTAATCCAAGAATAAATGAATGGCAATCTCACAAAAGAATGATGAATCCTTCCCCCACCCCTGGTTTTTTATGACTTAATCTGGCTGAATTACATATAGAAAAGATTATTATGGCATGGTCTACAAAGGACTTCCTTTAAAGAGTATCTGAAAACTCCAATTGGTTCAAAAAGTAGCAGCCCAATTATTAGCAGATGTATACCATCGCCATATGGAATATATTACACCAGTTTTCTTACATCTGCACAGGTTGCCTAATATTATTTAAAGCCTTGAGCAGTCTAAAAACAGAATAACTCAAGGGCTACCTCTATATTCATTTCACATGGAAATCAACATCATGGCTATGCTGCTTTTGCCATAAAAATGCAGGAGGGAGAGACACGAGTTGAGGCTTTTCTAAAGGCAGCATGGAATCCTCTCTTGGAGCAAGAAAAAAAATGTATCCTTACTGAAACCTTAGTGTAAAAATGATTGCTTTACTAATAAGTATGGGAGCCATAGTAAACTAGATAGCAATATACCTGAAAATCTTGTAATATTTTTCCAGTGGATGGATTGTTCTTTTTAGATACAATTTAGTTGCCGTTATAGGTTTGAGCAGGTGAGTATCTTTAACATCTTGATCTCTTGTCTTGACATGAAGTGAGCAACTGGATTAAGTCTTGCTATTTCTTTGACAATTGTTTAAGGAATGATTTGCCACTTTATAAAGCTAAGAAAGAGGTAGTTACCCAGAATGGCCAAGCTGGCTTTTTGCCCAAGGCAGTAGAATTCAATCAAAGATGAAACGCCTATACTGAAATACTGTACTGTAGAGATGTTCAACATTCAAGATACCATATAAGATATTCTGTCCTTACAAGAACTTCTAGGGCAGGTCTATCAAACTCACATCATCATGGCAGCATCATGACAGTATAAGGACTTTTTTTCCCTCTGCTAAACCGGGCCAGAGATGTGGCCAGTGCGTGACGCATCCAGCTCATGGGCCGGGAGTTTGACAGCCCTGCTCTAGTGGTAGTACTAGAAGATTAAGTTAGATCAACACTTTGGTTATTTCCAAATTGGAAGGTTAGAGGAACTGATGGAATACCCACAGAAATAGGGAAGGCATCAGAAGAATCAATATAACCCAGGCTACACCTACAGTAGAAATCTGGAAAACAACCAACTGGCCAACCTGGAAGAGGTCAATCTACATTGCAGTGTTTTTTAAAATGTGTCTTAACAGTGAAAACTATCATAGAATGCCCTTTATTTTACATGCTAATGAAATAATACCTAAGGTCATCCAATGTAGATTACAGCCCCATATGGAAATAATGCCAGATGTTGAAGCTGGCTTTAGAGAAGATATTATTGCTGATGATGACTGGCTTATTGAGAAAAACAAAGCACATTCACTCTTTGTTACTATGTGCTTGATCAGTTTGATGACCACATCAAAGAGTGAAATGTGCTCAGAAAAAATGGAAATATTGGAATATCTCAGTGTCCTCACAAAAAACTTATATATAGGTCAGGAAGCCATAGCATGACAGAACATAGTGAAGCAGACTCTCTTCAGGTTGGTAAAGAAGTATGATGCCTTATTTATTCAAGCTAATCTCCCAGCAACAAGGTGGATGGACTCAGTTACAGTGGCAATGAGTTCACCACTAGTGGAAGACCTGAAGGACCAGATTAGACATAGATTATCATGGAGAAAATGTGGTCACAGCAATTTGATGGCTCATAATCAATCAGAGAGGGAGGGAGGGAGGGAAAGAAAAATCTATAATTCCATGTTTTTAAATATGATTTTATGCTGGGCATGGAATAATTGAGATTTAGTTAGATTTTATTCTCCTTGTCCGTGCAGCATTTGCTATAATATTGCATACTATATAAGGTACAAAGTTGCTGCCAAAAAGAATAAAAAATACAAACAAAATTATCATTTTTTGATAACTTTCTGAATAGTATCAGGTGTTATTCTGCCATTTGGAAAACTTTTATCTGCTGACTCTCATACCTCAGGCCATAATTGTTTGGTAGTTCTGAAGAAAAAGATATCTACAAAGTATTTTGAGGGAAAGTGTCAAAGGAAACCTCTGTCTCCTCAATTTGTTAAATTCCATTTTGCTTGTTGATTCTCACCAGTTTCTTTTTCCAGGCCTCATTAATGTATTCCATGGGCAATAAAATGACCTGTTTTGTGAGGTCTGTAGCAGCTGCTTTCCCTCCAGCATTGGCAAACAAACAATGAGAACACCCAGTCATCCCTGTTCCCAGGTTCTGAGGAGGTCACGCCAAAATTCAATTCAAGCCTGACTTTCTTTCTACCTCCCTGAATGGGAGCCATGAACCAAGCAACGGTGGGTGGCCTGTGCTGTGTTTGATATCTTCATAGGATTCCAGCCTAGAACTAAAGGTATTTCTGGTTTGAATAGGATTCCTCTTGGTTTTTGATTAGGCCTCAGCTAACACAGCTGGAAAGCTTTCCACTTTAGAGGAATTATTATTTGTATAATGCCGTCTTTCTGCACGTGGCTCCTACTGTTCTGCCCATTAGGTGTATTTGAATGGTTGATAATCTGATCTGTCAATTCACATATTTGCTCTATCATGGTTTTGCATCATACTTCAAAATTATTTTTAAAAAATTCCAGATGTAACTTGTCTCAACACACATATATTTTGTACCCAATTTCCTGTTAATGTATGCAACTTTCCCCAATATATACATTTTCCTTTGCAAAATTCCTCAGATGAATAGATTTGTTAATACATCCCACAATAAGAAAAATTATGTAAAGTATTAGACAGATAGTCATGTAACCATCAGGAAATTCCATTTGCAGTTTCATCAAGCAACAAATATTTAATATGTAATTTATTTATGATACACACATAAAATACCTTATCAGGAGGTAAAATTGCGTGATTAGGTACAATATATTTACTGGAGTATATACATTTTTGTACGTAATCCTTGGATGCAGAAGTTTACTCAGAGATCTGCACTATCTAAAGAATTATTACATCCTGCTTTGTATTGTAATCCAAAAGATGCAGATTAAATTAATTTTCCAGAATCTCGGCCAGATAAAGAAGTAATAGCATTCACTACTAATTTTGGGTGCATTATAGAAAAATGACAAACAAGGAAAATAAGAAATTTAACTCCCCAAGGCAGAACTAAGATAACAGTGAATAGAAACGTACTTTATATGATAGAATTACTGTAGCAGTTTGCATTTGTGTCTGGAATACAAATCGTGTGTTTGTGTGTGTGTGTTTGCATGTATATTCCAGCAAATTTAGATTTAGATTTCAAATATGGAAGGATGAGTACATCCTCAAAAATGCTTAAATGTTCTGAATTTTCAAGTACCCATAGCTACCTTTCTTATCTGAACAGAGCCCAATGGATGTTGGTGCCCAGCATATTAAGTTAATGAGATTTTTGGATCTTTATGGTAATTGAATCAATGCCTACAAACTATTTAGGAATTTAAATGATCAGCAGAAGGAATATAAATAGAACATTGGCATTCAAATATGTTTTGGCTTGTAATTTTTGAAATCTGACTTTTCCATTTGAAAAGCCACAGTTGTTTTGATTAAAGGCATGCTGCAGTAGTGTTCATATGGATCATAGCATTGCCTGCAAATTGATATGGTCACATAACATGCAACTTCAAACCTAAGTGCAAAAAAAGCAAATATATGTACATTCATCAACTACCATAGCTTATCTTTATTTATATTTAACTGTAGAATCTCTGGAATTTAAGCACGAAGGGTGTTGTGGATGGTATTTTTTGTTATTGTTTTGATTAACTTCCATTTGGAGGAAAAACATTAAATTATCCCTTTCGCCAACTGACTTCAGATTATACAACAGAATATAACTAAAACCAACTTAATGAATCTTTCATCTTATATAGCTACTTCTAGCTTGTTTTTAAATAACATGATTAAAACCAAATCAAAAATTATATGAGCATTGTTCGCACAGAGTAAATGTTACTAAGTTTTGAATCTGTTCATCTATTTGAAACCTACATTGAACTAAATGTAAAGTAACTCAAGCTCTTGCTAGATTTTTTTAATTAATTTTTTTCCAAGATTTTGAGTTGTAATATGAGGCAACAAAGAGAGAATTCATGTGGTAGAAACAGCAAGTCCCTAAGGTCTCATATGGATAACAGACCTCTCTCATTTAGGAACAAGAAAGAATCTCCTGAACATAAAGAGAGAGCAAGTATGCATCTGCTATAAAGAAAAGATACTGTAAAGAGCTTTGTTCTGGGATTTTCCTCCAAGGTGCCCAACTCCATAGTTTAATGGTAGAATGAGTGATATGAGTGAGATCACCTGTGTTTATAAACTAATGCTAGGCTTTGAAGTAAAGGTTAACGCACAGTGATCTATTTACCTTTAACGGTTTCTTTGTTATTGCATCTGCTCTGAAACATCCAAGTTTGCCAGGAGCACCAGAGGCTGCTTTTCTCCTTGTACAAATGGCAGTGTGTAGGAAAAGAAAGCTTTTTCTCCATCCATTGTGGTCCTAAATTCCCCTCCCACCACCCTCCCTTTTTTTAGAAGCACATAAAATGCAACTGCACATTTATCACAGTGTCTAATTTGTGTGTGTAGGGGGGGGTGTGTGTCTTTAACTGAGGAAAGGCTTAACCAGCAAAACTGAGCTATATAAATCCCACAGCTGTAGCAGGTTGAGAACATTTTTCTCTGCTTCTCTTTCTGCCGTATTAGCTACCTGTGTTCTAAATGTAGAACTTTACTTGTCTCACTGCTGAACAGCATTTCGTTGGATATGGCCTAGTGTTCAAGTATGTCAAGATCCCTCTGGATCTTGAGTCTAAAGGGTTGGCTATTCCCCCCAGCTTAGTGTCATCTGCAAATTTGATTTTTTTCCCCTTCTATCCCCTCATTTAAATCATTTATGAAGATATTAAAGAGTAATGGTCCTAAGACAGAGCCTTGAGGTGGATCTAGGACAGTGATGGTTAACCTTTTCTGGACCGAGTGCCCAAAGCATGCGTGTGCGCACAAATGTGCACATCCGTGTGTGAACCCCAAAATGCAATGCGTGTGTGCCCCCTGCGCATGCCCTCCACCCCCTGCACATGCATGTGCACCCCAGCATGCGTCCCATTCCCACATATATGTGCATGCCCCACATGCACATCCCCGCTTGTGTGTGTGCCCCCCGCATGTGCGCCACCCAGCGCATGCACATGCACCTCCTCATGCACACGCCTCCACATGTGTGGCAGAGACCTGAAGACCAGCTGGCCAGCAGGAGGCACGCACACATGCTCATGTGCCCACAGAGAGGGCGTTGTGTGCCACCTCTGGCACGCGTGCCATAGGTTCGCCATCACGGATCCAAGACAACTCACCATGGCCAATTTGCTGCGTCCAACTTGCCATGGCCAACTTGCCACAGGACAATTCAACATTATATTTATCATTTCATTCAGTAACTTTTATTATTGCTGTCCATGTTTTTGTCAGAATTATTGTAAATCTTGTATTTCTGGATTGCCTTTCTTTATTTTATTATTATTGGCCATGGTTCCATTAAAATCAATTTGTTGACTTGTCCTTCAGTGAGTTGTCCCATGTCGAGTTGGCCATGGTCGGTTGGCTGTGGCAAGTTGGACCATCCGCCTTGGGATAACACACCGCATACTTCCCTCCATGTAGATGTAGCTCCATGGTTTTGGAAATGCTTAATGAATTTCTGCAAACATATTTATATTTTTTCTTATTTGAAATGCTTTTGACATTTTTGTTCAGTATTTGAAATATAATTAAGTATTTTGTGATTTTCTGTTTAAACTTCTCAAAATATGTATTTTTCCCACCTCTTTTTCTTATGTTAGATTGCAAAACAGTTGAAGAATGCATCTTGCCATCAAAATATTTTCAGTTCCTTCCCTTCAATAGTTTTCTGAAATATTTTGTTTGCCATGTTAGCACTTTTAAAATTCTGGTACTAAGTGGCTTGACAGCATCTACAACAAAGAAATAGTTTAGACAGTCATATAGAGTTCATTTTGTTAATGAAACAGGGTTTGGAAAATAAATGGTACAAAGAAAAAAGAACAGTTCCTTTGTATTCTTAATTCATTATGTGTTTCTCCATCCTTTATGCAGTGCAATCATTTTACAACAACTATTAGGCTTTTTTGTTTCTTTTCAGAAAAACTCAAATGGCATTTAGAAATTAATTCAGTTTGTCTTTAAAGTGAATTCATAAGCATGGCTTTTGCATCCATAGTTATCATTATTAAGAATTTCGTGGCAAATTCTTAACTTCTATTTAAATACAGTGCTAAAATTATTACCCAAATCCTTTCCAAATACAATACACCTAAGCCTAAATGCTGGATATTTATGAACCCCATAGATTAGTGCAAGCAATACCTGAATGTATATTTAAAGCTCAGGTGAATCAGATACTACGTTTGTTAGCACTTTTTCCAACCTGATGCCTACCCAATATCCTGAGACAGGAGACAGAGGAAAATTCACTTACTTGGCAAACTTATTTAATTTCACATTTTCAAAACTAGATATGAATTGAAATTTAATTAGCCTTTAAATTTCAAATTTTGCAGTTTCCCTAAGAATGCAAGAATTATTAAGGGAAAGCCTGCATAAAAATGCATATATTCATGAAAAATGTATAGAAACTGACAGATTCTCAGACATGACAAGAGAAAGTAAAAATGATAGTTTTGTTGAACATTAGTGATTTCAATTTTGCTGATCATTATGACTTCAATTGTCAGAATTCCAGATAGGAAATCATTAAATTTGAGCATATATAGAGGGCCCCAGATTAGGAAAGATTAATTTGTAACATGATCTTGGTTGAGGAGCCTATGACTCTTCAATGTTGCTAAACTTCAATTCCCAGCACTGAGTATTTAAGAGTGGTATAGAATTCTTTATTGGCCAAAGACAAAAAATTTGTCTTTGGTGCATATGCTCTCAGTGTACATAAAAGACAAAATACATTTGTCAAGAATCATAAGGTACAACACTTAATGATAGTCAAAGGGTACAAATAAGCAATCAAATCATACTAGGAAACAAACAATATAAATCGTAAGGATACAAGCAACAGTTACAGTCATGCAGTTATAAGTGAGAGGAGATGGGTGATAGGAACGATGAAAAGACTAATAATAATAGTAATGCAGACTTAGTGAATAGTTTGACAGTATTGAGGGAATTATTTGTTTAGCAGAGTAATGGCATTCGGGGAAAAACTGTTCTTCTGTCTAATTGTTTTGCTGTGCTCTATAGCGTCATTTTGAGGGTAGGAATTGAAACAGTTTATGTCCAGGATGGGAGGGATCTGTAAATATTTTCACAGCCCTCTTTTTGACTTGTGCAGTATACAGGTCCTCAATGGAAGGCAGGTTCGTAGTAATTGTTTTTTCTGCAGTTCTAATTATCCTCTGAAGTCTGTGTCTGTCTTGTTGGGTTGCAGAACCAAGCCGGACAGTTATAGAGATGACAGACTCAATAATTCCTCTGTAGAACTGTATCAGCAGCTCCTTGGGCAGTTTGAGCTTTCTGAGTTGGCGCAGAATCATATGCTTCATCTATCTTCTTAGGTTTAGCTATTTCCTGTTCCTTCAACCTCTGTCAGACTTAGTTCCTAGTCCTCTAATCATACTTCTTAACTTTCTTCAAATCTACAGAAAGTTTCTTTTTAAAAAAAAATTTTTTTTTTAATCTATATGCCGCCCTTCTCCGGAGACTCAGGGTGGCTTAAATGCGTTAAGCAATACACATTCTTGAAATACTTTAATGTGAGGTCCCCAAACAGGAGAGAGTACTTAAAGTAAGGTTTGACCAATGCAAAATAAAAATCATTTCCTATGATTTGCATACTGTTATGTATCTAATTTTGGAGGGAAATTAGAGCGGGAAAAATCTCAATGTTCATTGGTTAAGACACTTGGAGAGTAGCTATATAAGGAGAGCTGTTGAACTGCAAAGTTGCTGGATTCTCACTATACATTAAAGAGTTGTTGTTCACTTTGACCTGGCTCCTATCTCTTCACACATCCAATCTAACACATACTACCAGTATATACCAGTGATGGCCAGCCTTTTTGGCACCGAGTGGCCAAACTGGAAGGTGCATGCATGTGTGTGCGTGCTGGAGTGCCGGAAACCTGAAGACCAGCTGCTCAGAGTACAAATGGCAGTTTTTGAGCATTTTTCGGGCCCTTTGCAGGCTGTTTTTTGGGCAGTTTTCAGGCTTTTTTCCAGCACCCGCAAAGACCAGCTGGTGATGGTGTGTGTGCCCATAGAGAGGGCGTTGCATGCCACCTCTGGCACGCGTGTCATAATTTCGCCATCACGGCTATATACTGTTAATATAGCCTAAAAGTGCATTTGGCTTTTTTATATTTAGTCAATGCTAATTAGCATGTCATAGAGTAGGGTACTCTCTTTCACAATGCCTAATTCGCATCAGCATTGGTTTTCAGTTTTTGATGCAGTTTTTGATCTAATTGTTTGTTATTATAGTTTTTTTCTCTGATATCATACATTAGAGAACTGGAGCAGGTTATACTTTCCGTAAAATAAAACATAATTAAAATCAATATCTCTAATACATATTTAGCTTGTAATCATACAGTATTCGAAGATACATTTCATAATCACTATTACCAAAGTCAGAAATTCTTCATTTAATTTCCTCTTTCTATTAACAGAGTGCATTTGTTTCTGTCAAAGTTCATTTTCTTATTTGCAGTTCTTTTCTGTAAGCTAACAAAATTGTTTTGAATGTTCTTTCAATTTTCTGGGATATTAATTATCTCAGGCCACTTGCAAATTTGATAAGCATTCCCACCTCTTCATTTGTTCATTTAGAAAATAAATATAAATGTTGATGAGTAGAAAGCTGAAGGCTGGGACTTGGGGCAACCCACTTGTTTGAGAAAGACTCACTGATAAGCATTCCCTGGGTATGCTTTTGAAGCCAACAATGTATTCATTTAATTGACATGCCCCCCAGCTTCCTATTCAGAATTTCATGTGGAACCTGCTCAAACGGATTGTTGAAATTAATGTGTACATATTGTATTTTATTCATATACCCTGGACATTCTCATTCTCCAAATCTTTTCCAGTTTGTTATTCATATTTGAAAACAAAAGAACATCAACGAGACATGAAGAATTAGTGTACAGAAGTCTGGCTCATGCTGTTCATCATACTTGAAAATCACATCTGTCCTGGAGGATATGTACTTATCCTTGAAACTCAGAAAGTGATGGGAGTGGCTGGTTTATTGTAGGCATTATCTCAGCCTTTTGTGTGAAATTATGATTATTTGGCTTATCTCTGCAATTAACAGGAGGATGAGGGGAATTTAAAAGAGGCTTGCCTTTTCTGAATAATTTCAACAGTAGGTAGAAAATCATTCCCCAGAAGTCTTAGGCAACTGATAGACATTGGGTTGTTTATAGTTAAAGCATTGCCACTTATATAATGTTATGTTTGCACAATTTCATAAGAACATAAAATGAATTTAGTTAGAAGTAATAGCTTCTCTTACCACAACCCTAACTCCACCCTGATGATTCATGGAATTTACTATTTGGCCAAGCTTCACCATTCTTAATTGTACAGCTTTTGTCTGTACTACAATAGTTCAATGATTACTAGCTTCAGTACATAGTCCAGTCCTTTTTATTTATTTATTATTTAGGAAAATGTATATGGCCACCCTACTCATCTCAGTGACTCTGGGCAGCTTACAAAAATAAAAGCCCAATATAAAATACAATAAAAAGCAATAACCCCTACCCCCTTGGTGACAACAGTTTAACTGGATGGTTATTAACTCAATATTCCTAAGGAGAATTGCCAGCTCCTATATGTCAAAGCAAATTCTTATATATTAAAATACCCTATTTAATATTATGATACTGTGATTGTCTTTTAGTATATAATTTATTACTACTACCCTTAGATTTGTTCTTCTAGAAACCTAAGATATAAATTACATGAATTAAGAGTGGGAGTGTAATCACATCTGATTATTCCTCCACAACTGGCTAATTATTTGGGTTGCACTTGCTTGAAAAATGATTAGAGAAAAGAGCTTTGAACCTCATGTAAGAGAATTCTTAAAACAGCCCAACTTTTTCAGGCTTTTGTGCAATCTGGAAGGGGAAAAGCTTACTGCCGCTTTAAAGAATTGACTGGCTGATGGATTGATTGACTGGTTGACTGATTGAATGGATGGATGTATAGGGTACCCAATTCCAAAATGTCTCCGGATGCCTTCATAGGTTAAAATGTTATGTAAAAAATTACCATTGGCGAAAGGACAACAAATCACCTTACTGCATCACCCTCAACTTAAAGAGGCCTGCCTGTCCAAACATCTAACCCAAAGGCTGAAGAGGAGGAAATTTTTATGATGATTGGTAGAAGACAGACAAAATGGGGGCTGCATGAATTTCCTGGGGGTGCTGGTCAAAGTGATATATTCAATATAACTTGAAAGCAGCATTTTCCCACGTCTATTTAGAAACCTGCAAAAGTAGATGTGCTTTCATAAATAGCAGATAGGTGCTCTGCTCAGATTGTCCAAAACATTTCTGAATGATTTTACATGTGTGCACAGTTATACTGATTATGCAAAGAACTTTAAAATGAGTAATATTTGTAAATAATCATTTTAGCTCCTTACCATATAAAGTGGATAAAAATGTTTTATTGGGAATTTTGATGTTCTTTTCATCCTACAATATGATCTGTGTACATGTGCATTCCATTTATGTTTATATCATATGACCTAGCAATGAAGTTTACAATCTGGGAGAATCTCAAGTATTCCTTTAGGTTTGATTCTAATACAGGGGTGTCAAACTTGCAGCCCACGGGCCAGATGTGTCATGTACTGCCCACCCCCAACTGGTTTAGCAAAGGGGAGAAAAGTCTCAATACGTCACGTGATGATGCAATGATGACGTGAATTTAACACTCCTGTTTTAATAGAGCTCATTGAAGACTCCTACCTTTTGATAAACTTCACTTTAACATAAATACATGTTCAGTTGATTTAATTGAATTATTTTTCATTATCTTACTTCTACAAATGCACCAAGACAAATTCCTTGTGTGTCCAATCACACTTGGCCAATATAAAATTCTATTCTCTTCTACTCTATCAAAGGATGGCCTCAGTTCCAGTTAATTTAACTAGGAATGCAATTGACTGAGGCTGAATTTCTATATCCACTCATTTTAGGAGTAAGCTTAACTGATCTGTGTAGGTATTTGTAGACTACAGAGTCAGAGATGCTTTTTGAAATGTAATAGGAGATGTTTGTATGAAGCAGATCACAAAGGTTACCCAATTAATCAAAAAGAGAAGTTAGTCCTCAGGATACCTGAGCCACCTCTAGTTTCAGATATGTTTGAACAACTGATCAATATCTTATAGATGAAATTGAACAAGTATTTTTTTTAATGTTTTTATTACTAAGTTGCTCCTACCCATTTGAAATATGATGATGATATTCACAGAATAAATGTGCTGGGTGGAATCCACAATAGTACAAATGTTTTTTCCCTTACTAGTTCTGTATTTTCTTTTTAACAGTATGGATTTGTTAAGAGTATTTGCCTCTATTCCTCGCTTTTTAAATATACTCTGTTCTCCATTGTTATAAGCGCACATTCTTTCTTGTTTGAAAGTTACACACAACTCTTCCACCATTTATTTTAAAAATCCACTTCTACAGTTCATAGGCAAGCTTGGTTTTCACAGTGCTAAGTTTAGAACTGTTGGTTCAGAGATCATTTCTGTCTTCAGTATCTAATTTGGATTAATTATCTCATATGTCAACAGAGCTCAGCAGCGGCTGTGTCACCCTGTTAGCACTTAGAATTGTCCAAGCAACAGTACAGAACTCTGCAACCAGTTCTTCAGAGAATGATAAGGCCTTAAAGGGATGGGCTGACACCAACTCTTGTTAGTATTTAAAAACATATAGAATTTTTCACTTTATTTATGTGGATATTATTTACATGTTCAACTTTTATTCATAAATTAATTTGTAAATGAATCCATGCCAGTTATCAAGTTGAAAGGCATTATTAATAGGAACTGAAATAGAAACGTGTGTTTGCTTCTGCCTTGCAAATTCTCATGGGAGAGATCATAAGGTTCAACATTTTGCTCACCTTTTGAGAAAACATACAGTGTTGTAATAGTCTCTTCAAGGGTGTTTCCCTTTGCTGTTCTTTTATCTCACGAGACAAACCTGCCTCCCAATGCCACCAAAATCAAATCAATGCTTGCATTATAAATTTTAATCTGATTTTTAGAAATAGTTTATACTATCTTCCAATAATGTTATAATCTACACAGTTACTCTAAATTGGCCTGGGTGCTAAAATTGAATACATAAATAACTTCATATCTCAATTAACCACACTTAGGTAAGAGCCGAGGTGGCACAATGGTTAGAGTGCAGTACTGCAGCTACTTCAGCTGACTGCTAGTTCAGCAGATCAGCGGATCAAATATCACCGGCTCAGGGTTGACTCAGCCTTCCATCCTTCTGAGGTGGGTAAAATGAGGACCCAGATTGTTGGGGGCAATATGCTATTTAGTATACTGTCTTTGTTGTAAGCCTCCCAGAGTCCTCGGAGAGTGGGCGGCATAGAAATATGACTAATAAATAAATAGCTTCCTATGAAGCAGAAAATGCATCTGCCCTGTAGTTCTGCTCTGTAGTGCTGCTCTTATAAAACTATTCCTATGTAGAAACAGTTAATTTTAGAAGTCTCAGGCAGATAAATGAGCAGAATGTCTGATTATATCTGATTATATCTGCATATCTGGGTACAACCATGGTTGAGCTGCAAAGCTATACACCAAAAACAATCCCTCTCCACAAACACCTCTGCGAAAAGAAGGTGTTTTAAAATTTGTATGAAAAAATGTTAACCTAGGAAGGCAGATAAAATAATCTCACTGAAAAGGAGAGATAAGGAAAAAATTGAAGCATAATATATGCAGTGCTGTTTAAAAAGAAAAAAAAGGTAAAATTGCCAGTTCTATGTTATCCTGATGTATTTACTTCTGTAACTTGCATAATGGGGCAATATGCTTAGATTTGAGGACCATATATTCATCTTGATTTGTCAAATGCATGTAAAACATTTATGACAATGTAAGAATCAAAATGTCCTCTGATTTAAACAGCTATTACAGCCACCCAAACACATCTATTTCTCAAGCAAATTTATTTCACTATTTTTCAGGCTGTTCTTCTCCTTTTTGCTACTTGTTTGTATTTCCTTATGACTTCAGACAAATGATCATAGATAATTAAGTGTCATAATAAAAGCCACCATGGTACTGTGGTTAGAATGCTATATTGCAAGCTAATTCTGCCAACTGCCAGCAGTTCGATTCTCACTGGCTCAAGGTGGTCCCAGTCTTCCCTTCCTTTCAAGGTTGATAAAATGAGGACCAGTTTATTGGGGGGCAATATTCTGACTCTGTAAACCACTTAGAGAGAGCTGTAAAGCACTATGAAGTGGTATATAAACTATTGCTATTGCTATAATCTCACATGGATATGTAACCAGTCATAATGGAAATGTGTTGAAATAATTCAGAGAATTGTAGGTTGTTACAATGAAGGCAGTGCTTTGATTAGTCATATTGACTAAATGTGCCATCAAAGATCACAAGGAACAGATAAGCAGGTGGTGTCAGTTTCTGGCCCATGACAGTTTCACCTAAGGCTAATTCACAGACTGATTTATTCTCATTGATGCGCAATATTACTTTTAAATTATTTTTAATTAAATATAAAATAAAATTTAAAACTATGTAGATAAGGAGATTGCTTATCATTTGCTTCTAGTTTAGTAAAGCAACATTTAGCGTGGAAGAATAAAAAATATTCTGTCCAACGTACATCTTGAAAGGGTGGTACAAATCACTGTAGAGAGGGAATAGGTTGATGTGTTGAATCAATAGCTTTAGTGGTTGAAAATGTTGGACTTTCTAGTCTTGCAATGGGAAGAGCATTAAACTGCAGAGAGCTGTTGTGCATTCAAAAAATACACTCATAGTGTAAACATGAAAGGTGACCAAAGTTAATTTTTTAAAATAATCACAGAAATGAACACTCAGAATTTAGCATTATAAAAAAAAGTCATCTTGGGGTGTTATTAGGTTCCCAGTAAAGCTTATATTGTTGGGATTTCCCCAGTAATCTACCATCCAAGCATTTTTCTCCTTTTTCTTTTCAAATTCAAAATTTTACTTTTAAATTTTTTTTCAAAAACAGCCAAAGTCACATTCTATTGGTACTTAGTTGAACTTAACATTTTATCTTCCTTCCAATGTAAAATAGCATTTTAGGATAAGGACTATGGATTATTAGGACTATGGTTGACCCTATCACCTTTTTTCTATCCTGATCTCCACTTCTTTCTAGACCTCCTGCTTTAGTTTTAAGGGACAAGAGTATAATTTGGCTCTAGTGGACAATTGTAGTTCAGTATCTGCTTTTTGAAGAATACATCACTAAGAGATAAAGAATTCTACTAGTTAAATCATTGTTCTGAGACAGTACCATATATCTGTTATCAGCTTCTGAGAGATATAAAAGAAATACAGCTGGGTAAACATCTGTATATATCTGTCAGCATCCTTGATCAGTGTGCTTAACAAAGCTATTATTAATCTTTTTTAAAAAATCATTACTAATAACGTTAGTCTGGGTTCTTTCATCAAAAACAAATAATCAGCTTTTTACCAACATTCATCCAAGAGAATTGTAAGAAGATGTTCTAATATTCATTTAATAGCCCAAGTTGTTAAATAAACATTATCTATGGATTTGTTATTGTGTTTTTGGCTGAGTTCCTATAATAAAATATCTGGAATCTATTTAATCTAGTAAGATTTTTTTTGTCCAAACACTAGCATTAATTGTACAGTTCGCAGTATGTTCAATTTACATGTAGAAAAATGCATTTAATGTCTCCTCTATGCCAAATTTAATTCCTAACGGCTTCATAGATACATCTACGTAGTGTTAATAGCAAAACAACAACAACAACAACAAAACAAGTGGTTTTCCATAGCCATTTTCTGGCATATTTTTAACTTTCTAATTCAAAGCATATACCATACACGTATATTATACATACCCAATAGCCCTGGTATTTCTTGGTATTCTTCCATTAAGGACAAATCAGGTATGGCATGCTTACCTTTTCCTGATCAGTCAACATTGTCTAGTTACTTACCATTTCATAATCGCAAAACACATTTTGTGAATTTAGAAAAATGAAATTATTTATCTTCAATGTTTGCATGTTTTATCTTCTTTAATGATTTAAAACTTTCATATGAAACAGGATTGTGACAGGATTCACTACTTGGCAGTAGTTTGATGGTCCCATGGAAGAGATGTAATTCGAATCAGGATTTGCTCTGTTGTGTCAACTATTACACTTTCTGTTCTCTGAACCTCAATGATCCATGAAGAGAAAGATGTTCTGAATTTAATAAACAGAGACCTACAAAGCTGCATAAGAACCAGATTACTAATCATAAAGACTTAGTATGCAAATAAGGGCAAACAAAATGTTTCTTTTGGAATGGCAAAAAATTGTTGAGTTCAGTGGAATGGAACATGTGACGGATTTCAGAAAATCTTCCTTCCCTTTATTTAATTTTTTTCTTTATTGAAAGTATCACTTCAAATGTAAGCTGAGAGAATGAAAATTGCCCATGGAAAAGGGTTCTATTCAGGTAAAGAATATGAATGATCTTACCAAGTCCGATTATATAACCACAGAGTGTTCCAAATTGCATTACAGAAATTCAGTCAAACTATTTTGAGTGATTTTGCAAGGTTGGGTAAGGCTGAAGCTGGTGAGGTAGAAACCAGCATAAGAACATGAGTAAAATGGACAAATGAAGTTTGGCAATTATAAATTGTCTATAAATAGGCTGCTTGTTTGAAAATACTTACTGGAATTCTCTTGTAAGCTTAACCTAGGGGTGTCAAACTCATGTCATCATGTCATCATCACATGATGTATTGAGACTTTTTTCCCTTTGCTAAACTGGGCATGGGCATGGCCAGCATGTGACACATCTGGCCCACGGGCCGTGAGTTTGACATACCTGGCTTAACCCTTCCAGTAAATATTTACCTAATTATGTAATACTGGTGTAGTTTATGATATAAGCAAGTTGCTGAATGCAAGATTGACTAGATGAAATGCCAAGAAGTATTGCTGTACCTGGTATGAAATCAGGAAGCTTGATGCATCCATGTAGTCCCTTATATCCTTTCTACAGCCACCACTCCAAACAATTTCAGTCCAAAATGATAAATTTGCAGGCTCTGACTCCCAAAAGCTTACTCATTCTTATGACTGTTCAACACAGAAGCAAGAGAGAGTTGATAACATTTAAAAATATATTGATGCTCTTATAATCTGCTTTGCTATTTGTTTCCAATAAAAACTTATCAGATTCCAATTGATGCCACCTAGTCCTATTATGGACAATGTCTTCAACAGAACAAAAGTTTCATGGGTGTCCTTATGTAAAACTTCTGTTTCAAAAGCATACAACCCAACAATATGCCTTTAATTACTCATTGCACACAATTAAATTTTAAATGTATTGTGCCTGTTCTTCATGTTTTGTATTAGGAGCCAGGACAAACAAATGAACACGCCTATTTTACAAAGCAGGAGAACAAGGAGATTAAGAACTTGAAAAGAAAACTATAGTATTAGACTACAAGAAAAATGTAGGCCAATTACAATGAAACAAATTTAAAATTATGACCAACAAATACACCATATCTTCCCTTTATTAGAGGACCAGTGGAAATATTTTAGACCTTATGTATGCCTAAGATTTAGCACTTTTTCAACACACAGTACATAACCAGGGCTGGTATTCACTTACCTACGCTACCGGTTTGCAAATGTGAGCATGCGCGTAGGACCTTCTGCACAAATGCAATGCATCAAAAATAGGACGTGATTACATCCAGGCGGGTGCGCAGAGCCTGCTGCCACCGCCACTACCGGTTCTCCCAAACTGGATAGAACTGGCTGAATACCACCACTGTACATAATCAACTATCAAAAATACATTTGAAACAGTTTGTATTTATATTGGTGAGTTAAAATGTAGGCTGATTTTCCTAGCTATAAACAAAGAAAAAATCTATTAAAATGGCATTACACTAGAGCAGGGGTGTTAAACTCAGGGCCTGCAGCCTGGACCCAGCCTATGGGGGGCTTAAATCTGATCCGTGGGGCTGGCCTGGAAATATCAAAGGATCGGCCTTTGGTGCCTCTGTCACACTCCGTCTGTTCAGCAAAGTGCTGCAGGAGGCCATCCAGGGCAAAAACGGGGCATGGGGGGTCATGTGCAGTTCCTCCGTGCCCCTTTTTGGCCAGCAGGGTGCTGCAGGAGGTGTCTGTCCTGTCTCCCCCTCCCCATTCCCTGCCTTCCCTGCCGGCCCATGGAGGAAAACTACAATGCTGATCCAGACCTTGGAGAAATCTAGTTTGACACCCCTGCACTGAGCATTTTTAAAAGCAACCTCCAAACATTACCTATGGTTTTCATTGTTTTCTTCTTGTCCTACTCTGATACCATTTTTAAACATGCTGTGTTCACCTGGTGATTCTAGCCAATGAGGAAGCTGTATAATGAGCATGTATGCATAATCTGTACCCATTTAGATGTCCATCTAGTTGTCACACTGTAATATCTTCAATTTCACACTATTGTATAGGGGGGGAAAATCTGTGGTAATCCCAGTAATGGTGAATTAGGAATTAGCACCTGTGAATCCATTAGTCTGCTGTCAGATAGCTGAAAGAAGCTTAGAAGAAAACATATCACATTCAAAATGATAACTAAAAATGGTATATTCCTGTCTGTGTGGTTATATTTAACTATCAGGAAGTCTTGCTTTGTAATTAATCCATAATTGAGATAGTTTTTTCTGCAGCAATACTGAAGTGACGGGATTTGGAGCTGAGCCAAAGGGCTGTCCCACATGAGAGCTCAATTCTACTCTCAAGCTTTGCCATTTCCCATTGCCAGATGTTTTCAAAAGCTGCCTGTGCTCAGTTGTGGTATATTTAAAGCTCATTTGTGGTGTATCTAAAACTATCCCTTTTGAAAATGTTGTTACTCTGTGGAGCTTGTGGGTAGTTTATCCATTTGCACTATCTCTTTCTTCACCTCACCTCCCAGCTCCTGACCCTAACAATTTTTTCTAAAGGGAGAAGCAGTTTGATGGCTTTTTATCTCCCCTTCACAGAACCTGTCTGGATTTCTTTCCCTTCTTTATTTTGCATATGATCAGGGCCTATATCCCGTGGTGTGTTTCTACTGGTTTGCCCCAGTTTGGCCGAACCAGTAGCAGCATCGGGAGGCTCTACTCATCCGCCTGGACGTCATCACAAATGCTCTGCGCATGCACAGAAGGTTCTGCGCATGCACAGAAATGCCACATGCAAGCAAAGCGAGCACGTGCATGTTCACAGTTCTGAACCAGTAGCAAAGATAAGTGAAACCTGCTACTGCCTATATCCTTTCAATATAAAGTAAGGATGATGCTGGGGGGGGGGGGGGGCTTGAGGGTTGAGTTTTTGTTTTTGTTTGTTTTCCTTTCTGTATGGAATGAATTAAGAGGATTTTTGTTGCTCTCAGTGTCAAACTGTCAGCCCCATGGTCTGGATGCGTCATGTGCACCCTGGCTCCGCAAAGGCAAAAAAAGTCACAATACGTCACGTGACGTGATCCAAGGAAACTTGGAAAAAGACAGTGATTATGTGAAATCCTTGATTCTTGGTCTCAGTATTTTAAAGTTAGCAGAAATCAATAGCAGATTATCTTCAAACTGCTTTTGAGTAAAAATAGTGATGCTTTATTTTTCAAAGGAGGTTTTTTTTGGAAAAATTTCCCAGATTTTTTTTTTTTTTTTGGTCTTACATTTCTCCCACCTACCCAACTAAAGAAAGCAGTGCTATCTGAATATATTCACCTCCATTCTTCATTAAAGGTTGCCATAGTCTCTCACCTAAACAAACTTTAGAAATTGTGGAGGATACAAAATGGTGGCTAGGTTGTCAAAACTTTGTTACAGGGCTCCTTTAGAAAACAAAATATCTTACTAATATTTATATGGTGATCCTCATATTTGGGAGATTGGTGAGAATTTTCTTTTTTAATTGAAGAAATTCTGTGAAGGGATTCCTCAGTTTCTGTACTCAGAAAGAGAATGGCTATGCTTGCACAGCTCTATTACAAATTACAGGCTTTCCACAGTAAAAGTGAGTCCTTAAAACTATAAACCTAATCTGGATTGTAAAATGAGATATCAAGAGTATCAAATTACTGATTCTTAGAGAGTGTTGGAAATCCAGAATGATCATACCATGAATTAAACCCAGATTTCCACCAGAACATCTTTTTAATTCACCAGAATTCTGTTTCATCTGGTTGTTCTAGAAGTTTATTTTTCTGTATTAAGAAATTAAGAAATGTTTTTCTTCCCTAAAGTTAATGACTAAATACTGGCCATTGGTTATTTAACTGAAAGAAAATCATTGCTGTAAGGGGTGGGGGGAATCTAATTTCTGCGTGGAATTGTTTGAATTCATGTTTTTTTAGACTTAAATGTCTAAATTGCATGGGTTTAGTGGTGAGGGAGAGAGTGTTTGGTTTCCTTCATTCTATAGGTGTGGGAAAAAAAGAAACCAGCACTTAATCTTAAGGATTCTTTTACTCAAATAAACCACATCTCTTAGGGTAGATGGCATCTATGGCGCTCTTGTTAACCCAAGCCAGTTCCCTGACTAGAGAGTTGTTCTTTGTTCAAGATGTCATGGTCAAATGGAATCAGAAAAACGAAACCCTAGAAGATTGTGAGGCTTTTTAAGGTAAAGTATATGTGTATCAAGCAAATTTGGGATAGCAGGTTTTCATTTCTCCCGCTGACCTTTGCTAGTGAGTTGATGAAACTCTTGATGATCTAAAACCACTCTTTGATAGACCAGCCTTTATTATAACCATCCCTATCATTGACATTTTGTCAGATATCAAAAGCATTATAGTTCCCTATTATTGAAATACAGCATAGGATAGTTATGGTATATTATATTAAGAGTATATTTTATGTAATTACAGTGTTTATATATTGCCTCCTCAGAGTTTGTCAAGTTGATCGTAATATTAGATGGAATCAATCAGTGGTCACAGTTGACAGAGGCCTGGGGAAGGGCAGGAGTGAGATATGGAAAAGTTAAGGATTCTGTTTATTTCCCTTTGCATCAGACCATCAGTGCTCATCTTCAGTTCATGGAATAGTGAAAGGCATGATTACCTGCATATAAAATGACTCAGGCTCAAGATAACTTTTACCAAAGAAATTAAAACCAACAATCCTGTACCAGAGTCACTATATTTCAATCTTAAATAATTTCATAAACCAACCTCCTGCAACCTTCTCTTTATCTTTTGGCAATGAAGTCAATTATAGTACAACACATCTCAATTGAATAACTTAGGAATAAGCTACAATTAACGGTAACTACAAGAAAACAGATACAAAAACTATAAATCTGTTGAATGAAATAGATATGGAATTCTTTTTGAAAAACTTATGATGAAAATATAACCTTTGTGTCATGTGTAATAAAAGGCAAACTCTTTCTTTAATAATTATGCCTATTTAAAAGTAAATTTATTCAGAAAAGCATAAAAAGGAAAGGGGATATAGATTTGAAGTGAGCAAGCCTTTGGTTACCTTCATGTTAGCAATATCAAACTAGAGTTTAGATATATCATCCAATAATATCACTATACAATCAACCACTCAGAATAGAGTTGGAAGGGACCTTGGAGTCCAACCCCCTGCTCAAGCAGGAGACCCTATACCCGTGATGGCGAACCTATGGCACGGGTGCCACAGGTGGCACATGGAGCCATATTGGTGGGCACGCAAGTGTTGCCCTAGCTCAGCTCCAGAGCGCATGCATGCACCGGCCAACTGATTTTCAGGCCTTCCGGTCCCACCGGAAGTCGGGAAACTGGCTGTTTCTGGCCTCTGGAAGGCCTCCAGGGGGATGGGGAAGGCTGTTTTTGCCCTCCCCAGGCTCCTAGAAAGCCTCTAGAGCCTGGGGAGGGGGAAAAATGGGCCTACTGGGCCCACTGTGTTATCGTGTGCCAAAAGCAGGGGGAAGTGTGGGGGGGTCATGTGCGGATGCGCGGGAGGGCGGGGCGCATTTAATTATGGATGTGGGCACCCGCACCCACACACCCCCATGTGACCCCCACTTTTGGCACGCAACGGCAAAAAGGTGAGCCATTACTGCCCTATACCATTTCAGACAAGTGATTGTCCAGTCTTTTTTTAAAAAACCTCCAATGATGAAGCACCCACAACTTCTGATGGCAAGCTGTTCCACTGGTTAATTGTCCTCACTGTTAGGAAGTTTATCCTTAATTCCAAGTTGCTTCTCACATTGATTAGTTTCCTTCCATTGATTCTTGTCTTGCCTTCTGATGCTTTGGAAAATAAGTTGACCTGCTTCTCTTTGTGGCAAGCCCTCAAATATATATGAAAAGCTCAAACAGCTTTTGCCAACTTGGTTCTTCAATTTTTTTTTCTACTTAGTTTTCAACATCAAAGTTAACATTATATAGGTAATTATATGAAGCAATTCCTTTGTAATAAATTTATATTGATGGTTTACCTTGAATTTCTTTATTATAGCTGCAGGAGGGATTTCACAAAGACAAAATTTCAGAGATATAAATTGTTCATTTTAGATTATTTGCTTTGCATCAAAACCTTCTCAAATTTCCTAGGAATTCATTTGCAAAGATCAAGAATATGAGTTATCCAATTTTAGTTCATAAAGGAACACATTTTTTTAAATTTATATTTATATGCCGCCCTTCTCCAGAGACTCAGAGCAGCTTACAATGCGTTAAGCAATAGCCTCCATATTTTGTATATTTATACAAAGTCAGCTTATTGCCCCCACAAACCAGGTCCTCATTTTACCCATCTTAGAAAGGATGGAAGGCTGAGTCAACCTTTTTAATTTTTAAGTGTCATAGATTTTTTTTAGGGTAAACATTTGTTTTAAATAAATACAACCACTGCAAGACATCAGAGGCAACCTCTGACTGACATGTAATCATGCTAATGTTTGTAGAAGTTTATGATATTTGACTTGTTATGCTAGCATCTGACTGACTACTGCTAAGTAGCTTTTCAGTAAAAAATTGCATAGGTTTACAGAATATTTTGAAGATTTCAAATCTTGATATATATCCAGACAAAGTTCTAGAGAGCTGGTAGACTGCTTGGAATATGTGAAAAGATGTTTTAATCAGATCACCAATAATGAAAGACATATTTTAAGCCTTATCAGTCACTTCATCAAAGACACTGGGTCCCACCATGCTAAAAACAGTTATCTACCTTTCTCAGGAATGGGAATAGGCATTCTACTGAAAAATGACATCGTTTGGGCATCAATGGTATCCTACATGAGAAGGCACATAGATTTGGCTGTTTACTATTAAAAATGATTACAATGATTACAAATTACAATGATTACAAAGAATGTAGATCTGGTTTGACAACTGGCAAATAAAGTTTTCATTTGGGGATACAATGAATTGTTAATCCTTGCAGGCTGGATAGATAATACTGAAATACTCACAGATATTGTCCTTAACTTCATTTGCTTGATAAAGTTTCATTTATTGGACATATCATTGTTACGGTATATGGAAAATATACCAAAGAAAAGAATATTAAAGATACTGCTGAATTGGGATTTTTTTTTCTTGTTAAAACAAACTGTGGGTTGAAATAGAAACTTCTGTTTTCTTAGGATGGCAGTCATTGGAAGTCCTATTCAATTGTTTTTGGCATGAGCCGATGCTAGTAGCTTTGTGTTTAACAATGCTTAAAATGGTAGATTTTGTGGCAAAAATGTTGTTTTAATAGGATAGTCCTACACAAATGTAATCCAGTATATTTTGCATTTTGTGGGAAGATGAGAACACTTGAATTTTGGCATATGTGTGGAACAAAAAAAAGATTAATAAAGGCTGTACTCCAGAACATAGATTACAGTATAATGAAATATATTGTTAAGGGATTGGGATTGGCTAGGAATTGTTTCGGGATCCCTTCCAACTCTGTAATTCCTGATAATAAAATTTACATTTGGAAAGGGTTCAATAAAACTAGTAGGACTGTTGGAATCCTTTCAAAGGCCTATGCAGAATGGCCAGATATCTTTTGTTATGGAGATTGTTCTCAATAATTGAACTCTTCTGGAACAGACCAAGACATTTGGGAATCATGGCTTAGCTTCCCTCCCTCCTCCCAGTTATGGAATGTGTTAATGCAGAGATCAGACCAAAGAAAGAACAAAACATGCAGTCTTTATTTTCTGAAGCTAGTGTTAAGTAGAGAATGAGAATTAGAGATTTAGAAACATTTTGGAGGATTTGGTGATGTTTGTTGGGGTGTTAAAGTATGAACCATCATCTGTTCTCAAACTGCGTGTTTAAAATGTTCAAATAGTATAAAACCCTATTTGTTTTCAGGAGCCTAAATCTAAAGAAAATAAATATTGTTATCAGAAGCTTTAAAGACAAGAAAGTAGATCAGATAATTAGTTTGATTTTCTGCTGGTTGGGGTTTTTTTTTTCCGTGATTAAAATAGGACATAAGAAAATGTATGTCTGCATTTTCAGGGGGGGAAATGTCTACATGTTCATTATATGGACCCTTAAAATAGAGCATTTAGGAGTTGTCTCTTTAAACTTTGGAAGCTCTTGTTTGGAAAGATTTAAATTCTTGAACTATTTCAAAGATAATTTCACAGATAATATTGATATTAACGATATAAGTATTGTTAAAATCAACAGTTGCTTCAGTACAGCACTCACTGCAAGTAGTTTATTTGGCTGCATAATAAACTAAAACCAATATCATTTTTATGTCTGATTGTAATAAAGAGTTTGATAATGGAGCATCTCTCTGATCAATAACCTGAGCCTGAGTACCCATATATTTCCAGTGTAGGATTCCAAGCTGTGGCAAAGAAGGAAAAACAATATGCCAGTGCATAAACATCAGTTATTTATGAAATGGACCATATTTTAGATAATAAGACTGTAAACACAATATGATTCATTGTCTTAATCAGCTTTGGCAACTTTATTCAAAAATATTCTGCTCTATCTACAGTTTAAAGAAACCTCATTCTGAGGGAATGAACTCCACAAGAAATTATTGTCCTGTCCTAATGGAGCAAGGTATTAAGGTTCAATGACATGACTAATTGGACCCGCACACTGGCTTGTGAGGTGAGGCTTTCACCTCAGCAAGAGCATCTCTATTGCTGAGATTGAAAAAGCTACGAGGATTTATAAGGAGAACCTATTTCAATGGACTCAAGAAGTCAAAACTGGATGAAATGGGCATAAAGAAGTTCATAGGAAAATAGAGGGAGAAGGAAAACAAGAAAAGCAATGATGGAAAACAAGAAGACATGGGATAGATAGAAAAGTGAAATATAAGGAATTAGAAGAGGGGAAAGGATCATGGAAAAATGCATCAGCTAATAAGCTTCCCTTCTGCTGCAAAAGATTTGCAGTTCGGTTTTCAAAAGTAATCTTGGTAATTAGAGGGCCCAGAAGAGAGTAGAAATTAGCTTGAGCATCCAAGCTCAGAATGTATTTGGTGCATTGGTGCCAACCCCAGTCCTACAGTTAATTGCCATGTTAGCCATAGACTATAATAATAAGGTGACTCCCAAAGTGACCAGAAAAAAGCACAAGACAGAGGGAGCCAAAAAGGATCCTCTTCCTCTCTACTTTATTGTTTTTTACTTAATTCTTCTCTAAGGAGAACATCCAGGTCATCCAATCTGTATTTATTTTAGGAAAACCTTTGACATTAATGAGTACTCAATGGATGCAAATGTTTGGTTCCTTGGTTGAAATGTAGGGGTGTGTGTGTGGTCTTGTGTCCTACAGATATATCTTTAACTTCATAACTTTAAATTATTTAAATTCTATAATCTGTGTGAAACTGAATGATGCAGGCTACTTCTTGAAAACAGGTTGTAGAGACTGGCCAATGTAACATTGTCATCTATAGGGCATGTGTTGATGATTCTCCTTTTGCTGGTCGAGATGGGAGGCCATTTCTCAGCACCTGACAGATATTCCATGCTTGGCAAATCTCTGTTCCTTCCCACAGTTTTTTGACAGAGGAGGCACCTATTTTTCCTCCCCTTAGAAAGGGCTTGCCTCCTCCCTTCCAGTCTTAGAGATGAAGAGAGAACCTGAGGATATTCTCAACTGCTTCAGAGGTATCAATTGAGATCAGTGGTAAGAAGGAAGCTGAGCAATCCAGCAAATTTCTCTATTGCTCACCAAAACTAGGCAATTTTTGTTAATTCCTGACGTAATCTAGGGATTATAGCTGAGAAACAGCACAAAGTTTAAAATAGCCAGTTATGACTACTTTCTCTCTTGAGAGAGTAGAGAGTATAGTTCGATTATATATTTCAAAACTGCTGCATTTTAAGTTTGCTTGTCTCCAACACCAACATCTTACTTTTGGAGAATCTTGATTAAAGTGATGATATGAGACCAGGAAGATTCTGATTAAAGTTCTCACTTGATATGGGATTCAGCAGGTGACTTAAATTCAATTATTATCTCGGTCCCATACACCATCTTGAACTCTTTGAGAAATAGGAGATATACATACTCATCTTAATAAATTGTAACAAAAAAAATGTTCTTTGGGTGTTTTCAAAATGTTTAATTCCTATATGTAGCAGATTCCACCAAAGACTTTCACAAGATTCTCCTATAGCACACTTTGTGGACATTTTATAGTTTCTGCTTGGGGCACAATTATTTATTGAATATTGCCTCTTTTAATTAACTTTAACTACCTTTAGTTTGGAGGCATGCACGTGTTTTTTTATGCTTTTAAAAACGCTTACTGGGAGTTTACAACTAATCTTAAAAACTGATTCTTGACATGTTCCTTTAATTTTTTTTAAATAAACTTCTGTGGATTCAGCGAAACTTTTGAAAAAGCAAACAAAGTCAGGTTATAATTTGTTGAAGATTTCGGAATCTATAAAAATTCAAATTCTTTTCTTTTAAAAAAATCACTGTTACGGAACTGTAGAGCCATTAGTTTTACTGTAGACTAAGAAGTGCATTATTCCCCTGAAATTCCAGTCAGTTATTTGAGACTACACTACTAGCAAAAGAATATGTTATATTTTTTTGTACATTGCCTTTAGCAGTATGGAAAGTTTTGTTTTGTTTTGTTTCTCATCTGTTTGTATTTAATCTTTGCTTAGCACATCATTTGAGTTGCAAAGTGCTAATGATTCTTTTTAAAACAGTGTGATTTCCTCCAGGTTTACCTATATGGAATAACTTTTTTGTCTTTTGTCTTTTTTTTGTCTATTCAAAATACTTAATCACAATGTATCAATTATACCGATAGGTTTGTATTCTGAGGACCCCATTTATATTGTTTATTTATAATTAATACAAAAGAGCCATTTGATTAACATATACATATGCACATCATTAAATGATTTTTATAATTTGATTGATAGCTGCAGCCTGCTGCTTAATCTGGATGAAAGAAATGGATTCTTCTAAGGAATAAGAGGATTTTAGATTTAGAAGGATATGGTCTAAGGTTCATAGTTTTCTATGGTACAATAAAGTTAAGACTTTAATAGTCATTTCGTATATTAGAAGTGGCATATTGCCAATATGGAATAGATATAAACCTAGCCTGTGATCAAAAATATCTTTATGGGTTTTAGCAATAGAAGTTGTTAGAGTAAAAAACAATACATAAAGAAAAATGGTTAGCTTATCAAGAGTTGTTAGAACAGGAACATGGAAAGTATAAGATGAAATCAAAAGAGGAATTGGCTGCAGACAGATTTAGTTTTCAGTGGTTTTCATATGCACAGAAAAATATTTTAAGAACATTTGAAATTGAGCGGCAGGAGACAAAATTTGAAGTTGAACTGTGTACAAATGATGAACATATAATTGTACAATATTAAAATTTGAAATGGAAGAATAAGTGAAAGAATATATGATAAAATGGGCTGAGAAATTTAGACAAGATATACTGATGAAATAGTGGGAAAATATGTGATTAGATTAAAATTTATATTATGAGCTAAAAGAAAATTTTCATAAAATGATGTACCATTGGTATAAGAATCCAGCAAAGTTGTCTAGAATGTATGAAGATTTTTCAAATTTATGTTGGAGAAGTGGCCTGCTGGACTTGTAAAAACAAAAACCCAGAAATTTTGGGTTGAAGTACATTTTAAAAAACAACATTCAATTGAAACCTTAATTTTTCTTGCTGGGATTAATGGACAGCCAATTAGTAAAGAGCCAATAAAGATTATCTTTATATATGTTTAGTGATGCAAGTCTTAACAGAGAAATGGTTGGTGAAGATGAAAGAATTAACAATTACAAATTTAACCTGTTTGATTAGAAAGAAATCAACAATTACCTTGATTAGTGACTGGAAACCCCTTATGGACTTTTTGTTGAATAAAGGAGAAAAATGAACTTGTGATTTACAGGTTTGAATATTAGAAAAGGTATCTTATGGAAAGAAGGAAATTGTGGTGAAGGAAGGAAATTAGAATGAGAGGGCATAATAAAAATGCATCTGTAACCCCTGACAAGAAGACTTCTCCTTTTCCTTTTTATATTTTATTTTCACTTTTTACCATTCTTCGTTATTTTCTCTTATGGTTTTTATTTTGTGAAATTTCTCTAATCGAGAAATTGTTTTTTTAGAAATTGATAGCAAATCTAAGAATGTTAAAAGAGTTTGGCAGGCGGATCTGTGAGTAATATCTGTGCTCCTCAATTTTTAGCATGGATTACTACCAATTTTTAGCATGCATTACTACCAAACTAATCATTATTTTTAATAGCCTTAGTATTTTAATAATGAAACTGATTTCATTTATACTATGTAAAAATAGTGGGGGGAAATTGGGGTGAGACTGAGTGAAATAAAAGAACTTGGATCTTTCTTGGGGATCAAGAACTTTTTTGAAGTTGATGCAAACTGCCCTACTGTGGCAGACTACAAAATATCTTAGAACAACCAGGGTCACTCATATGCAGAGATAACTTGCTAATTATTATTTTAATGGTTGCTGAACCAGTTGATATTTGTAGCTGCCACACTATATTTTCTCCATATTAACACAGCAGAAGCACTACTGCTTCAGCTATTGTAAAGATCTTCTTTGACTAAGCTTGCACTTTTGCTTAAACATAGATGGGCTTTGTGAATATTTATAAAATTACTTTCTGAGAAGCTAAAGTATTTTCCAGGTTCTGAACAAATTATCCAATCTTCTTTTTCAAAGCTTGTACATTGTAAGTATTTTACAGAACCTAGCCCTGCTTGAAAATATAAAGGTAAATGTCAATATTTTGCATTATTGCCTGACTTTTAATGTTTTTTTTAAAATTTCTTGCTAATCTTATTCTAAACAAAAATTCTGATTAAGATTTTTATGTCTAAAATCTCAAAAAAATCTTCTTTAAATGTTGTTGTGTTAACAGAACACCCCCTTCTTCCACTCTGTTAGAAATACAAATAGCATTTATTGACACACTTAGTCTTTTTTTTCCTTTTTAGTACAGAGTGATAAATCTCAAATGACTTACAGTAAACAAAACTGATGTCGATCTACTTCAGGGTGTGCCTATATTGTCTTTAAATTTTGTTGCACAAACTTTTTTTAATTAGCATATATGTTGACATCAAGAAACTCATTCGACATGTTCTGAATTGCTGAGATGGCCCCAGTGCTTCATCTGAATCTGAAAAATCTGGTGCCTCTCTGAGCTGTAACATATTTAAATGGTTTAGAACTAATTTCCTCTTGCGGCACAACAAGCACCTAGCTCTGTTTGTCTCCAACTTTTGTAGCGCAGTCAGAATGGTGAGGATGGATAGGGATACAGTATGTGGGCTGCATAAATAGAAATAAATATTAGATGGCAGTTACAAAATAAAACTCAAACCTGCTGCTGCCATCTTCTGGCTGTCTGTAGTTTTGCATGCTGAAGTATTATACTTCAAAATTTAGTTACATTGCCTCTTGGAATTTTCCTTTCTTGTGATTTTAGCAAATATTTTGCATAGAATCTGCAACCATAGCAACCACTCTGACTGATTGATGAGTATCCTAAGATTAAGAGTATTGATTATCTATTAAATTTACTACTAAAAGTATAAATTATCTGAGGAATTCTAACAAAAAAAACCCTTTGAATTTGACACAGATTATTGGTTTTAGAAAAGTATAACTGCAGGGAACAACTGCAGGGTTTGTCAGAGAGCCCCAACAATAATGACTGGCCTTTGTCTTGAAGGATTTCAGAATGGATGCCAGATCTAAAGATAAACAACAGAGTCTGAATCATTCTCCCCTAAGAGGTTTAGGCTTTTGTCTACTCCGTGCAAGAGAAAGAGAATCTGTTTTCAGAACTTTTACTCAATTTAAACTATGGCCACAATCCAACAGAAGATTAAATCCTCTTAAATCCCTTAAAGTCAATGAATTTAAGCAGATTTAACTGGGTGTTGGATTTGTCCCATGTTTTATTATACTGATAGTTTTCTGGTGAAACTGACAATTCTATAACTAATACCAGGTCAGGACTTCCATAATAGCATTTATTCCAGTAGCAAAAGTAGCATTTTACAACTTAGTATCAAAAAGCTTTTAAGAAATTGAAGTAAGTGCAGCTTAGAAGAAATTATTCTTCCACAGTCTATTCAGGTACCTGTGTCTAATTTAGCAATATTTTATTTTTATTTATTTTATTGGTTCAATTTATATGCCACCCTTCTCCAGAGACTAAGGGCGGCTTACCATGCATTAAGCAATAGCCTTCATACTTTTGTATATACCTGCTTAGTAGGGCTTTTGCGCCCCCCCCCCCAGTGGTGTTCTTTTTTATACAAAGTCAGCTGATCGCCCCTACAGTCCAGGTCCTCATTTTACCTACCTCAAAAGGATGGAAGGCTGAGTCAACCTTGAGCCTGATGAGATTCGAACTTGCAGTAATTGCAGGCAGCTGGTGCTACTTAACAGCACTTTAGTCTGCTGTGCCACCAGGGCTCTTATCTTTGTGCTGGTCTTTCTGCCTCTTTTTGTGAACATGTGGCTCAGTGGTGAAATCCAAATTTTTTTACTACCGGTTCTGTGGGCGTGGCTTGGTGGGTGTGGTGTGGCTTGGTGGACGTGGCAGGGGAAGGATACTGCAAAATCCCCATTCCCTCCCCACTCTGGGACCAGCCAAAGGTGGTATTTGCCAGTTGTCCGAATTACTCAAAATTTACGCTACCGGTTCTGTCAGAACCAGCTGGATTTCACCCCTGATGTGGCTCATGGCAATCTAGATGCAATTACTAGCTACTTTTCCTTTTTACATGGTTTTTACTATAGAACTTCCAACTTAGTCCATAGAGATTCTTGTCAGTATCTGTTCTCTTATTAATAAACTAAGAACACTGCTTGATATAAGTTATATTCTAGTACTTCAGGAATTAACAGTAACCCTAGTATTATTTCGTTTGTTTGTTTATATACTACCCATCTCACTGATAAAGTGACTCTGGGAGGTGTATTATTTCCTAGCATCCCCACTTTATTAAGCTGGCTTGCTGTTTGAATGACCCTTTCTGCAGTGGGAAAGAAAAAGCAGCATCTGGTATCCACATGGCTGGGCCTCTCGTAAGACAGTGAAATGTCTTAGCTTTACATTTTCCCTGGCATTTCTGTATCAGCATAGCTCTCCACTCATCTTGGAATGGATGTTTTTCTATGTTGTCTGTGCTTAAAGTAACATTCTTGGTTTGATCTCTCCTAGGTGCATAGCGTAATGTCCATGCTGTGCTACACTCTGATTATAGCATTTCTGATTGGCATATGGGCAGCACCAAAATCTGAAGATAATGTCCCTCTGGGCTCCCCTGCAACATCTGACCTTTCTGACACCAGCTGTGCTAGAATTCACAAGGGTCTGAAAACATCTCAAAACACAGATCAGCGCCATCCTGCTCCTAAGAAGGCAGAGGATCAAGAAATTGGATCAGCAGCAAACATCATTGTGGATCCCAAACTTTTTCAGAAGAGGCGGTTCCAGTCACCTCGTGTTCTGTTCAGCACTCAGCCCCCACCATTGTCAAGAGATGAGCAAAGTGTGGAGTTCCTGGACAATGCAGACTCTCTTAATAGGAATATCCGGAGCAAACGTGAATCTCATCCTGTGCATAACCAAGGGGAATATTCTGTGTGTGACAGTGTCAGTGTCTGGGTTGCCAACAAAACCACAGCAACGGACATCAAAGGCAAACCGGTCACTGTGATGGTGGATGTAAATCTTAATGGTAATGTCTACAAGCAGTACTTTTTTGAGACCAAGTGCAGAAATCCAAAACCAGTACCGAGTGGGTGCAGGGGCATTGATTCCAGGCACTGGAATTCTTATTGCACCACAACACACACATTTGTCAAGGCGTTAACCACGGAAAACAATCAGGCATCCAGGCGCTTCATTCGGATTGACTCTGCCTGTGTGTGTGTAATCAGTAGAAAAACTTAGAAGTAGAAAAACAGTAGAGAACTTCTGATTGACCGTTGATTGCTCCAATAATCACTTTCTCCCCATCCCCTACCTCAGCCTGTAAATTATTTTAAATTATGAGGGCTCTATGATATATTTATAGTTTATACAATGAAATCAATGAATCATCATAATTTATTAAATCCTTTTGAAAACTGAATACATGATGTGAGCATTGATGGCATTTTTTTTCCTGTTAAACAAATATTTTAGTTCTTTAATATGCTTGTCATAGAAAAGTTTCTGAAAAGAATGTATGGCGGTTTTCAGTGTCCTGCACCTGGTTTTTTTATTTAATGTGCAGTTGCTCTGTTACTCTGCACTAGATCAAACTTCATTACATACAAGTCCATTAGGAAACTTCTCTCTCTCCTGGGTCAGAATCATTCGTTCATATTACACATCTGAGGAGAGGCATAACTGTCATTGTTTTCAGATATGCTGACTTCCTTCTGTTTATACATTCTAAATATTAGATTTGCAACTGACTTCTTGTTAAACTTGTCTTCAGAGCAGTCCCATACACTTATTTTACAAATAAGTAAAGCAGTGAACATATTGAACATACTTTTTCCCCACAGAAACAATCCTGTGGATTGAGCTGAGAAAGCCCCAGGTTACCTATCTGACTTTCATGGCTAAGGCAGGACTTGAACTCATAGTTTCTGCCTTGTAGCCTGATGCCTTTTTTTTCAAATTGTATACAAATTTATTTTTCCTTTTATAGGAAACATTTAAGCAAACATTTTGCTTCCTATTTTATAACATGTAGTTAAAAGCAACTACTTTTTAGTCAGCTGCTGGCAAAACTAAAACCAGCCTGAGGCCAGCTAGATTTACATCTAACTCCATCCCATTTAAATCAATAGAACAAATGTGTCCTGGTTGTTGATTCCTCAAGATATAAACTCCAATTTCACACACACTCGTGTTTCAAAATAGGTTCCACTATTTTCAATACATTTTGCTCTCAAGTAAGTATATGTAAGATTATCGTCTCATCTGGCAACCCAGGATGTATTTACTTCAGATTTATTCATGCTCCGTTCTATTTAGCAGATTTTCTCCATGGTAAGTAATTGCAAGATTGCAGGTTTAGTTGCAACTGATTTGGTTAGGTTTGGGATCAGTGCAAAACTCCATGGATTAGTCTAAACATTGATGATTTTATACCCAAATGTTACCTTTGTGATAGAATTTTAATCTAATCAAAACTGAATAGACACAAAATAAATAGTAGAAGGTTCCTGATAAAATAGTCCTTCTGACAGAATAAAAAAGTACATTTTGGTTGATTTTTAGGAATAAAGACCATCCTGGTCCTTTGAAGTCAGTGGAAGTTATTGATGAAAATGTTGCAAATGATATTCCTCCTCTCTCCTGCCCAGAACTGCCAACCATTTTCACTCGGAGGATGAATGAAAATTGAGTACATAATTGATTGCCACCAGCAATTGGAAGATTGGCTGCAGAAAGAAACACAATTGGTGTCCACATGCAGGGTATTTAGGATTGTTTTACCAAAATGTGGTGTTGATTCAGTGGAGTTAAAAATATGGACTTTCAAGCATTTTTTAATATAAAAAATAGCTTAAACTTCCCAAACTAGTATCATCTGCAAATTTGCAGATGATACTAAACTGGCAGGCATAGCTAACACTCTAGAAGATAGGCTCAAGATCCAGATGGATCTTGACAGACTTGAACACTGGGCCCTATCTAACAAAATGAAATTCAATGTAAAGAAAAGTAAAGTCTTACACTTAGGTAAGAAAAACCAAAAGCACACATATAAACTGGGGGAAACAAGGCTTAATAGCAGTGACTGTCAGAGGGATCTTGGAGTCTTAGTGGACAATCAGCTAAATATGAGCCAGCAGTGTGCAGCGGCAACTTAAAAAGCCAATGCAATCCTAAATTGCATTAACAGAGGGATACAATCAAGATCAGGGGAGGTACTAATACCACTCTATAAAGCCCTAGTAAGACCACACCTAGAGTACTGCATCCACTTTTGGTCACCACACTATAAAAAAAGACATTGAAACTCTAGAAAAAGTGCAGAGGAGAGCAACCAGGATGATTAGGGGACTGGAGACTAAAACATATGAAGAATGGTTACATGAACTGGGCATTGCTAGTCTAATGAAGAAAAGGACCAGGGGAGACATGATAGCAGTCTTCCAATATTTGAGGGGCTGCCACAGAGAGGAGGGGGTCAAGCTGTTTTCCAAAGCACCTGAAGGCCAGACAAGGAATAATGGATGGAAACTGACCAAGGAGAGATTCAACCTAGAAATGAGGAGGAACTTTCTGACAGTGAGAACAATCAACCAATGGAACAGCTTGCTTTCGGAAGTTATGGGAGTTTCATCACTTGAGACTTTCAAAAGAAGATTGGACTGCCATTTGTCAGAAATGGTATAGGGTCTCCTGCTTGAGCGGGGGTGGGGAGACTAGATGATCTATAAGGTCCCTTCCAACTCTGTTAATCTGTTAATTTTGTGCCATCCATACATGTTGCATTTCAACTGCCATCATTCCCAACTAAAATTATGTGTATACGTGCTGGTGGAAATGATAGGAAGTGAAATCAACCACATCTGGAGAGAGACTCATTGGGAAACACGTTTTATAATACTGTAGATAAATGCAGATGACCTCCTTTGGCTAACTGATATTCGGGTTAGAAATAAGTTTGCTTACACAACTTTTTAAAAATAGATTTTGGCAATTTTTTAAAGGAATATAACCCATAAGCAAACTTTCTTTTCTCAGTTTCTCCCCCACACTGGAAAAAGCTTTTTAATCTTCATGACTCATTGGGGTGAGGCCTACAATGTATGTTTCAGTCCATTCAATCTGCATTAAAGAAATCTTAATTTCATTGGTTTCTTTGCAAAAGTAGCATCTGTTTTTAAGAAGCCAGTTCAAGATAAATACCATGCAAATTTCAAGTTACAGAGTCTTTCAGAATAGTGAAATCTTCAAGGGAAAAACAATTCAAGAAGTTTAGGAAATTCTTAAAAATGTGATAATTAAGGTCCAAACTCAAACAATACAAAAGAGAAAAACAAATGGGAGTCACCTGTTGAAACTGACATAGTTGCATAAAAAAGGTCTCTGATTAACTGAGAAACAAAAAGGACAAATGAAAAGGCATATAGCAAAAGCAGAATATGAGGAAACAGCCTGAATCTATAAGAAAGACTAAGGTTTAGAATGAACTGAGGCTTGTTATGAACATCAAAAGTAACCCCCAAAAAATCATTCTTTAGATGTGTGTGGAACATGAAGAAAGTCAAGAAATGGGTTGGGTGGTCTGTTGGCTGGTATTGGCAAGATGGTGACTTGCAGCATGAGGAAGGATGAACTGTTTAACTCCTAGTTTGCAATTGCCATTTCACAAAAGGAAAAGAGGTCAATTGGTCAAAAGCCACAGAAGAGAAATGCAAATCAAAATATGTAAGGAAAGAATATCTAGTTATTTGGGGTGAATTCAAGTCTCTGGAACCACATTGGTGGCGAACAAGTAGATATTATCTCAGAACCATTGACTACAATCTTTGAACCCCTGAAATACAGGGGAAGTTCCAGAAACATGTATTAATCTTGTTAAAAGGGAGGATATGGGAAACTAGATTTAACAGCTAGATGAGGAGATAGAAGGGATGCTTATCGAATTTCAAATAATATAAAGGTGGGAGAATAGCTGACACCTCAAAAGACAGATTCAGAAGTCCAATGAATCTTGATATATTTGAATATTGGGTCCTATCCACACTATATATTCAAGGGTGAGATATGTAAGAATCTGAAAAAACCAATTTTACAACATAGATGGTACCTGGCTCAGCAATAGTATGTACAAGGAGTACAATAGTAGTTACTTCTGGGTAGCTGGGTATGCAGCATGGACCAGCAGTAAATTGCATCTGCCAAAGGAGCCACAGGAATCTTGTGCTGCATTAAGAGAGGTAAAGATCATGAGAAATAATAGTTCCACTCTATGCTAAGCTTGTCATACCACACTGGGTATTCTATAACCTGTATCTTCAATATAATAGAAGAAGGATAGATAATGAATAACTTGAAATAATTCAAAGAAAAGTGTGGTGCTCAAAGGCTAAATCCAATGAAGAACAGTTAAAGGAACAGGAAATGTTTCATATAAAGAAAAGATGCCTAAAGGGAGATATGATGGCAAACTTCCAATATTTGAAAAGGTGTCACATGGTGTTGATTTATTATATAGTATTTGTTTATTATCCATAGCATCTAAGGGTAGGACAAGAACCAATAGGGAAGATTTACCGAGGGAGGGGTCCTTCTTTTTTTCCCATTCCTATGATTTGGTAAGTCTTATGGTGGGGGAAATTAAGTAAGGTTGCCTAAATAGCCCCTACCAATTCAACAATTCTGTACTGCTGAGAATACTGTATTTTTGTCACAAATGCTTGAAACTATGCTAATCCAGGCTATGCTTTAGATGTGATAAAAATGGCTTAAAAGGTCAATCATAGCATATCTCTGTAGTGTTGATATTAAGTCCAGGCTGATTTGTATTGCAACAGCTTTTCAAATATATGTTTGACATATGGAGTGCAATCTTAAAGAAGCATTATTTTTTAGCAGCTTCTCTGGTGAAATTGTAACTGAATTCAATCTTCTCAACTTTTGTTTCTTTGTTTGGTTTGGTTTCGGTTTTTTACTTGAAAACTGGGAAGTTGACTCAAAGCAATTGTTTTCCGTCTCTTTCTTATGGCAGGTGATATCAGATGGGAGTAGGTTGAAACAATCACCCTCAACCGCAAAATAAATAAAATACATACAACGACATTTTATATTGTGGAAAGAAGAATAAAACTTTATTACGGTCATTGACCAGCAATAGATATACAATGAATTAAAATTACTTCTGACATTAATTGTGAATAACATCTCTGTTATAAAAATACATCATCTCAATCCTAATTTACATGCTTGTAAGTATGTGGGTAAATGTATTGTTATAGATCTCAAAAAATTGGCACCAGTTGATATTATAATTCGGTAACCAATTTTTTTCTTGCGGACATTGCAGCGACACAGAATTTTGCCACTGCACGCGTGATAGCCGGATTAGAGTCTTGGAGGAGAAAGCCTATATAAAAGTCCTCTGTCCTCCCTGGCAATCTCTCTAGTAAGGGGAGAATGTATATTGACCTACATACTCCGTATAACTCACAGTACAATAAAACATGTGAGATATCTTCGACTTCTCCCTTTCCACATATGCATACCCGTTCTACTATCGGTGTTCTCTTGTACCTGCCCTGGAGAAGTGCTGAGGGAAGAATATTAAATCTGGCTCTGAAGAAAGCTATTATTTGTTTTGGGAAGATATTGTGGAAAGATTGGTAGCTCTTTAATTTTCTGAGACCACATTTTCCAGTGGGGAAAAAAATTCACATGACGTGTCAGTTAAAGTGTCACTTTAGAAGAGGATTCTAGGAGATTTACACTGGGAATGGGTCTTAGCCATGGAAGGAATGTATAGGTTTATTTGAAGAAAAGTAAAGGAAAATAAGTTTGCAGATACAGTTAAAACACTTCTCAGAAATGGATTAAGAAGAATTCAGGAGCATCAAGCAAATGTTCTAAGGCAGGGCTCTCAAACTCCCGGCCCATGGGCTGGATATGTCACGTGCTGTTGATGCCCACGCCCGGTTTAGTGAAGGTGGGGGGGGAGTCCTGATACGTCACGTGATGCTGCGGTGACGACGTGCGTTTGACACCTCTGTTCTAAGGTGAGAAGTGCTATGTGGACCAGTCTTCTAACCTGGGAGAGAGATATGGTGCTCTGGCATGGTGAAAGCTTGTGAGGTTTTATCAAACTTCAGCTAAGAGATTGCCACCAACATCACAACTGCTGCTCCACTGCTGTCTTTGTAATGAGTTAATCAAACACATGTGTTAGACCTGGCACCTCTTCAAAGAGCTTGAGAACTCTGATAAAGATTCAGTCTCCAAATTGCTGGAATAAGTTGAAGGACTGGCAGATGGCATATTTCCAGCCTGCTACACCTCCACTTCAGATTGTTGCCAGGGGAGACAGTGACAGCTGCCACTCAAGTTCATTTGCAGAAGATACACAGGTTCTTAAAATGACCAACTATCTTTTATTGGTCCCATTGAATTCAAATTATTTTCAAGTTGGCTAAAAAAAACAAACATTTGTATTTTGCATCTATGCCACCTATGGCAATGAGATAAAAATAGTCTCTGTTCTACATCTGCTTTAAATCATAAAGTTCAGAGGAAAATGAAAATATAAAACACTTGCATATTCTTGGTATCCTAGGATTCAGTAACTCAATTCAAAATCCCAAATTTAACATGTTGTTTTGTTATGAACTTCATTGTCGTATTGCTTTCCAAATGATAAAATAGAGACAGAATAAAAAGAAATATTGTGCCAAATATTCTACATGTTAAAAATGTTTAAGATGCAGAAAATTCTCCTTTGAAGCAAACCATGATTTGTAAATAAAATTTCTAGTAATCAGGTAGATGATGATCTGAACATAGTATTTGGCTAAGATTCCGTTATTTACCATAATAAGTACAAGGATGGTTACAGACAAGTACAAGAATAAATTCATACATCATGCTAAGATGTGGTACATCAATAATTAAACAACAATTGGTTGGCTTTGCACAGAATACTGTCATAAATCATATGATTGGTTTATACTGGATAGTGTCACATGGACAAAAATCAATCTACATTATGGTTTAGCACAGCATTTGGTGTAAGCCCATAAGTTTCAAATGCAAAATTTACATTCAACCCAATATTAACATTTTTAAAAAAAGTTGTGGAGTATTCCTTTGGAGTCACATATTCTAAGCCCCTGATGGAAAACCTATGGCACACGTGCCAGAGGTGACACAACGTCCTCTCTATGGGCACACGAGCTGTTGGCCCAGTTCAGCTGTGCTGCGCATGCATGCTTGCCTACCACCAACCAGCTGGTTTTTGGGTCTCTGCCGCACATGCGCAGAAGGCAGGGCTGAAATCTGGCCGGATCAATCCGGTTCCTGCGAACTGATAACACCAGTGGCGAGAAGCTCTGCCCACCTGCCAGGACGTCATTACGTCCCATGTTTGACCCTCTGCGATGTGCAGAAGAGGCACCTGTGAGCATAGTGCATGTGTGCAGGTGCGCATGCTCCTGCGCACTCCCATGTGCTCCCGTTCCTGAGCTGGTAGCAAAGGTAAATAAATTTCACCGCTAGGGCAGGAGCCATGCATGGGGCGCATGTGCGGGGCGTGCATGCATGCGGGGGGCGGGGCACATGCAGGGGCCATGTGTGCATTGCATTTTGGGGGTTCGGATGCATGCTTTCAGCACTAGGTCCGGGAGGGGTTAGCCATCATTGTTCTAAGCCTTCCCAATACATTCTGGAATCATAGATGTTCGCTAAATGTAAAGTGTAAGTGGTTATATAATTTCAAGTAAATCTCCAAAAGCCTTGTACAAACAATTCCATATTCTTTATTTGAAATTAAGTATGCTTTACATAAATGTGCTTTACATGCTTTAGCTTGCTTGCACCAACTGGAATATTGCAGTGCAAAAGTTGAATGTTTGCCCCAGGCCTTTTCAGATTAGAGCTGGTCTATCAATCAATACAAAATGTAGTGAAATTCTGTTACTACTACAATTAAGGGTACAACAGGTACAATTAGGAATAATGTTTGAGAATGAGGTACTGTAAACCTGATTCATATAGCTCAGTAAGAAGAGCCACACCTGTGCTCGTTTCCTTGTTGTTTAAACAGTGGCTGAGAAATTTATTGTTATTTATCGATAGATAAAAATTAAAAAAAATGATTAAAAATCAAAACAACTAACAAAATGTGCTGCCATAAGTAGTGCTAATAGTTACCATCTTATACCTAAAATATTACACAAGCCTTTTTTGAGCTGGCTCCTGGCAGATCTATTGGGACTGCAGATCTTAGAATTCTTAACCAAATCTGGCTGCATTTCTAATTCAGAGGGAGGAAGCTGATAAAAGCCACATTAGACAAATTGCTTGGATGTGACTGCTAAACCTGGTGGCTCCATATTAGTTCAGAGTAAAGATGCTTGAGCACTGGTTGCTGGGGAACAGCAGGAATAAATGCTATTGTCTCCTGTTTTGCTTGTGAACTACCACAGGGGCAATTTATAGTAAATATTTTCTCTTTTTCTGAAGAGCTAAGCAGCCAATCAAGAGCTTAACCTTGGCCTGCTTAAGAAAATCAAATAAGAAAAATCACAGTTCTTGTTGCATCCTCAGAAATATCTATGAAATGGCATTCATTACCTTCAATGCATCAGAGTTTCAATCAAATATTGCTGGCTGATGATGCACATTTTCTCAAAGTTGCCTGTAAACCTCTTACATGTAGTCTAACACAGTATCACACAGTTGTAGCTCCACATCCATTAAAACAATACAGGGGAGAAGATGGGTTTTTAAACTAACATGGTTAACATAATTCCCAGATTCAGACAGCCTCCCACAAAATTGCAGCCTGAACTGTCCCAGAAAAAATCCTTCTTCCTGGCTTTTGTCCTTCAACCTGGGTTCCTGAGCTCCATTTTCCCCAGCACAAAACAGTTACTGGATTTGAAAGATTGACTTTATCTTGTTGTAGACTCTGTCTTTCTTAGTGTTTCTCTGTACAAAATCATCAGGTCAGATCATTTCAGGGGTGAAATGCTAGCAGTTCAGGCTGGTTCGCCCAAACTGGTAGTAAAAAAAAAGGTGATTGTCAGAACGTGGTTTTTTTAAAGTATTTTTTTTTACTACCGGAGAACCAGTTGTTAAAAATGTTTTTAAAAGGTTTTTTTTAAAAAAAGTTCCAACAATAACCTGTCGCTCAGCTGATTGTCGGAACTTTTTTAAAAAACTTTTTTAAGCATTTTTTACTACCGGTTTGGGCGAATAGGTAGTAAAAAAATGCTTTTAAAAAGTTTCAAAAAAGGTTCCTATGATTGCGCGGCACAGCTGTGATCTTGGGGATCTGTTTTTAAACCTATTTTAAGCATTTTTTTGACTACCTATTCCCCTGAACTGGTAGTAAAAAATGCTTTTAAAAGGTTTTTTTAAAAGATTCCCAAGATCGCGCGCCACAGCTGATTCCCCACCCCCTACTGTTCTACTTACCTTCCCAAGCCTCCTTTTGGTGTGTACTGCGCATTTGTTTTGTGCAAATTGTGCATGTCTGCGCGCAGCACGCACTTGGCACACAGCACACATGCACAGCCAGCGAACCAGTAGCAAACCAGTTCAGATTCCACCACTGGATCATTTGGTCTGTTATCAACAATAACCGAGGAAAAAAAAACTTAGGTTAAAGACCACAGCTACAATCTTTCACTTCCCCAATGCAAGCCGACATCCATCCTGTCCACTTTAATGTCATGATCTAAAATCACGCTAACCCTTGCAGAAAGCATGTGAAAATATCAAATGGTGTTTTTTTTCCAGCTATGACTGGGCTAGAAAAAGCTGATATCAAGGAAGACTAAATTTTACATTTATCTAAGACAATTAGATGCATAAAATCCTTTTTAGTAGACCTGCTCATTGACTGTTGCCTAGATTAGAGTCTGTGATCTTAATTAAACATGACAACTTTTCGTTAAAGAGATGGGCAAGTTTTGGCAGGAGAAATAGTGATGGTTAAACAATAGGGAAAGTATTAAAGGAAAGTAGGTATTAGCAAACACTACATGTATCATACATAGGAGAACACTCTAGTAAGTATGGCATATGCAAAACTATTCTTTCTCTAGCTGATTATTTGCATGATACATCTAAAAACTGGGCATCTGCAACCCAAAACAGGAAACAAATAACACTAGTTATAAGATACCAGATTGGTCTAGATTCAACAGTTCGTCTTACAGTATCAATATATTCAGCTACATGTACATCAGTGGTGGGTTGCTCCTGGTTCGGCCGAGCCAGTAGCGGTGACGATGTGATGTCACTGAACTGGTTCTCTTTGTCTGGGAGTTGGGCCCTCCAACCCGCCCCCACGTTATTCCTACCTTTATTTCTTCTTTTTTAGCTCAGCTGATAGGCGTGGCAGAGTGGATTGCCGCACCTCAGCTGGGCAGAAAACTAATGCAATCATGTGCAAAGCGTGTGCATGAAGAGAACCAGTAGTAACGCCAGTTGGAACCCACCACTGATATACATAGAACAAATAGCTATTTTACATTTGCATCTCATTTATTCTGCTGTTCCAAATTTAAAATAAAATGGTCCCTGTTTAAATACAGAATCAGCTGCTATCTTGATAAATGTATTTCCAGGCCAATATTTGCCAAGTTCCAAGAATCTGAAGATGGAATTTATTAGAATTTATTAGTACAGATTAGGGACAGAATTTCATGGAGAAAATCTATAAGGGCACTAAGGAGAGCCTTAAGCAGGCTGGTATACTGGTTAAGGCATCAGGATAGAAACTGGGAGAGCATGAATTCCAATCCTACTTTAGCCACGAAAAATGAGCACTAGGAGTCAACTTGATCGGGCATAATCGATGATTAATCGGGTAAGCAGAATCAATCCTTCCATAGCCATTAATTTTCCCTTGCAAATATGTCTTCCTGCGTAATTGATAATAGATTTAGATTTAATTAAAATGATTATTAGATAACATTTGCTGGTCATGACTGGCAAATAAAGTTATTATCTTCTAGTAATGACTCCCAACATTATATAAATACTTAGTACCGTGTTTCCCCGATTTCCACTCTGGAGCCTGGGGAGGGCAAAAAACAGGCCTACTGGGACCCCCATGCCATCACATGCCAAAAGTGGGGGGAGTGCAGGGAGGCATGCTTACATGCATGGGAGGTGTGGCACACTGAAGTATGGGTGTGGGTATGCACGTGCGCGACCCCCTGCGCTCCCCCTGCTTTTGGCACGCGACGGCAAAAAGGCTAGCCATCACTGCTCCACAGCCTTGCATTAATATTATAAGAGAAACATATTATTTCTTGTTAACATATAATCTTAGCAAGTTTCCAGGTTTAGTGAACTTCAAGTGATAATGTAAACTAACTTTGCATAACAAAGTCTGAAGCATAACTTAGCTTTTTTCCAGCTATGTGTGTACTACATTAGAAAAGTATTTATTAGAAATGTTCAATCTCTGGTTCAAATAGAAAGTATGAAGAACAAAAGCAAGAACATTGTGTGGTCTTGTGAGATTTTCAACAGGGCTTCAAGCCCACAAGCAAATAACTACTGGATTAACGGAAGATGCACAAGTATAAGAGTTAAATCAGCAACAGATTAAGTTTTATCCCTATAATTCTAGATGAGGCACATTGCTCCGGGTGATTTCAAATGAAATAAAAGGAAAAATAATTCAACACATGTTAATCAAAATAGCCATTCCCCAATTTCATTTTCCTAAGAAACTGAGCTGTTGGCAAGGATTTAATTATTACAACATTGATTATATATGTGTCCGTTTTTAAAATTGTGTTTCTTCTAAAAATATTACACATCCCCATGATGTGAAATTTGCTTCACTTATGCTCTTGATTATTAAATCTTTTAAGGTTTAATTGACCTAAGATAACATGACCAGTACTCAAATTATATGAGTATTACTGAGTTGGTTGGTCAAATTGCTGTTCTTGAAGAAACGTGACACATGTATTTGGGAAAATGTCAAATATGAGTAGGAAGAAATTATCCCTTACAACTGAGTGACCAAGGGGAAAGAAATGGGTGACCAAAAGGGAGAGAGAAGCACAGGGCATTGGTCCAAGGTAAGGAAACCAAAGGTATAAATAATAACTCAGTGGTAATCAGGCTGCCTGGATCGTAGCCAATGAAAGAGAAGTTGGAGGTGGATAGAAGAGATGCAACATAGACCAACAAACAAACAAAATATACATGTCCAAGAGAGAAATTTGCCATAAGGTACTTAGTGTATATGTGTGGGTTTACATTCAGCATTTTTTTCACTGAGTTTGCCTTAATACCCAGTTGAAGTATTTGAAGCTAAAATTTATCCTCATTATAAAATAAATTTTATTTCAGTTTTCACTAAAGGTTAAAGTAGAGGCAACCAGATATATTAGGTACCTAGTTAACATTATAAAAGCAACATGTTAAATCAGAATGGAGAACCAATAATTAAGTTTTTACCATGCTGCTGCAGCTACGACTTCTCAAGTTACTAAATGGTAAAAACACCACAAACAAATGTCAAGAATTCCCATGAGAAATAAAGGAAGCTTTTTGTGGTATTTGCATAGAGGGTGGGAAAATAATTCAATTCATAAATAAATCAAAGAAAAATAGAATAAGAGTGGAAAAGAAGTTCACAATAGATGAAAAGGCCTTTGTTAATATTTTAGTTTGAATTCCAGAAATCCTACATTATGAACTTATTTTAATGGTTAAATAGACCTGTGATCTGCTGGATGATTGTTTCAGAGATATTTTCTTTCTTCCTAAACAAAGAAACAGAATTATCATGAATGGAGAAAAAATCTGAGGGAGTGGGAATGACTTTCGACTTGGCTTTCCCATTTAATTTCTACTGGGAAGCTCCTTGCTTGCTTGCTTGCTTCTTTGCTTCCTTGCTTCCTTCCCTCCATCCATCTATCCATCCATCCATCCATCCATCAAGGCTTCATAATTGACGTTGTAGGAAGCTGTCAAAAAAAGTTGCAAATAGTAATCACATGACCACAAGATGTTTCAATATTGTAATTGCAACCCAGGGACTGAGCCCCAGATTGCAATCATGTAATCACACGGAATCTGAGACAAATAATAGCAATAGCATTTAGACTTATATACCACTTCATAATGCTTTACAGCCATCTCTAAGCGGTTTACAGAATCAGCATATTGCCTCCAACAATCTGGATCCTCATTTTACCGATCTCAAAAGGATGGAAGGTTGAGTCAACCTTGAGCCAGTCAGGATTGAACTCCTGGAGTGAGCAGTGAGTTTGCCTGCATTACTGCATTCTAACCACTGCGGCACCACTGCTCTTAAGTATGAAAGATGTAAGTATGGTCAAAAATATCATAAGTTTGAATGGTAGCTGAATGAGTGGTTGTTAAGCAAAGACCACCTGTATCATTTTCTCTAGTACATTTTTCCTCCCCCATCTTCTTTGATAGCAGGGCAAAACCAAGACCATGATCTACTGCATTAACATTTATTATTCCAATTTGAAGATCAACAGTCCTTTTCCATTTAGTCCCAGGTATTCATTTTACGATAAACTGAGATTATATTGCATTATATTTTAGGAGGTCAGACTCCTGAAGAGTTATGAGAGGTGGGGGTGGAGTATTAAACTAAATCATGTAAGTATGATTATTTATTTTATTAAATTAAGTTCTACATGGGGCTGCACTTGTAAAGTATCTGAAAGCTTTAATTGGTTCAAAGTGCAGCTCCTATATGGTTTTGTGCAGGCCTAGGTGTACATATGTGTAAAAGTGAAAGCTGCTTTGGCTGACAATTTGCTTCTAAGTCCAAGTCAAGGTGCTGATTGTCACCGTTACGTGGCTTGGAACCAAGTTATTTGAAGGCCCATCTTCTCCCAGTCATAGCTACATGATCTACCACTGTGGAGAGGTGAGAATGCTGTGAGCCCCTCTCTTAAAGGGGGTGCATATAGTGGGTCCCAGAAGAAGGGCCTTCTTCTCCTTGGTGGCTCCCTCCCCATCATCCCCACAGAAATAAGATTAACGCCCCCCCCCCCCAATTTTGACACTCTTTTGCAAGGCCCTCAGACTGGTTTTGCCAATGGTCCGGGAACCCAGAGTGGAATGGAATACATCTAATGGCTTATTGATTGACCAATTGTTATTGCCAGGGAGGTGAGGTGTTATTGCTTTTTATTGTTTTTATATACATATATAAACTCTGTAAGCTACCCCACTGTGAGTTGGATGACCATATAAATTTTCTTAAATAAAGAAATAAAATTTCTACAACACCCGTCTAAACCCAAAAGGTGACTCTAGGCAGTTTATAACCAAATTTGTGTGGACAGATTTGAGGAAATCATGCATGAAAATGAAAGTGTGGGTATAAATATGAATGAAAGAACTCATATGTATGCATATATGAAAGGAATTCATAAATTGATGCTAGTTGTGCATTACACTCCAGTGAATGGTAATAATGAAAGAACAGGAATGAGATTTGGGGGAAATTGTGCCACGGGAAAAAATTATGCCATTAACAGATATGAATGGATGGATGGGAGCAAGATGAGAGAATACAGAAATAATGATACAGCCATTCAAAGTTTCATGTATGAATGAGAAGGGTGATTGTTTGGCGAGGATATGCTTAGGAGAAAAATATATCTTTGAATAGATAGTTTAAATCTCTTCATGCAAATACTGGCAAAGAAATACATCTAAAAGTATTATTAACTTGATTGTGTACGATGAAAGACTAAGTTTGTGAAAGATATAAGTGTGATGAGAGATTTTGAATGTGGGGGGAATGGACCTGGAAGACAAGAGAAGGCATGAAAGAAATGTGACTGAATCTAGAACAACTATAAGAACAATATTAGAGGAGAGATTAATCTACAAACAGAACAAATGGAAAGTAGACATAAAGAAAGATGACATGGAAGCTGTTTGGAATTATGTTCCAAATATTACCTGTACTGTTATATTAATGTACAATTATAAACTGCACAGTTATATTAATGGAAAATATAAGAGACGATGGTGAAATGATGAAAAAAATCAGTGAGTGAGGAAAAGGTTTGCTGCTGCAAAATAAGAGGGTGAGATATATATAGAGAGAGGGGAAAAGTTGCAAATTGTAGTGAAAGAGGGCAAGAAACAAATTTAAGAGAAGCTGTGAAAATCAAGTGTAATTCTGATGAAAATAAAAATTGGTTGAGAAATGGATCATAAACCAAGGAGCTTCTAGCAAAATGAATGAAATTAAAAATAAAACTGGTGAGGTGATTTGAATTGAAACCGAACTGAGGGAAACTAAAAGGAGTATTTGAGATTGTTTTATGGGAAAAATAAAGGTATATTGAAAAGTGGAATTGAAATGAATAGTTTAAATTTAATGTCCAAGTAAAAATGATGGAAAAGAGGTACTGAGTCTGGTGAGAACATTGAAAAATGATTAGATTGCAGCAACCCTAGAATGGAGGAAAACATTTGTTGAAAATGCTAGAACTTGATGAGATGGCCAAACTGATTTGTTTGATAAGTGAAAAAAATATGTTTACTGCTGACCAGAAACCATTTATGGACTTTTTGCTTCTAACAGAAAAAATGATTTATGGTTTTGATGTTTAGATAAAATAGATTATTTAAAGAAGAGTCAGGATGTAAATTTAGAGAAAGCGGTAAATGTATAATTGAATGTATAAGTGCTGCAAAGCAGATCAGAAGCTACTTATTTGTATTTCTTTTTTTTTTTAATTGAAAAAGTTTTTAATGAAATTTTTGCATACATTTTCTCCCCCCTCCCCCACCACCCCCCGGACTTCCCAGAGCAAATACAAGTACATGATAAAATACAGCTCAAATTCTCTAAGTTAAACTCCATTTCACACTTATCATAATCCTAATCATTAAACAAGTAAGTTAAAGGAAAGCAAGTCTTCTTGTCTTCTCATTCCTTCTAATTCGACAAAATTAATCTCCATGTCTCCATTTATAGTTACAGCAGTTAATAAAACAATTAAATATTACATAATCACAACTATCATTACTCAGTATAACTAATTAATACTTAGCAAATTATTAAGTCTACACAATCTAACAAGATATTTTGTAGCTTCTTTCATTTAAAACAGAAAAAGAAAACCCAACAACAAAGAAAAATAAAAAACCCTCAATCAAAAAAAAAAAAACAAACCCCCCCCCCAAATTTAAAATAGAATACTATGTAAAATCTTCCGTCCTCCATTTTTGAACCATCAAGGTCCATTTATAGTTAAAACACTTAAAACAATAATAATAAAGTTTTTAGTCAAAAAAAGAAGTATAACAATCAAACCTCTTATAAATTTATCAGTACAGATAAAACATCATTTAATAACTATATCAAACATTTTAATTCTTCATACTAGATTAAACCAGTTGCTAATCTTCTTGTCTTCACATCTTCCAACAGCATATAGAATATCTTCATCATTTGCGTCTACCCACCTAAATAGTAATTTGCTTCTTTATAAAAAAAAAACCCCCCGAGTGACTTTATAATTATAATTGTAGTAATATCCATCAAATCCAGTCAAAACTAGATTAGTAAATCCATCAAGCGTGTTAAGGAAACCACCAGATCAACTGCAATTGCTCTAGATCCATAGTCCTTTTGCCTTATATTTATTACCATCAAACAGAAAGCTCCGATTTAGTATATTCAATGAAACTTCTACGTTTACAGTTAAATCCAGATTTATCACAGTCCTTAATAAAATGTTCCAATTCCTTCAAGTCAGGGCATATTTCACAACCCAACACACCAGCATTGCTGTGATCTGTTTATTCTTCTCAAAATATTCCAATACAACTATAAATTGCCTCCTCATCGTTCATCACTTGGTTAACTGGCATTGAATTGCTGTGTAAACATTTAAACAATGCTTTTTAAGGACCATCATCTCGTCAAGCAGGGTTATTTTCCATTTCTCCAGGCTTTCTTCTTTTCCTTTTTACGAACTTTCTTCTTAACTTTGATCCCTCTGCCTTTTTTAACTCCAGCAGGGATTTGCGGTTTTTGGGATTGGATATTATAAACTTTTTGCAGAAATATGGGTTCTTCTGGAAACAAGTCATCAGCTTGCAGAGCTTCTTGCTCCTGCTCAGCCTTCATCTTTCTCTCTTCTGTAAAATCTGCTATGGTCTTTTGTTGTTTTTTTTTCCTTTCCCAGCTCTTGACTCAATCCCCCACTGCTTGATTGTGACTCAGCATTTCCATGTATTTCATTGTTTCCAGCTTGAGAAGCTTGAAATATAGTATCAATTCTTTTCAATAGAGCAGAGGTAATTGAACTCAAAGCTTCCTCAAATTCAGACCATTGAGAGTTAAATAACCCTCCTTTCTTTTCATTGTTTTCGAGAAGCCCAGCCATCCTGCCCCCCTTCTTCCTTCCCCTCCAGAAGGACGGGGAAAAAGAAAAGAAAAGAAAGAATTTCAAGAAGAAAAAAGAAAAAAAAGACTTTTTAGTTTATATTGCTGCTTGAGTTATTATTATTACATCCTTTCTTATTCCATCCACTTTTCAAAAAGGAGTTTTACGTTTCAAACAGGGGCTTATCAATAATTATTTTTAACTTTCACTTCTTCACACCCTGTTGAAACTCAAACGCCATCTTGCTTTCACTTTCCACTTAAGAGAAATCTTTTAAGAAAGTAAGTCCCTGGAGTTAGAAAAAGAGAAAAAAAAATACTTGCTGTTTCCTTCGTGCAACTTGTGCTCTGCCAACTTGATTCAAAAGGTATTTGTTTAAAGTTGTTTGATGGGGTGGCCGCAGCATCTAGTTCTGACAGGGAAAGACTTCCCAGTCAGAGGCATCCCAGGTCCGGAGCTTTTGACAGGCTTCACGGGGAGCTCTCATCTTCGAGCACCAGATTATTAGGTAAATCTGGTGCTCTCAGGGAGCTCTACCCCACCCGTCTGCTCTCCTTCCCCCCTTCTTCCTGGGGGGAAGGATTCCAAACCGCAAGACAGCCGATTTTCGCTGTTCTTGCGGTTCTACGGAATCTGGGGCTGGCGCTTCAAAAGAAGCGTCTGGCGATGCCGCTGGCTCAACCGGAAGTCCGAATCCTTATTTGTATTTCTTTTCTGACACTTTTTAGCTCTCTCTATCATGTCTTTCTTTTTCTTTTTTTCTTCTGTACTCTATAGTAGTTTGTATTAGTGTTTACTTTGCATTTGCCTATAGAAGAGGCTATATGTAGCTCAAGGTTGAACTGTAGAAATTTGCACATAGGAAGTTTTAGAGATTAATTACAGGAAGCCTCAGGTTTACCAACTGCTGCCTTTGAAGGGATATGTAACAAAATTCCTCATAATGAATGGATTTGCTGATGTAGAATATGATTTGGTTCTTGATTTTGAGACTGCTGCACCATTTTTTTTCTGTACCACCCTTTGACATGAATATATGTGCATATTATTTAATAACACCATTAGAAAATTGCCCAAGGCACCCAGACTCATTTTATGTTTGCTATCTATTGTCTTATAAAAGATGGATGGAGAGAGAGAGAGAGAGAGAGAGAGAGAGAGAGAGAGAGAGAGAGGAGATGAGAGAGATGAGATGAGGGGAGGGGAGGGGACAGAGGGACAGAAGGAGAGAGAGAGAGAGAGAGAGAGAGAGAGAGAGAGAGAGATGATGGCAGTCATATTTGAGGCAGTATTTATTCCTGGCAATTGCCTGGCAAGTCCCTACAATCTTTTGGAAGTAAGTGGTTTGCCATTGACTCCTTCCTAGGGTTGAGAGAAAGTGACTGGCCTAAGGTCATGCTGCTGGCTTCAGCTTTAAGGGAGGAATAGAGCTCATGACCTCCTTTCTATTTTGATGCCTTAACTACCACACCAAACTGGCTGTCATAGAAGTAACAGAGTCTCCCTGAATATCTCTAAATAATGTTACATTGCTTGCAGATATCAAAAGAGTTAATTCCGTAATTGTCTGAAAGAATGTGTGTCCTAGTTATTTTATACCTTATATATAAAACTTACATACCTGTAACACCTTTTGTGTTATAATCTAAATGTTAGATTTAAATCACCGGGATAACAGTGTTTTGTTGTGGTTTTTATTTTCATAGGGAAAAAGTTTTTATATGTTTAGTTATTTAGATTAGATTTATAGATTTAATATTCATCTTTTTAATTTTTATTAACTTTTATTAACTTTTTTATTAAATTTACTTTTTACTTTTTTATTTTACTTTTTATTTATTTACTTCTTCATGTTTGTATGGCTATTTTATTATACTTTACCATCTTTTGTCTTGCAATATGCTGAAAATTGAACGAAATAAAATATTTCTCTTTCAACTTAGTGGAAATTTCAAAAACCTGGAGTCTTTTCAGGCAGATGGTCCTAGCACCATCAGCAGACGGCCCTGCATACTTCCTTTGACAGATTGTTTCTAGTGAGAAAATTGAAATAACTGTAAGAAAAATACTAAAAATATGGGCAATTATACCCTTCACACAGCATATTACTAGAGCAGAATGATGAAAGATGTCCTTAGAGTCATACAAAAGTATGGAGTAGGAAAAGTAAACATACATTACTTTTTAAGTGTTGTATTAATTCTAGTTCCCTATCATAGGACCAATTTTGATAGGAAACCATAAGCACATTTATTTGTGCTTATTGATTCCGCCGGGGATACTGGGTCAATCAGAACTTTAAGGACCAGTCACAATTACACTTCATTCAGTGCCATTGTAACTTTGAATGGTCGCTGAATGAATGTTCATAGGTTGAGAACTACCTATAAGTTGTTATTGTGGTTATGTATTGCAGTCCTAGTAATGAGGACACGCTTTTATATGACCAATAGTAAACCAAAAAATAATTTAATCCCCATATCTGGTTTGTCTACCTCACTGGATTAGTTGGCACAGCAGCACCTATGGTTTAGTTTTAAGGAGAGAGAGAGAGAGAGAGGAAAGTCCATTTCCAAGAGAAAACAACTTATTTCTTTTGTTTCAAATCAATTTAATTAATGATCTGATTTCCTCACTGAAACATCGTATTTTTCAAAACTTCGGTGTGCCTGCTATATCGCTTAAGCTATATAATGTTTAACAGGTTCTTTGTAAATCTGATGCTGTTCCCAATCCCATTTATAAACAAGATCTTGTTTATATATAAATCATCTCTAAAGTACAGAATAGGGATTCAACTGAGTATATTACACATATAAGAAACATTTATTAACTTTCTAGTAGAAACATTAGAGACTGATTGTATAAACTGGAATAATTAGAGACTTAAGCTAAACCTTCCTCTTCTTCCATTTTTTTTTTTAATTAGACTGAATTGCTGATTATTTTCATGGACACACCCGTGCAATTTTCTTGGCATTATTTGGAAATAGTTTGTCTCATCCTCCTTCTAGATTGTTTTGTCATTTCACATGTTATCCCACACCCCGACTTCTCCTAATCAAAAGTGATCCTATCTCCAATTCAGGAAAGGAAGGGACGGAGGGAGTGGGGGGAGTGGAGGAAGAAAGAATAGAATAGAATAGAATAGAATAGAATAGAATAGAATAGAATAGAATAGAATAGAATAGAATAGAATAGAAT
>WNWU01000004.1:1020721-1033481 GCA_012654045.1 Ptyas mucosa
ATAGAATAGAATAGAATAGAATAGAATAGAATAGAATAGAATAGAATTGAATTGAATTGAATTGAATTGAATTCTTTATTGGTCAAGTTTGATTGGACACACAAGGAATTTGTCTTGGTGCATACGCTCTCAGTGTACATAAAAGAAAAGATACATTCATCAAGAATCATAAGGTATAACTTAATGATAGTCATAGAGAACAAATAAGCAATCAAATCATATTAGGAAACAGTCAATATAAATCGTAAGGATATAAGCAACAAGGTTACAGTCATACAGTCATAAGTGGGAGGAGATGGGTGATAGGAATGATGAGAAGATTAATAGTAATGCAGACTTAATAACTGGTTTGACAGTGTTGAGAGAATTATTTGTTTAGCAGAGTGATAGCATTCGGGGGAAAACTGTTCTTGTGTCTAGCAGTGCTCTATAGCGTCATTTTGAGGGTAAGAGTTGAAACAGTTTATGTCCAGGATGCAAGAGGTCTGTAAATATTTTCACAGCCCTCTTTTTACTCGTGTAGTATACAGGTCCTCAATGGAAGGCAGGTTGGAAATAATTGTTTTTTCTGCAGTTCTAATTATCCTCTGAAGTCTGTGTCTGTCTTGTTGGGTTGCAGGTTATAGGGGTGCAGATGACAGACTCAATAATTCCTCTGTAGAACTGTATCAGCAGCTCCTTGGGCAGTTAGAGCTGCCCAAGCTGAGTTGGGAAAGAAAGAAAGAAAGAAAGAAAGAAAGAAAGAAAGAAAGAAAGAAAGAAAGAAATTTTCTTCTACAATTCCCATCAGCAGTTAGGAAACTCATCTTATGCAATTCGTAATAGGTTACTGGAGACTTTGGCAAAGATGAAAATGTTAAAGGTGAAAGGGTATTAATTACATACCTGATGACCTACGTATAGAAAAATCTTTCTAACATTTCCAATTCTGAAGTACAGGATGCAATTTAAGCAGTCTATGCTCTTTGTTTTAATGTTGATTGTAAATTAAAGGAAATTTGGTGTCATCATTGAGTCAGTTTAGAAAGCAAGAATCCCAGATTTGGGCATGCTGTGCTTCTACTTTGTAGTTATCCACTTAACTAGGAGATTAATTGTAAGAGAAACACCCACCTCTGTCTCCTCTTTTGCTAACTATGGTTCATACATTATGACTTGCTTAATGATTCCTGGAACAACTTCTGAAGGATTATTGACCTAATCTTTCTTTTTCAATTTGCATAATTCATGTTGCAGAAAATTTTCCTGATGCAATTAAAACCAGAAAAACAAAATGGTGCTTAAATAGTCTAGATTTGCTCTAAAGCAAAATAGGAAATAGCAAATGGGGAAAACACCAAAGTTTTCAAGTTTGAGATTAAAACTCACAGGATAGTTACAGGATAGTGTCCTTGATAATGTGATAATAACAAACGATTCCATGTACTGTACAATGGCTTGATGAAAAATACAACAGGTCCCCTGTATGGGGTTTTTTGTTGTTTTTGTTTTTTGTTTTTTTGTGGAAATTAAAAAAAAATCCTCTTTGGCACAACCATTGAATATGCAAGACCTCAGCCATTTGTTTAACAAGCCACTTGACACCTATCAATGAGAGCGGCATGTCTAAAATCTGAGATTTGTGCTTGGACATATTAAATATGGATTATATTGTAGCATGTTACTTGGATGTAGCATGTTACTGTAGCATGTTACTTGAGCCAAACACCTGCAGATTAAGAAGTAACACTGCTGATCTGCTAAAAAGTTATTTGGCTTTGGCTGTCAAATTCCCAACAGATGTAAGTGGAATAGCTTGTTAAGAAACAAACAAACTTGATTACTATACTCAGTTACTATACTCAGTGAGTTCTAAATCAAACATATTATTGTTGTTAGTCAGTTGTTAAGTCTTGCCTGATCCTCTGTGACCCCATGGACCACAGCATGCCAGGCCCCCCTGTTCTCCCCTATCTTCCAGAGTTCAGCCAAACCCATGCCCACCATATCAATGACACTATCTTCCATCCCATCTTCTGTTGTCCCCCTCTTCTTTTGCCTTCTGTCTTTCCCAACACCAGGGTCTTTTCCAAGTTCTACTGGCATTGTGGGATTTCTGTGTAAACATAGAACTTAGATTGATATAGAATAACAGGGTTGGAAGGGACCTTTGAGGACTTCTAGTCCAACCCCTTCCTTGAGCAGAAGACTCTATATCAGAGATGGTATACTAATCTTTTCCAGACCAAGTGCCCAAAGTGCGCACCTGAACCCCCAAAATGCAATGCACATGCAACCCCGTGCATGTGCCCCACTTCATGCATGCACGCACGACCCTCCCACATGTACCACGCACCCTACACATGTGTGCATGGTCCACTCGCATGCACCCCGCCCCCGTGGATGTGTGGCAGAAACCCGAAGACCAGCTGGCCAGAGGGAGGCGCGCATACATGCGAAGTGGAGCTGAACTGGGGTGATGGCTCACGTGCCATCAGAGAGGGTGCTGTGTGCCAACTCTGGCACTCTTGCCATAGGTTCGTCATCACGGCTCTATACCATTCTGGACAAAAACTGTTCGGTCTCTTCTTGAAAACCTTCAGTGATGGAGCACCCACAACTTCTGGAGACCTAACTCCACATGGTGCTTATTTAATGTTGTTTAGTTATGGTTATATGACCCTGATTATACTCTGGTGTTTTCTTTTGGTGAATACAAGTTTTACATATCAAATATATCAAAAATTAATGGTGAGGACCTTTATTGTTTTTCTGCCATGATAATTTTGATAATAAAGAATATTTTTTCATTAGAGTTTTCTATTTGTTTTCATTAAAGAGCAAGAAAGGTCTTTCCACAGAACTGGATAATTTACTTTGTAACACCTTTCAAAGGAATGTCCATTTTGTAATTCAATGTTGCTTCCTAGATTTTATACTTGTCTATTTGTCCACTGAACCATGCCAAACTCAGGAGGACTTGCTTACATGTAAATAAATATGGTATGTGATTATACAGATTTAATTTTAAAATAACTCATTTTGAAATGACTGTATGAACCTTTGATGATTAGATTTCTTATTGGTTAAATTCTATATGGACTCACAGCATGCAGTGTCTCATGCCTCAAAGTTTTCTTTGCTAATCTGAGTCCTAGCAAAATTATTCCAGTCTTGGGGTTTTTTCTTACATTCCTGTCATAGAGAGATTTTGAAGAATTATCTTAATAAGAAACTCTACGTTTTCCTTTAAATGGACAAATTTACTCTGTCTAAAGCACTTCCAGTGTGTCTTCAGGGAAAGTGGAGGTCACCAATATCCCAGAAAAAAATATTTTATTTCAATATGGGAACAAGATATTCTATAATTTACTATGCAATTATTCTATCCACCCAGTTATATTTAAAAATACTTCAAATCCTTTAAAAATATAACATTTTTCTCTCACAGACAGTATGTTACTTATCTTGGATGACATCCCAGCATGCATTGTTCTGATGTGCACAACAGGTCAAATGCCTACATAGTTTGCCAGAACTAAGTTCTTCTGAAGTACTATAAGTAGGGAGAGGTCTCATTTTATATTTTAAAAATACTTTTCATGGACATTGCTAGGGAGTAGGGGGGAAAAGAACATGGACAATCCAAATGTATTAATGCTGTGCAGATATTCCATGTGCCCCATGGAGAGAACTGTGGAATGAAAGCCTCCTGGATTATTTGGGTATATGGTCTTTCTATAGATAAAAAAAGACCTAACTAGTGGTGTTATTATTCCTTTAAACACAAGCAGCTTTTTTGTTTTCCAATTGTTATATATGACAGCCTGTTTAAATTTCCCAAACATCTGTGCTGCTAAGTCTTGGAAAACATTTCTTCCAGATCCTAGCTAATTCTGCTGGCTTGTTCAATACTGGCAACAGAAGGGAAAATATACTAGTAATGAGCACTTCATTTCCCCAGGATTATAGACAGAGTTTGTCCTGTTACAATTTTTTATTATTATTCCACTGAACCATGGTCATGAGTATTTTCAGGGTTGCTGCGGCTACATGATTAGCCACAAAAGAGGTATGGCCTCAATCAACCCATCTGCTGTAAGCAATTACCTGCAAGCCTTCCCCGCCCTAGATAATTGCAGGTTTGCTCACAATATAAGCAAGGACCTTTCGGCTTGCTACTTGGGCCTTGACAACCGGTCAGGCCTGATCCAGCTAGTGTTCACTGCTGGAAGAAGATTGCAGAGCCCAGCATGATGCTGTAGAAGGGAGGAGACGCAGATAAGGACTCCAGACGCTGGCTGCTGAGATACTCCCACAGATGCTTGTGTTTTTGCTGTTTTTAAGCACACAAGCCAACGGTTAGGTTGTGCTGGAAATTCTTCTCCACACAGACCCTCAAGCCACGTTGGTGCTTGAACTGCTTTTATTCTCAGGTGACTTTTTATTATGAAGTCTACGCTGCTGCCCTTCATTTGCCTTGATGATGTGTCGACGCCAAAGACGTCCACCTTTGTATTAACCTTTGTTTCTTGTGAACTGTTTTTGGTATTGTGGAGAGGAATCTAGGGAGATAGCCTGGCTTCACATACCCAGATAAGACTTTGCTTTTAATGTGGTTTTTAAAGGCACTGTGTCTTTTTAAGTATTTTAAATTAAATTATATATTTATTCAAGGCCCCCTTGTCGGCTTTATTTCAATCCCAGTGCGTTTGCCTATGAACTGGTTCGTGGTCCGGGGTACCCCTCAACCCCACACCCAACAACCATTAATGTATCTGATGCATTATTTGCTGTCCTTGGAATGAGGCCTATTCCTTTCTTTATATCTACCAAAAAAATCCTTTCATTTTGTGATGTTACCAAGTCAGTGTCTTTTACAATCAATAATCTGGAGCACCAAGTCAATTTTGCTACTTCAGAACTAATTCCAGGCCAAGAGGCCATCCAGGGAATTTTGTTCCTCTCAGCTAAGTGAACTCCTTCTCAATAAGTGTTCCAAGCCATTATTTTTCATTTGTTGTTTGTTTTATCCCATATTTCTTCTTTATTTACAAAAAACCCTCAAATTTATTTAATACTCATTAATAAATCTCAGGATTATCCTGGAAACAAGAATGTTCTAAATTTATTTTCGGGTATGGTTACTAAGTAAATATCTCTCTCTCTTCCCTAGCCCTGTTACTGCAGTTATCAGTTATTGTTATTGTTACTGTTTTTATATTTCTGATTACATAATTATCAAAGATGGTTGCAATGATAAAAGGTACTTCCCTCCCCCTTGAACCATCCCCCCATGTCAATATAAATATTTTTCCTCACAGAGCATGTTCCATTCCTGTGATCAAGTAATATGAAAATAATATTGATTGGTCTTTAACATGATATAAGATTTCATTATGCTTGGGTTTTTTCCCCTGGAAAGGACTAATTCTGAAACTTAAAAAATATGTTTGATAAGTCTATAAAGTACCATAAAATAAGAAATCCAAAAATAAGCCTTTTCCTTGGGAGAAGGCCTTGTTTTCAGCAGAAATTTAAGAAATAAAGCAAGTTTAAAAAGGTAAGGCTGGATTCACAATCAGTAACAATTTACTGTGAAGTCAGATCAATTTACTGGAATTATAGAGCAAACATTTTATAGAATTTTAACATACAAACTGATTGATGTCTGGAACATTACTGTAATTGAGAAGATTCATGTTTAGTTTATTCATATAGTTATTCCAAGAGACAATAATATTGTGACAAGAAATTGGAAAATATTAGAAAACTGAGATTTACAAGTAGAAATTGTATAAATTTGAAAGAAGTTGACAATGGTACCAGTTTTTATTGGAGCACTAGGTAAAATGTTATGAGGTGTTAGAATTTGGAATTATTACATTTGGAACATTACATATAGCCCAGTCACAAATAACAGGACTGTTGTATATTAGGCACTACTTTTAAAATGTCTAAACTCTTGGATATGGTTAAATCATAAAAAAGAAATCTGGTCAACATAAACTGTGGCACACAATTAATAGAATTGGAATAATTTTTCTATCCATAAAGATAATTGTGTATATCCATGTAGAGAGGGATCAAACTAAGAAACAACTTTTTCAATTCTCCTATAATATCATATATTATTTCTTCTTGCTTGTGGCTATATTTATAAGATTAACCTATATATAGTTAGACTTATTAAACTTATTTAAACTTATTAAACACACACTTACCTGTGATCATAATTTTCCCCTAGCTTGTAATTTCAGCATTAGTTAATTAAACTATTTTGCATAATTTGTGCATGAGTCAGAATTTGAGCTAATCTGTTCCTATTAATATAACAGAAGTTGCTGTACCAAAGACAGTGAAACACTAGTAGATAAATTTTCTGTGCATGCACCACATTTAGTTGAAAATTTCTGACACTTGTCTTTATAGGTCCACCTATGTATATTCTCATGGACAAAGCAAGGTCAGCAACTCTTCTCAGAAAGTCTATATATTACTTGCTCTTGTCTACTACTATGGGTGATAATTAAGGCTGTGGCATCTTGCTGCATATAGTACTGTATTTCAAACAGTCTCTAGTCTCCAGATATATCCTTATATTTTTTGTTTGACAAAATTTTTGTACAGTAAAATGCTAGCCAGGAGAGACTTTAGCCACAAAGCTAACTAGATGTGAATATACAATTAAATAAAAGTTCTAAGAAGATTATATAAGGTTATATATCAGAGCATCAACTTTAAAGAAAAAGTAATTGACTGGTGTTGTCAAACTATCATTATGCACAGAAGCAGCAGAGTAAATGGAAAAGTTTTATTCTGAGCTGACATTTTTATTGACTTTAGTAGTACCAAACTGTCACTCTTTGAGCTGATGGAGATGAAAGTTTAATCCAGTTCATTCAAAGCAAGGAGACAAATATGACAAACTTCACTTTTTTTAGAGATAGCAATAGAGCAATCAAGCCTATTAGGATGCCTGATTATACCAGTTATCAGAAAAATATTCCCAGTCTGAATGAAGAGTAGATTAATTCACTTCTAGTTTTGTATATAAATACTGCCATGTGATAGAAAGACCTGCATATGGATTAGATGACGAATGTATGCAATATCATGAAGAGAGTAAAATAATTGAAATCAAAATGAGCTGATCATAGCAAGAAGAACTGATGGCAGGTGGACCAAGGCAGCCATAGAACGGAATCTCACTTGATAAAAAGCATCCACTTAAGAGACCTAAAGCAAGATGGATCAACGACATCAGCAAGTATTGAGTCCAATTGGCAAAAGAAAGCTCAGGGCCATATTGGTTGGAAACGTGATGGAGAGACAATGGCTAAAATGATAATGGTACACACACACACACACACACGAGCCAAAGTCCATCAAATTTAAACAATTCAGTTGTAATGTCTTTATGGCTTTTATGAGTACTGCAAAAAATTAATCAGAAGTTAAACAAAATATCTGGTTATTTATTACTTCAATAAGCTTAATCATGTATATTTTTCCAGTTTTGACCCTCCCCAACCAACTACCAAGGGCAATTACAAACACAACAATCTCAGCAACCTATTTGAAATGATGAGGACAAGGGTTAAATTTTACCTTAAATTGCTGAGATCTTGCAAGAAAAACAACCAAAATTTCCTCATCTTCTGCCCCAATCTATAGAAAAATGAAGGAAAAAAAGGATAAATGCCACTAGCAAGCTACTTTGTACTACCAAGACGGGGATATTTAGGAAAGACGTCCTGTTTAGAATCTTTCAATTAAAGAAGTAGATATTACTATGGGCCCATTTGGCATTCCTAGAAAATAAAACTAGTGGGACAGCTGTGCTTTGTTTGAATATGTGTCCAACTGCTCATTTCTCCTTCTGATAAAATGGTGTCTCATGAGTGGCCAGGTTGTGAGAGCCTGCATGAAATGAAACTATCAGCTTTCAGAAAGTAAACTTACTGAATGAGTTCATAAGGAGAGATAACAGGAATTTGACAGCAGAATTCAATGAGGGAGATTAAGGAGGAATCCTTAACAAATAGTTTCTCTAAGTGGATAATAAATTTTCAGCAAACCAGAAAAGGAAGTAAGAGGCAATGAAAGCTTTTACCTCAGTTCTATCTTAAGAAAAGAAGTGAAGAGGAATGGACATGATTGCTATGTTATGGCATGTCTGTACATAAGAACAATTTGCAGGTATACTGTAATTGCAGCAAGTGCAAGCTTGCTCTGAAGAAGAAAAAAAGACACTGCAGGACAAGATATTATATGGTACTTCCTTGAAAGGCAGAGGGGATATAGCTATACCCTACTAAAAGAGACAAACTTATGGTAGTTTATAGAACATAGAAAAATAGAGTTGGAAGGGACCATGGAGGTCAATCAATCAGAATAGAATTTAGAATATATTCTGTACAAAATATGGGATGGGATGGGATGGGATGGGATGGGATGGGATGGGATGGGATGGGATGGGATGGGATGGAATGGAATGGAATAGAATAGAATAGAATAGAATAGAATAGAATAGAATAGAATAGAATAGAATAGAATAGAATAGAATAGAATAGGAATATGGGTGTCAAACTCATGGCATCAATTTGCCGTCACACAATGTTTCGTGACATTTTTCCAGGGGTGAAGTGTAAAATTTGTTACTACTGGTTCTGTGGGCCTGGCTTGGGGGGGTAATGTGACTGGGTTAGCATGGCCAACCTTTTTTTTTTTAATTTTAACTTTTCAAAGCATTTTTTCTGCAAATGCAAAAAAAATGCTTTGAAAAGCCTCTGCTGATCAGGAACACAGCTGGGATCGTCAGAGCCTTTTCAAAGCATTTTTTTAACCACCTCTTCCGCTGAAGAGGTTGCAGAAAAAAATGCTTTAAAAGTCTCTCTGATGATCCCAGCTGAGTTGCCTGATCGTTTTAAAAAATGCTTTGAAAAGTCTGTCTGACGATCAGGCAACTCAGCTGGAATCATCAGAGAGACTTTTAAAACATTTTTTTTCTGCAACCTCTTCCAAGGAAGAGGTGGTTTTAAAAATGCTTTGAAAAGCCTCTTGACGATCAGGAACACAGCTGGGATCGTCAGAGCCTTTTCAAAGCATTTTTTAAACCATCTCTTCCCCGGTAGAGGTTGTAGAAAAAAATGCTTTGAAAAGCCTCTGAGATCCCAGCTGAGCCACGCAATCATCAGAGGCTTTTTTTTTTAACTTTTAAAAGCATTTTTTCAGCAGAAGAAGTTGTAGAAAAAATGCTTTTAAAAGTTTTTAAAAAGCACCTCTTGGGGGAGACGCAGGGATTTTTGCTACCGGTTCTCCGAACCACCCGCCACCATCACTACCGGATCGGGCAATCCGATCCGAACCAGGAGCATTTCACCCCTTCATTTTTCCCATTTGCAGAGCTGGGGTGGCCGTGGCCTGAGCGTGATGCATCTGGGCCATGGGCCACCAGTTTGACAACCCTGAAATAGAATAATCTTCTGGTCTAACTTCCTATTCAAGCAGGAAACCTTATACCATTTCAGACAAATGGCTGTCCAGTCTCTTCTTAAAAGCTTCCAGTGATGGAGGGGTTACTTGCAGTGGTGGGATTCAAGTAATTTAACAACTGGTTCACTGCCCTAATAATTTCTTCCAACAACCAGTTTGCCAAACTGCTCAGAAAATTAACAACCGGTTCTCCCAAAGTGGTGTGAACTGACTGAATCTCATCATTGGCTACTTGCTGCTATAAGAAGCAGAAACAAACACAGGTTGACTGGACCAATCGGCATGTGAAATGTACTGACTACCAAAACCATAGATTAGGAAGTGACAGAACAACGTTAAAAGCTTTTCAAGTCCACTGACAATTAGCCACATGTAAGGACAAATGATATTGTCTAGAGCAGGTACAACCATGGATTCCGAAGATACAGGAAGAACCTAGAGATAAAGTGCTGTAGTTTTCCATCTTTCTAGTACATGAAAGAGGATTGGGGAAACACTTAGGAAATAGAAAACTACCTTGAACATAGTACTAACAGAAGATACTTAATTCCTGGGATTACAGTTTAAATTACCTGGATGACAGCTGCAGCAAAGTAAATTGCAACTCACAAGGGCTACTAAAATGTGATCAGATAAAACATGACAGGCTTCAACAAGGAATTTTTGAATTGTTGAAGGCTGAAAATGAAAACCTTGAAGTAAGGATTTCAGTTTAAGATATATGTCTTTAGAAGGAGCTAAAATTAATAGTCTCTCTTAATTCAGTCAGTGAAAAATCAGGAAAAAACTAGCTCATAAATTTAATGATCTTTGTTGTTTACATGTTAAGGTACATTATATTATGAATAACAAGTATATCCCGCATGAGTTCTAATAATGGGAGATAAAGATACTTAATAGGTATAAGGGAGCATGATTGGGTGATTTGTGACTAGTATATAGCAATCAAATGATACTTTTTTTTCAGAAGGAAAAGATGAGATAGAAAGTTTGTAGGAGTTATTTTGCTGGTCTGGACTCCAATTGAATAAGTATAGTAGTGCTGTAGAAAGTGTCGGATTACAAGAAGGAGCAAATGAAAGCAATACTGTTATTAATGTCTATTGTTGCATATCCAGTGACAGACAAGAAGTGGATTATGTTTTTGAATACAGAATACATTGATACAGAAGTCTAAATTGATGAAATGGAAATAGCAGGAATTGGGAAAAGTAGCCAAGTGGTGCTGGAGTTTCCCAACCCTAAGGGAAATCTAAGGAAATGTGTGTTTTGAACTTCAAAACAAGCTGTTTTTAATAAACTGAAAGCAGTAAGTAAAAAGGAACAACCAATAGCATAAAAGACCTTGCATGGAGTAGAAGTTCCCTCAAAGGAATATACCAATTAAATATATTAAATAAATAACAACTATTATGATAATTTTCTTTACTGCTGCATGTATTTATTTTTGCATTGTTTTTAATTGCTAGAATTGTTTTAGAATTGTTCGCCACCCAGAGTTACTGCATTGAGAAGGGTGGCTACCGAAATTAAATAAAAATATTAATAAATAAATAAATAAAAATAAACTTGCTGCTGTAAACAATTTCGAATTTAATTTATTTAATTTATTTAATTAAAACAATTTAAGAAAGAAATCTGCCCAACTGGAATAAATTCAAAGAAGGCAATTAGGAGGATCAGGGATTAAAAAAATGAAATCCTAGAAAAAGAGATCTGGAAATATTTATCCTTGAGAAGAAAAGACTGAAGGGATATTATAGCACCTGAAAGGAAGCAATACAGAGTAAGAAAACCAACACCTGTTCTCTATTATAGTGAAGAAGCGGACACAAAATAATGGATTGAAGTTACAGGTAGGCAGATTCCAGCTGACTGTTAGAATTATTTTATATATTTCCATTCTTAAGATCAATGTGACAATGGAACACATTATCTAGAGAGGATGTGCATCAGATACCTTCAAGCAGAGATTTTTTGAATCCTATTCCCTGGATAAAATCAAACAAATCAATCTATCGCATGCCAATACAGTTGCAAATTTGTTTACTAGCCCACTTCAATTACCTACAGTGTCAGATTATCCTATTATTTTGGCTGCTGAAAATGCTGCAAGTTTGCAAATGATTAACATGTTTTCTATCTCTGACAATTTTCGATATAATTCAATTATCATGTCTATGAATCAGTGGTAGCCTAAGTATTAGATCGGCTAAGAGAAACATTTCACAATATGATTGCACGCCATTCTCTGCAGTTTTAGTCAAGAGAGCAATTGCTCAAAACTGTACAAAAACTTTTATGCAACACAGGAAATAGTATAGTCACATTGATGGAGGGGAAATAATTTGCCTTGCCCATTCACAGTCTCCAGGGTGGCTAAATGAATGTGAGGGATGAGCTGTAAGTTATTTTAATACACAAATCTCTTTGCCATTGTAGTTAGAATGCCATTTCATCATTTGGTAAATCTAGGTGCCAATTATCCTTGGTAGACATGTTAAAAAAAATTAAGCATAAAAAGCAGATTATACACTCTGTGGTTGCCACATCAATTCAGCAAAAAGCACAAGAGTAAAATCTAGCATTGCCAAATTGTCCTTTCTCTATTTAGACCATAAAAAGAGCACAGTATTTATATTACCAAAATGCCCTTGTCTTTTTTTCCCTTCAAAGTTCACTGAATCTCAGCTACTATCTTTTCAGAATGGTCTAGTTTTCTTAGGAGCCAAAAGTCTTCTACATCAGGGTGTCAAACTCAAGGCCCGCAGGAAGGATCCGGCCCACAGGGTTCTTAGATCTGGCCCAGGGGACCACCCTGGAAACAGCAAAAGACCAGCCTGTGGTGACTCTGTCAGTGAAAACGGAGCTCAGGAGGGCTGGGTACGGCCCTGCGACGGCCTGCAGCCCCCTACCAGTGAAAACAAGGTCTGGTTTTCCTGGCAGAGGGCTGCAGGAGGCTATCACAGCAAAAAATGGGGCCAGGAGAGGCTGTGAGTGGCCCACAAGCTCTGTTTTCTCTGGTAGAGGGATAGCGAAACAAACTAAAAACGAAACAAAAGGAGAAATGTTTCCCCTTTTGCATTTGAACACATAAGGGACAGGAAAGGAGAAAGGGAAAGAGGAAAGACAAGGAAAAAGATGGGAAGATGGGAAGAGAGCAAGGAAGGAAAAATTAAAAAAGAAGAAGAAAGGAGAATGAAGAGGGAGGGAGGGAGGGAGGGAGGGAGGGAGGGAGGAAGGAAGGAAGGAAGGAAGGAAGGAAGGAAGGAAGGAAGGAAGG
>WNWU01000004.1:1033491-1045509 GCA_012654045.1 Ptyas mucosa
AGGAAGGAAGGAAGGAAGGAAGGAAGGAAGGAAGGAAGGAAGGAAGGAAGGAAGGTTATAATCAAAGTGGGTGAGCATCTGAGGGAAGTTTTGCCATAGCACTTGGCCACCACAGGTGCCCCAGATACGAGTGATGTCGAGCTGGCCATGCCCACCCTGGGCCCCCAAGGTCAAACACAACCCTTATGTGGCCCTCAATGAAATCGAGTTTGACACCCCAGCTCTACATCAAAGCTGTGTACCTGGAAAAACATGCTTATGTATCACGGTTGGAATATCATTGTCTCAAGTATTTGATTTTTCCTTGTGTGTTTGTTTGTTATCTGTTTCCTCTGTGAACAAAATGATCAAACTACTTTGGGAGATCCACCACTCAGTTATTCATACTATATAATGTTAACCATGATGAGTAAATTCGAATTATGCTAACACTGGTACAAAGATTATATCTGGTTGTTTGACCAATGTCTTAAGATTGGTATTATTGTAGTGCCAATTGCTTTGAGCAAGAAAATCTCCTAAGGAAGAAATGTAAAGGACAAAGTAATTTCCCAGCACCGAAGCTGGAGGTGTATAGCTCTTCTTTACATTTGAAGATTTAAATTAAAATCTTTGCTTAAATTCTTCAGAATTCTTCCAGGAAAAGTGAATAAAAGCCAAGCTAATTATCATAGGGAGGAGGAGGCTTCCCTAAATCCACTAGGAAATGTTCATTAACTTTTAAAATGCAGTAATCAAGACCAATGCAGTATTGTGTTGCAGAGTTAACAACCAGTAAGGATGGTTTTGTTGCTCTTTTCATGATTCTGGTGCACATAAATGAGAAAAAAATTATCGTCCTCTAATTCAGTGAAGGAAAATAAACTAAACCAAACACTGAGCAATTGCAGGTTTATGCTAAAGTCCAAGAAGTATTCCAACACTCCAAATTATGTTTAAAGATGACTGGCATTGGGTGGCAACTACAGAAGGAGAAGAATGAGCAGCATCACAAGATTGCAAGAAAAGTCCTATTCTTTCTGTGCATACGTTGTGACATACAAAGGGATGGCATGCAGGCTCCTATTGTCATTTCACAAACTATCATAAGTAAATAGTAGAATCTCATCAGATTTTCGCAGTTTCATGGAAGATCTCACAAAATTATGGAAAATTTTGCCAATACAGGTAATCCTCGACAACCACAATTGGGACCAGAATTTTCACTATTAAGCAAGGCAATTGTTTAGTGGTTCAATTGATGTCATACCCATCAAAATGTGCACAGCACAAAATGATACTAATTATGTGTTTTGTGAAGCAATTAATGCAAATTACAGTATATAATTTATACCAATTGTGCAGTAACATCAATCATGGAATTTGTGACATCATGTTACCAGATGCTAATGGTAAGAGATCCAATTTTTGATTTAAAGATCAAAGTTTTTTAGAAATGGAATCACATGAAGAATCCCCTAACCCCCCAAATTTTAACCTTAGACTGTCTACTGTCAACCTCACCCCATTCCTAACAGGTCTCTAAGGGGTGTGCATACCATCTCTGTCCTAATGTTCCCTTTTATATGTATCCATACATATATATACATGTATTCATAATTATGTTTATACTTATATCTGTTACCTATTACATGCTTGATGAAATAAAAAATAAAGTAAATTTGAAGAAATCAAATTCCCATCTACAATACACCTAATAACTCTCTCCAGTGCAGACAATTCTCTGCTATTGGCTTCTGGTCTTTGGCAAATTAACTATAATCTTCATTCTTGCCTTCAAACTTGTGATGCAGCTGCCGGGTTCCTTCAAGTGATTTTTAAAGCAAAAAGTTAAATGAAGATTTGTTACAGTTTTGACTTTTAAGTGATACCATGATATCTGGAGCAAGATCAAAGATGAAGAGCCAATTAACAGATTTAGTCTGCATGGTGTTAAAGCCACTTCTGCTTTTAAAAAAATCTGTCACAGAGAAATTTAATTCCTGTTCATGCTTATATTTCAGAACAAAATAAATGTAAACTGTTTTTTTCTCCTGTTCTATTACTGGAGGAATCCCCATTACACATTTCTCTGTTACCTGTTTTAACAAGTTGCAATATTTATACACATTCACATTTGGCATTGTTTGGACTGTTTTTTGCCAGCACACCAAAAGAAAAAAGATGCAGTGTTCTCAGTTTAATAACCCAGACTGTATAGTCTTTATACTGCTCTTAAAGTCCAAATAAATATTCAAGTTCCTACTGGTTCCATTATTTATTGATTTATCGATCAATCAATCAATCACTTCATTACATTTTTAACTGCTGCAATCACTGAGACTGTCAGTAGTTGTGTAATTTAAAGTAAATAAACAAAGGCATTAAATTCAGTGTCTGATAAAATGAAAATTACAGTCAAAACTATAAATCCCTACCATAAATAAATCAAACAATACTGAGCATCCTTTCGTTCACTGAAAGTTCTCCAAAGTAGCTTAGTATTCAACAGGTTCTGGAAGACTAGGTACTGTATGTAAGTCAACAAATATTATCATTTGAAAAAACTAGCTTTTGTCATACAAATATATTTATATAATCCAGTACATTCTCCCCAAATGTAGTTAATATAAGACATTGTTAAAAACATGTGATTTAAAGAAGCATTATTCTTATTGCATCTCCAACAAAATGCCATTTTTCCTTTTCTAAACAAATGTAGTGAAGTCCAATATATTTTAAATATTATTTTACATATATGTTCGTAAATTTTCAGATGCAGTCCTATGAATTACTATTATGAGGTCTTCTTGGCATTGCAACCAAAGATAGACAAAAGAACTTCAGGCCACAGTCTCCACTCATCCATAAATCAATTGCCACAAATCTAGAAGGACTCCAAGCCACAAACATGCTGTCTCAAGGGTACAGTCAAGCATAGGAAATAGTACTCAAGGCAGTTCAAATGATTTATTGTATGCTAATGCTTTTTACAAGAATCTGAACTACAAATGGTCAAAGCAAATTGGCGGTAATTAAGAGTCAATGGAATTCCAGATAGGCTGGAATTAATTCTCTTGTGGTAAAGAAGGGAATTGAGATTGATTATGCATTTGACTTCCCTTGGGCTCAGTCTGGTCATCTCCTATAGGCTTGAATAGTTAACAAGATAACACTGAAATCGATAATACACTGCAATAAAAAAATCACAATTCTGTCTTGCTAGGATTAATATAGGAGTACTAACCTAGGTAAATCTCAGACTCATGTGCTATTCTTCTTATTTGCTAAATACTGAGCACTGTTTTGACCTTGGATATTGTGGTTTGGGTTGCTAAATTGTTGTTTTAATCTGGCATGCTAACCAGAGTCCCTGCTGTGAGATGGGTGGCCATATCAATCATTTAAAATAGGCAGATAAACAGCCACTCAATTCACATTTTCACTTTTTGATCTTCTTGATTCAGAAGGGAGATTAATAAAGTCTTTTCTTTCTTGCTTTTCCACATATTAAACAATCCATCTATTTGTTCATGTAGCAATGGTTTAAAGTAAGAAATAAGATGCTTTTTCCCACCCTGAAAGATACAATACATTTACTGCTTTCTGGTTTTTAACATATGACACTTTCTCAAATACTAAAGCTCAAACACACCAAATGCTATTCTCAATGAATTCTGTTTTTCATTTCATGCTGTTCTCATTGAAGTAGGCATTGATATGCATTGATTTCTGTTGAAAAGCTGGAATGCGCATGGTGTTTTTATTGTCTTCTGTGTATATTTTAAAAGCCACTTCTTTGTTTTTACTAAAATATAATAAATATTGCATATGTGATCACTTCACATATGTAAAAATATGTTACCTTTTCTTTTACACGGTGCATGTTTTGAAATTAAAGCTCATGTTATCCAAGGTACTCATCCAAGGAAAGAGTATAAGTACTATGACAGACACAAAAGTTTTTAACTATATACTGTATGAGGAAATAAATAATTAAAAACACCCCTAGATGATAAGGCTCTGGCATTGGCACACATTATTTTCATTGCTCAGATATCTGAAGTTGGACATTTTTTTAAAAAAACTAATACATTAAATTAAATATAAACAATATACTCTGGTTCTCAGTTCTTAGAGACCTAGTGGGTAGAAGGAAGACCCTGTATTGAAACATAATCTTTCCATCTGGTATCTATTTCAGGAGGAAAAGCTTGTGAGGAAGAACCGGCTTTTATTCTATTTGGATGGGAGAAAATATCCTATTTTTAGATATGATTGAGATTCAAATCTAAATGTTTTTCATGGAGGAAAAAAATGTGGGATTTTTCCCTTTTGTTCCCTTTTTTCCTTCTTATCCATCCATAGTTAAGTTCTATTTTTAACTATACTATATTCAAAGATGTGTTGTGCTTCCAATGTATTTTTACCAAATAAGAATTTTAAAAGTCATGATTATTCATATTTGTAAATATCCCTCTCTGAAGGAGATAGCCAGTTAAGACATAGGAAATATAAATATAAATACATTTATAGTATTTAATAAATTCAGGGAATATTTATAGTATTCAAATCAATGGAGGCCTTTTTTCTGAAGATGGCTCTCATCTTCATTTTCCATTGAGAAGGCATTGCTTTAAGTTAATGTGAAAATGATGGGTCATCCAACACTAATTTTTCTAATAAGTGTTTCACAATTAGAAAATCGTTATCCAGTTCACTGCTTAAAAAGAACTGGATTTATAGTAAACCTAATATAGCATGTGTGCCTATTTACCATACATCTTAATTAGCATCAGTTTTATTTCTTTAAAAAACCAGTACAAAGCTCAGCTTGACTTGGTTGCCACTTGTAATAAAGTAAGCACATCCATACAAACATATGTAGCGATAGCACATATGTTGCACACTCCCTGCTTTTTCACAGGATAGGCCTTAAAATGTAACCTGCCAAATAGTACACCGAAAACACAAGAAATGTGTTGATAGTCTTAGGAACTCTACATCTGGAAATCCTTCACTGGTAAGGTTGAGACAGCACTGAGAAATAAACGAATAGATCGCAGATATAATAGTGTGCTCAAAATGATATACAGACTTCAGTTTAGTTATTGTGTGATGATTAGTTAAGCTGTGGAACTGAAGTGAGTCAATGTTCATGTGTTATAGTTCTTTCACTGTAATATTCATCTATCTTTCCAGAACCCCAGTATAATATTTGCAGGAATTTTCACATTTTCTTGTCTTTTCTACCTTTTAATCTAAAATAATTTTGGATTTTTCTCCACAGTAACATATTGTGAAAATCAGTGTGAAGTTACCTAGGCATTTCTATTTTGATCTCCACCTCCATCTATATTAGCCTTACCTTCTTCTTTTTTTTTTCTTCTGTTCAATCATGCCCAATTGCCAGAGACTGCCTATACAAGTCCCATTTCTTTTCAGAACTTATTTGCCATTGCCTCCTTCCTAGGGCTGAGAGAAGGTGACTGGCCCAAGATCGCCCAGCAGGCTTTGAGCCTCAAGTGGGACTAGAACGTATGGTTCTTCCAGTTTGTAGCCTGATGCCTTAAGCACATACCAGATATCTTCTTTTTCATACTTGAATAATGTTATTTTACAAAAAATCATTTTATTTTATTATTTATTTATTTATTTTATTTTATGCAATTTGTATGCCGCCCTATCTCCGTAGACTCAGGGCGGCTCACAACAATAAAAGCAAACCCAACAAACATAAAATACATACGAAAAGTATGCAAATATGTAAATATATAATTTAAAACATATATTAAAACCCATTAAAATAATCAACCCCCTCAGTCCAGGTCAAATCATCAGACTGAGTACCTCTCAAACTGTAGGTAGATTTAACTCATTTGATTTTAAAAGTAAGCATTTGTATTTTGTTATTTTCAGGTATTTGCTACCTCTTGCTTTTTTCAAAAAAATCCATCAAATCTGCATCATGGAATAACGTTTTTATATCCAATTAAAGAAAAAATCTCTTAAAATTTCTCTGAATAAATAAATGTATTTCCTAAATGCATTTTTCATGGAGAACTACCAGAAAAAGAAGAGGAAAAAAAGGAAAATGTTTTTCAGTATCAAGATCACTACCGGTATCAAGATCACTACCGGCCAGAGACATTAGATGTCTCTGGTTGACGCTTAATACGGCTAAATATAGTTTAGCATGATGTTAAGGACTTTTATTCTTTTTTGTTCTGAAAAAAGAACAAGGGGCCCCCCCATCAAGTCCAATCAAGTGCAAATGCTTAAATAGGAAGAGGTGTCAGGAAGAATCGTGGCTGCTGAAATGGCTGTGGCCTCCTCAATGTTTATTCTCCTGTGTTTAAATCCACTTCATTTCTGAGTCAAAGGTCAATCTAAAATTTCTGGTATTTATTTTTACAATGAAGTGAAGTAATCTAAATGCCCGGGTATTTCAAAGTGATGAATTGTGTTAATCTATATTGCAAACAATGTCTTTAACTTTATCAGCAGTGAACTTTGAAGGAACAACAGTGTGAAAGTGAAAACTTTATTCCGGTAAGGATCAGTATGCAGTGGCTGCCACTGAATGGAAGAATATGAACAGGAAAAAACTAACAATTGATTTATAGAAAATGTAGAAAGCTAGTACTGTGGCCGCAATAATAATATAGAAAACACCTCATGGCATTTTTTCATCTTACAATTTTTTAAAAAGATCTATCTCTCAGCCACCAATTGTCATATAATGGATACCAGTATAGATATGTCTAATGCTGGTCATGAGAGCTGAATATTTGTGAAATGTTCAATCTGTGGGCACCATCATTTACATAATACTATCCTATCCAGAAATGTGAAATCATCTCCTTATAAAATCGGACAATTCAAGAAAGGAGACTTATCCACAGATTTGTATGTCATGGAATTACATCTGCATTTTTAAAACTTACTCTTTTAATAGGTAGGGGGAAGTGAGTTTGAAACACTAGTTCTAAGTAGAATCACTAAAAGAAAACATTTTGTACATAGGTTCATCCTCAGTCACAAAGTACTGAGTGACTTTGAGCTAGTAAATTCAACTTAACCTCTTTCACAGAGTTGCTGTGGGGGAAAAATGGAAGAGAAAATATTGCACGTGCTACCTTGAAATCATGAAAGAGAGGTGAAATACGCATCCAATAAATAAATATATCAGTAATAAAGCCAACCCAGATGTTGTAAGAGAGAAAATAATAGTATGATAGAATTAACCATTTGCAGATTGCAACAAATCATCAAAATTCGCCTGAAATCCAATCATAATGGAGCCATATGCATTCCATATCAAAGGTTCTCAACAGCAAACTTGTGCAAGGAAGTCACTTTGTCTTACAGAGGTTCCTCACCACCCAGAGGCATAAGATACCTGTTCTTATCTTATACCCTCACCAGCAGTTCTAGTAACTGGAAGAGGCAATAGGAAGAACCACTTGACTTTTTTTTTTAATTTGATTTATATGCCGCCCTTCTCCAGAGACTCGGGGCAGCTTACAAGGCATTAAGCAATAGCCTTCATACTTTTGTATATTTATACAAAGTCAGCTTATTGCCCCCACAATCTGGGTCCTCATTTTACCTACCTTAGAAAGGATGGAAGGCTGAGTAAACCTCGAGCCTGGTGAGTTTTGAACTTGCAGTAATTGCAGGCAGCTGAATGTTAATTACAGTGCTTTAGTCTGCCACGCCACCAGGCTCTTGTCTAAATAAGAATGATCTTCCTTCTATGGCATGGATGTCCAATAGCTGCCAGAAAAACTTCCTCTACACTTTCCAGCTACTAGAATCGGGAGACTTCAAGCAATGCAAAAATCAGGGGGACTCTAACACATGCTTTTCATATATCTTTGTATGAGAATCATTGAAAACAGGCCTTAAAAGCATAGTTTTGCCTATAGTGTGGGGACCTGGGAGTACAGTACAGCTGGTGCAGAGGCTACATTGACTGTCATGTATGGAGATTATTACTTTGGCTGTATTTTTTTAATGATTTATTTGTCAAATTTATGTGGTCATCCATCCTACACAAAGTAACTTTATATGATTTTAAATTGTCTTAATGTTTTTACTTATTGTATTGGTTTCTGGTTTTTATACTGTTTTTAATTGTTTTTGAGCCACCCAGAGTCTTATATGGAGATGAGGGGAGGATAGAAGATAGATAGATAGATAGATAGATAGATAGATAGATAGATAGATAGATAGATAGAATGATGATAAAGATATGTGATAGATAGATAGATAGATAGATAGATAGATAGATAATGATGATAAAGATAGATGATAGATAGATAAATATAGATGATTGATAGATCGATCTACAAATTTAAATTATAAATAAATAAACCAGCAGAGTTCAAGACAGCATAGTTGAGGAAAACTACTGCATCGCTTTCTAACACACAGCACTGAACAAGGGAGAAGTCTTTTTTTATATGGCTAGCATAGCCATTTATTTGTTGGCATCAACTTCAAGTCAAGCATCTAAGAGCACCGGCCTGTTATTACATGAGCAATAAGGTAAGCTATGACTCAGATGTCTGGGCTATCAGATATTCATCATCTGAATTACATAGTATGAGTAACTAGGTCAATGAAACAACTTGAAATAAATCAGCAGGAAACCTCAGTGGCTAAGGAGTTTCCAAAGTGGAAAGTTCTTTTTTTCTGAATTGAGAAAAGGTTGCTAATGGTAAAAGTTGTGCCAGATGGAAGAGCAGGACAGTTTCAGTGAAACTGAACATGTGGCTTTGATAATGAAGGTGAATATAGGAGAACATTCTTCATATGGCAACATCTCTTCATGGGCTCAGAACTGCATGAGCAGAATCTGCTGGTCAGGTGGTGACAAAAACAAATCTGCTTTTGATCAGAATTTCAGGAAGTGGTAGAAAAGTGGAATTCCTGCCAATTTGGGCAAATGCTACAGAATGCTTGCTAAACAATGAACAGCTACTGCATGAGAAGCTACAAGGGTTTTTTTTAATCATTTATTTATATAGTTTTCACATTTTTGAATTGCCCAACTCCCTCAGAGAGGGAATCTTTATCCAATAAACACGCTTCTTAATGCCATTTACCTAGTTAATTTTTTTTACTCTGACTTACATCTGTAGGTCAGAATAAAAAAAATATTAATTTTATTTAATTAATTACTTTATTGATCATTTTTTATTTAATCTCAGAAGCAAAGAAAAAAATTAAGAATTAAAACTGCAGTAACATAAAAAATATATGCCTAATATTTGCTTCATCCATATATTACTATGCTAAAATGGAGAAGTTTCAGGCATATAGATATTACAGCTTCTTTTGTGTAACATGTCACTACCACAAAGTCTGCTAGTCTTCAATATAGCCTAAATACTCTAGGAGATAGTCACAGGGACCAGTATAACACTGATATGACATTGGGGGTATCAACTATAATTTAATGGTGACAAAAGTTGTCTGCTTGGAAATGCCTTATAATTAATGGATGGAGTAATGATTAGGAAAGTTATAAGGTATATTATCAGCCACTCAGAGTTGCCTTGAACCATTAGATGGGCTGTAAATTCTGTGATGATATTTTTAACACCATCAAACATCCACATCTGCCTATCCCTGGTCCTTGAGATAGATAGAATTTGAAAGATAGAGAAAAATGCCAAATCCAGTCCGAACATCTGGATGACTGTGTAATCAACCATAATAACATGAAAAATAGATCCAAACCCTAAACGTTGACCAGAGATGGGTGAATATTAATTAGTGGGTCAGACAATGTTTATGCTTTCTTCTCAGTGCTACTCTTAATTCTGTCAAATGCTGTAATTTAATAGCTAAGGTGAACTGTGCTCCAGGAAATTTCTTTAAATCTCACATATTCCAAGAATTTACTAGGTGGCTTTAATTGTATCGTTTTGCTTCATCTCTGATCTACAATATGGGCATAATAAATTATCCTGGCATATGAACAAAGGAATCTGTCATATAGCAAGACAGGGACTTGCCATCTACTTGTCATTGTCTGCTGGCAGTAGCTCCCCAGGTTTTCAGACAAGAATCTAGAGAGGAGCCTGGGACCTTTGCATATGAAGTAGGTTCTCCATTCCTAAATTACTTGTAGGCTTCTTGTAAATTACTAGAGCTACAGTATATAAACAGGCATTCCAATTTAAAGTGTTCTAGTACTGTAACTTGAATCATTGTTCCTTCCTGCTTCAGTTTAATCATAAAGCAAAGGAGATGAATAGTAAATGAGACCACTAAAGAATGAAAAGTTGGAATCCTTTTAAAAATGTGACTTGGCTGGGCTAATGCTCACCTCATTTATCCACAAATATGATTATTCATGTCTAATACATCCAGGGTAGGGCAAAAGTCATTAACACTTACAAAATATCAGATCAACAAGATATTGTAGATGAGCACAGAATTATTATGTTATTAGTCAGAACTTTATTTTAATCTTTTAAGTAGCCCACAGATTCTTTCATTCGTTATTAGTGCCATCAATTATACTTAGAGACACCATGTTGCGCATAGTTTTGAAGTTTAGGAACAAGACTCTTTGCTGACTTTCTTCTGTGAAATCTTGCCTTGTCATTGCACAGCAGCAGGTAAAGGGTATTTTGTAAAGGGAATTAGAGTTCTGGAAACTCTTTAACCTATAAAATAAAATAGACTGCCTCTCTTATTAGCAGCCAACCTATGCAAGGACATTAGCCAGGGTGGGGGGTTCTACTTATGGTTTTACCCATTGGTATAGCTATGGTATAGTGAGTCCATATGTCTCTGTAATAGCTCTCTATTTATGGATATTTTTCCACTGACTGCTCAGGTTCTTAGAAGGTTCTGATGTCTGCTGAAGACTTACTTGTTCATCCAAACTTTTGTTCATGTTAGTTCTACTGCTTCACTTGCTGTTCCATTCACTTAGCTGTTGTTGTTTTTTAGCTTCTTAGATTTTCATGGTGTTCTGACCTAGTCTTCCTGAGACAATAAAAAGCACACGATTAGTCCCCAAACCCCTCTTTTTATTTCAATGGCTGTGAATTATTGTTCATTGACATCCCATAATGATTCACAAAGTGTTGGTAAAGAGTCTGACAGAAGTCTGCCACAGTCCTTCAGGATAAGACTGATAAGCACCCACCTTTATATCTCTTGACATGCTGCCAAAGACCTAATTGGCAATTAGCTTTGCAAGGCCACATGAAGCACAGAGTCAAAACGGAGCTTCAGGGTTTAAACCGATCAGAACGAACAATGTTGCTTCCTGAAAAGATTCACGTGCCTTTGCTCCTCCTTTATGTCTTATGGGAGGGGCCAATCAGCTCCAAGCCCTACTCCCGAGTCGTCCCTTTTGTTTTAACTGTTCTTGCCTTCTGGCAGCTCTGTGCATGCACGCACTGGGAACAGGCTCCCTCTGTTCCTCTGCCTCACTAATGTCCGGCTCTGGAGGCTCTGGAGGCTCTGGAGGCAGCACATAACTCCCAGATGGTCCTGGCCCCTTCTCTGCCTCCGATGTAGAGCCCTTGTCCGAGCCTTCCCCAGATTCCAGGACTGGCCCCTGTTCCTTCCCAATCTCCTCACTGTCCGACTCTGCTGCCAGCTCCGCAGACCACCGGCGGACCACAACACATGGGATTTTATTGTCTTTTACAGGTAATCCTCAATTTACGACCGCAATCTCAGCCCAGAATATCTATTGCTAAGAGAGACGGTTGTTAAGTGAGTTTTGCCCCTTTTTATGACCTTTCTTGCTACTGTTGTTAAAGGAATCACTGCAAGTATAAAGATAATAACACGGTTGTTAAGTGAATCTGTCTTCCCCATTGACTTTGCTTATCAAAAGGTCACAAAAGGGGATCAAATGACACCAGGACATTGCAACAATCATAAATACGAATTAGTTACCAAGCCTCTGAATTTTAATCACATGACCGTGGGGCTGTTGTAACTGTCATAAGTGTAGATAGATAGATAGATAGATAGATAGATAGATAGATAGATAGATAG
>WNWU01000004.1:1045519-1091210 GCA_012654045.1 Ptyas mucosa
TAGATAGATAGATAGATAGATAGATAGATAGATAGATAGATAGATAGATAATTTTATTTCTATATCGCCCCTCTCCCGAAGGACTCAGGGCAGTGCACAGCCAAATAAAAAACACAATACAAACAACATAATTAAATTTAAAAATTAATTAAAATTATTACATTTATGGCCGAAATTCATTAAAAACCCAAAAATTTTTAAAACTCCAAATTTAAAACTCCATTATAAAGATAGCCCTGCCTGTCGGAAGAGCAGGGTCTTGAGGGCACAGCAAAAAACTCGGAGGTCGGAGATTGTGCGTATTTCTGGGGGCAGTTCGTTCCAAAGGGCAGGGGCTTCCACAGAGAAGGCTCTCCCCCGGGTGTCGCCAGCCAACATAATTTGGCCGACAGCACCCTGAGGACTCCCTCTCTGTGCGAGTGAACTGGTCGGTGGGAGGCTATCGGTGGCAGAAGGCAGTCTCGTAAGTACCCTGGTTCTATGCCATGGAGCGCTTTAAAGGTGGTAACCAATACCTTGAATTGCACCCGGAAGACCACTGGGAGCCAGTACAACTCACGCAGGAGAGGTGTCACGTGGGCGCAATGAGTCGCGGCCATAACCGCCCACGCAGCCGCATTCATAAGTCGCTTTTTTCAGTGCTATTGTAACTTTGAACAGTCACTAAATGAACTGTTGTAAGTGAAGGACTATTGTACTGATTTTTGAATTTTACTTTTGGAATCATTGTTTATGATAAAAAGTGGGTCACAAATATTATAAGTAAACAGGTTTTCATGCTGCAGAAAAATAAAAATAATCTTAAGAACATCTGCTTCTGCCACATCATATCAAGAGAAATCCTAGGAAGATTGGGGTGGGGAGAGAGTTAAAAGTATTAATACCATAATCTAATGTCTATGTAAGTGCTGTCCCACTCCTCAAAGCGGAATTGATTGCCACCTGTGTGTGAAAGGCACTCATGCAGCTTGCTTTTACATAAATACGCTGTAGAAGGAACACGCTGCTCAATTGAAAACATTTTCATTTTTTTCTTTCATTTGATCTTTCTGTAACATACTTTTCATATTAATCTTGGCATTTCTTTCTCATCTGGTTTCAACTTTTGATTAGAAACTTGAAGTTCAACTTTAGCACTTTGAGATGGAGAAACAGGGTTCCTGCCGCAATTTAACCCCTTCAGCAATTTCCTCCAAGGGATTCCAAAACATTTGGGCATTTTTAAATTGGGAGTAGAGGGTTAATGCTTAAAAAATATAATTCACAAAAATTAAAGAAATGAGGTGGAAGGAGTAGAAAATTCAAAATGTTTAACTTCATTGTTCAACAAAGGAATAAAATAAGTAAATAGGAGAGAGATCTGTGTATATTGCAATCAGAAGAGAATGCACAGCTAGTGAAACTGAAGTTTTGTTTTCACCAAAATGGCCAGTATAGAGGTGTGAAGCCCTTGAAAGTTTTATTGAAAGTAAATCAAATAAAGTCAAAAGCCAAGTTAATGAATTAATGGCCCACGCCCAATTATATAGAGAAAAACAAAGACACACTATAATGAATTAATCTTGGAGAAAACATAAAGCAGTGTTTGTATTAAGCATCAGATGTGGACAATTTGCACTGAAACATAAGATCAAATGGCTTTTATCTATAATTATCATATAATGGATCCAAAATGTAGAATGAAGACAAATATACATGTCCCAGGATAATGTTGCACGAGCCAAACTGAGTCGGTCACCAGGACCAGAGGTTTATTCTTCCAAGTTTTCGGACTTGTGTTGGAGCCCATCCTTAGGGAATTTCCGTCTTTCCAAAATGTAGGCACTGGGCTATTCTATGCATAGTTTTTATGTGGAGCCTGATTGTGTGTGGTTTTTAGTTATTAATTGGGGTCTTTATCACTGGCTATTAAGTCATTGATTGTTGTTCCCTTGTGCTGACATGCCCTCTGCTCCTAAGTACCTGGTAAGCTGGTGGTAAATCAAGATTCCTGTTGACTGACAAGGGGCCCATTTCCCAGGCTTCAATCATTTCTCTGGCTATTTTTGTCCCTGCTCAGTCAACAATCTTAGTAACTGCAAAATTGAATGCATGCCCATCAATGAGTTTGGGTGATCTCGCCTAACCACTTAATTTTGTGTTTGCAATCTGATGGTTAGCTTCCTCCTTGTCTGTCCTACATATCACAGGGGCAATCCATTCAGAGAATCTGATAAATTACATTAGAAGTTTCTTCTACCTCCAAGCAGGGGTGGGTTCTAAATTTTTTTACTACCGGTTCTGTGGGCATGGCTTATTTTGTGGGTGTGGCTTGGAGGTTATGTGACTGGGTGGCGTGGCTAGCTGGTCATGTGACCGGGTGGCCATGTATGTGTATAGGGACTACTCAGAGGGCTGAAAAAAGTCATTTCTGACAGGTCCTTGCACTTTTGACTGGTCCTCACACTTATGACCATCCTCCCATTTATGCCCATGCAGCATTCTTAACAACCATGTCACTCATTTCACAACTGCTTCTCTTCACCATGGTAACAAGATAGGGCAAAAAAGGTAAAATGTGAGGACAGTCGTAAGTTCGAGGACTGATCAAAAGTGCGAGTCAAAAATAACTTTTTCAGCCCTCTGAATAGTCCATATGCACAAAAGGACTACCCAAAGGGCTGAAAAAAGTGATTTCTGACAGGTCCTCGCACTTTTGACCGGTCTTCGCACTTATGACTGGTCATCATTTATGCCCATTGTAGCATTCTTAACAACCGGGTCACTCATTTCACAACTGCTTCTCTTCACCATGGTGACAAGATAGGGCGAAAAACGTAACATGTGAGGACAGTCGTAAATTTGAGGACTGGTCAAAAGTGCGAGGACCAGTCAAAAATAACTTTTTCAGCCCTCTGAGTAGTCCATATGCACAAAAGGATTCAATTATTTCTTCAAATGCTGATGATTGCACCCTGGCTGGAAGAACTCCAACAAGGGAGTATTTCCTTCCAACAGCGGTGTAAAAAGCTTAAAACAACCCTTCCCCTTTAAGAAAGTCAAGCCAAAAAAATAGCCTCTGGAACCGGAAGTGACAGTAAGTCTAGGCATACTGCCAGAGAGGAAGTTTCTGTAATAAAGATTAGGCTGGGAAACAACACCAAATGTTGTAATTAATCCTTACAGGATTAACCCTGTAAAGTGGAAAAAAACAAAAGGAAATTTCTTTTAACAACCGGTTCTCCGAACTGCTTAACTACTTAACTACTTAACAACCAGTTCTACTGAAGTAGAATCCCACCACTGGGTCTACCCATTTATTTTTGCAGGCACTGATCTACTCATGTATTTCTGCAGGCACTGGTCTACTCATTTCTTTTCTTTTAACACTGATCAGCTGAAGGGCGGCCCTTTGAAGCCCCGCAGCAAGAGTTTAAACAGTTTTTTCCCCTCTAGCCATCAGCTGGGATTCAGGAGGCTGAACCGGGAGGAACCCACCGTTGCCTCCAAGCAATCTTTGTAATTCATGTTTTGTCCTCATATGGTAGCGTCTGGGTGGTGGATGATGCACACTTGCAGATCTCAGAAATTGTGTTCTACTGCTTCCAAAATGTTTTTGATGTATGGCATGGGGGTGCCATTTATTTGTTCATGTATTTCTTTCTTCCTTTGTCTGCCCTTCATGTTGTGCAGGCATCTTGTCATAAAAGCAGAATTGTCATAAAACAATTCTGCCTGAATTGTTCACATAGGTACCTGCTGTCCAGCTGTTTTGTTTGCTGGGTACTGCAGTGGGTTCTCACCCTGCCATGTAATGACACAACCTTTTTGGCACAACTTTTTTAGGTTCCAGTGGATGGTTGCCGTTGAAACTCAGAATGCATAGAATGTTGATAGCCTTGCGATACACTTAGCTTTCTAGACTTCCATCTTCATGTCTGTTGATAAGACAGTCTAAAAATGGCAATTGTCTAGTTATTTCTTCCCCCACTGTGAATTGTATGCCCCGGAAGATGGAGCTCAGTAGGGTGTGAATGCCTTTTAGCACATTCCTTTTGATGATGACTATTCATCTACATAGCAGTGCCAAAATTTAGGTGTGTAGTTTTGAATGCACTGTGTTCTAATTCACACAGGACTGTTTCTGCAATGACTCCTGATACTGGGGATTCCAATATCAGGAGCCACTGATAAAATGTATAAACAAATAAAAGGGTGTCCCTTTTATTTGCTCATAGGTTTCCATTTTAAATGCATAGAGCAGCCTAGTGCACACAATTCGGACAGAGAGAAGATCCCTGAAGATGGGCTCCAGGATGAGTCTGAAAGCTTGGAAGAATAAACCTCTAGTCCCGAGTCAGATTGGATTCTCTAAAATGTAGAATTCATGAGAATCAAAACAGCAGGGTGGTCCAGACAATAGTTGATGAAAATGTTTAGAAATTATCTGAGCATCTTACAGGAAAAATCAAATAGAAAGAAATAAAAGAAAGGGAAGCAGAAAGAAATCTAAGAGCTCAAAATTTATTCAAAAATAGCTTCACAACCAAGTCTGTCCCATAGCTAGCTCATTCTGCCATATTCTGTCTTAGCCTAGTCAATGTAGGTTTACAATGAGCTCATTGTAATTAATGGGACTTCGTCATAAGTTTCTAAATAATCCTCCAGTATGGATTCCTGGTAGTAAAATAGATAAAGAGAGGTGACTTTTTCAGACTTTTTTGCAAGAAATTACATGAACTAACTTAAACGTTAATATATATATATATATGCAACAAAACATAATACTGCATAAATAATGATGTATGACAGGATTTTAGTGCATAAAAGATATGTACGTTTGTGGGTTTTAAGAAACACATTTAAGTAATCTATTAATGCATTAAGTAAACACATTAAGTAAGCATAAAAAAAATAAAAATAACATTTTTTCTTTTCCAAGAGAAATGATTAATGAGAACACAAAGTGTTATGCAAAAATAATCCTAAAGGGGAAAAAACTTAATGAATTTAAAAAATATTTTTTAAAAAAACTATAAAAAGGAGGAAGGAAGCCTGTGATAAAAATAGAATGGAAATATCTCATTGTTAAAACATTGTAGGCAGAAAAAAGAACAAAATCTAAAAACAACAATCCCATTTTTTTGCTTTCCAGGAAAGAGTTGAGCACAAAAAGTATTAGAAAAATAACAATATAATGCACTGAATGTAAAAAAATAATAATACTGTACTAAGCTAAGATGGGGATCAGTGAAAAAGGACAGATTCGATTATCTGATTCTCACCTCTTCGTGTCTAATTTTTATTTCTCTATTGATATTAATGTTTTTCCTTTTATTTTAAAACTTAGAAATCTAGGCCAAGGATTTTTATTTATTTATTTATTTACACTTGAAATAGGAACCAGGTGATTACGAAGATTCCTTCAGTTCTACTTCCTTGCTCTGCAAAATTTGTCTCTTTACCTTTGGACATACACATCAACCTAAATAAATAGATAACTAGCTACTCTTCAACTGTATTACAACATGGATACATAAGTTATATAAAGGCTGGCAACCATGTGTGGTCAGAGATAGCTTTTGAGGCAAATATGTAAGTGCCAATCAGATAGTTCTGACAGATTAAAAAAAAATTCTTTGAAATTAAAAAAAATTGGCAAAGAGTAGTAAAAAGCATAAGCAGTTGTGCTGGCCATGAGGGGTCAATAGTGCTGCTTCTGCATATAATAGTATTTCTAAATATCTCTGTGGTATTTATTTCAACGTATTCTATACCTTGGCATATCATAATGAAGAGCCAGCAAAATTATGGCAATGTGCATTTGTGATTTTGTGAATTATCCCCTTAATAATTCAAAATGGCAATTTGATTTATTTAAAAAAAACTGAATAGTATCCATTTGCCTTTCCCAATCTTTACCATGCTGGTTTGGGATGATGACAATTATGATCCAAGATATCTGGCTGTACAACTGGGAAGGCTGACATACCAATTGATTATTCTTTCTGAGATATACTTATTGTTACTTCAAAAATTACATTTATTTTCAATTTCTTATAATAAAGATCAGAGACACGTGCAGAACATAATGAGGAAGTCAGCAGGAATAATCTCATGTTTATGATTTTGAGTGAAGGGCAGCGTAGCTGAAACCTACCTTGATCTGACCTAGTTCCAAACAGGTTTCCTCCACTTACCATTTAAACTAAAGACATTTCAATCAATTTGGATAGTTTGGGTACTTTTAGCAAAACCAGCCTTCTGTAAACAAAATTGATTTTTTAAATATTTTTTTTATTCCATTGTTGTAGGGGATTGTGATAATTTATAATATTTCTAATGGGGAAGAAATCATAATTAGCAATATATAGCGCTAATTAATTAATTATATAGCGATATATAGTTAAATAGCGATATATAGTTTTCATCAGAGGATGCATTTACCCAGTATATGTATTTTGATGGTCAGATTTGGACTCAGGGTTTTTCCCTCCTCCCTCGTTATATATATATTTTGTAGAATATATCGGTACTCATACAGTAACACAAAAAGATGAATTAATATAGTTCTTAAAGACGACCGAAACTCATTTTTGTGGCTCTCGGAAGGCACATCTATCACAATCAACAAAAGTAACTGCCACACATTTTGAGACTAAATAACCAAAACCATCATGTAAGATTAAAATAAAGAAAACAAAGTAAATATATATGAACTGACACCCCTTAATCTGCATCTTCATACCACCCACTGGGATCCTCAGAACTTCCAAAATTGTGCAATAACCCCTACAGCTACCAAAACATTGTTCAACTCTAACATAACACAAAGAGGGAATACAAGAATACATATAAATGTATTCACACTTCAGAACTGGAACATTTGTTTCATGCATTTTTTAGATATATTTCTTTATGATTGCAAAAGATCTGTACACTTCAGGGAGGTACTTGCTCTCTGGGACAGCAGGAGGTTGAGAAGACAAGCATAAATCGCCTGATGTCATGTCTGGATGGGGCTCAAATAGTGACCAGCAGAAGAACTTCACTGAGTGTGAAATTTATTTATTTTATTTATTTTTATTTAATTTAATTTATATGCCGCCCTATCTCCGTAGGACTCAGGGCGGCTCATAACAATAAAATATCCAATAAAAGCGTATTAAAATACATGTTACCACCCCTCCCCCAATACTCATACCCTATGCTTAGAGTACATTCAGTCTAAACTGATAAAGATTTAGAATTGCTCAGCATGTCAAATCCCTGTTTGCCAAAGCTTGTGCAATTGCAGAACTTCCTGTCACCAATGAAAACCATCTGCTTTGGAGAAGCCACTGCTGACACAAGGTCTTGCCTATATTATGAATTTGCCATAGGTCACTGCAGACCCTGGGGTGATTTAACAATGCCACCTACTCTGAACACATCTGGGAATGTTGGCAATAGTGTCATCTCTTTACACCTATGAGCTGTTTTGACTACTAGGGCAAATGGCAAGAGAAAGAAAGAGGAAGGCAAAGATCTTCACATCCTGTCTCTGGATTTGTTTCTTACTTGGCAAACTATTAAATGAATGTCTATCTGAATGAAATGAAATCTGATGCTTGTTTCAAATATAATGAATGCCTGCTAGCCATCCCTGTCCTAATGTTCCCTTTAATTGTATTCATTTTATGTATTCAATTCATGCTTATGCTTATATATAGTATCTAATACGTATTCAATAAATAAATAAAAGAAATTTAAAAAATTAATAATGGCGCTAAGCTACTCTACATCCAGGGATGAAATGCTACTGATTCGGACAAACCAGCTGTACCGCGCGATTTATATTCACTAGAAAGCAGGAAATCCTGCTTTCTACCGAATCTAAATCGCGCAGCACAGCTGTTCTCCCTCCCCTTGCTGTTCTACTTACCTTAGAAAAGGCTTCTTAAGCCTCCTTTTTCAACGCTGCATGGTAGTGCCTGCAGTGCGCATGCATGCAAAGCGTGCATTTGGCATGCACCGTGCATGTGCACAGCGAACCGGTAGCAGACTTCGGACCATTTCACCACTGTCTACATCCACTATAATGGGCCCTTTTTACAACCTAATCATTCAATATTCTTTCATAAGCACTTTTGCTTATGTTCAGGAGTACATCTTCTAAGAGAAGCTCGTGGTAAATGCAAACCTCCAATCAGTCTAGGAATCACAGGAAATTGTGGGACATATTATACCTTTGAATAAAATCAAATCCTCCTGCTAAACTTAACAAAAAAATTGTTGACCATGGCATAACATTAATACCTTCAGTTGTAACTAAGCTGATGCCACATACATCTTTTGGCTGATTGATGAGGTTTTAAATGTAGGTGGTTTTTTTCATAATTAGTTACATTCTGGCCCTGCAGTGATCATAAAATTCAGTTCAGAACACTTGACTGATTCAGCAAATAATCCATCTTGATTCAGGCTGAATCAGAAGCTACCAGACTTGAGTCAGTCCCTTAAGCCAAAGTTTAAAAAGACATGAATGTAGTGCCTACCACTGATTAGCACTGGAAAAACCTCAAAGGGGTATCATTTAAAAAAAACTATTTAACAAAATGAGATGATAAATAGATTCTTCTGGGAAAAATCCCCTTCTCCAATTTTAGAATAGACTTGATGTTTTTAAAATGTGGATTATTGAAATTTTGATTTTTTTAATTAAGGAAAGTCCATACATTTTTAATTATTTTTGATTGAATACAAAACCTAACTATACAATTAAAATCTAAATTATAATGAATCAAATAAGCAAAAAAAAAGAATAAAATGATTAACAAAAGTCTGTTAAGCATTTTACCATTGTCCTAGTATTGGAGAATGGGAGCTAAAAGTCCCTCTTCGAGTCACTCCCCCACCTGGGAGAAAGCCATTTCTCATAGTCAGATCGCTGATGTTTTTGCAGCAGGAGCATCTCTGGAAGGACTTTTTCTATGGATCCAGCTAAATGGGTTCATAATAGGAGAGACATCACCAGAAAATGAGGCCTTTATCTGTTCCTGGCTTTAATAGTCAATACCAGCACCCTAAATAGTCCCTAGCAAGCAGCTGATAGCAAATACAGATTTTTCAGAACAAGCTTATTATCTATTTAGTAGACTTTTTTAGCCCACCTTTATTATTTTTAGAAATAACTTCAAGGTCTATGGAGAGTCTCAATCATCTGGGTCATAGTTGTCCCAAAGGTCCTTTGTACAAAAGACAACTGGACTTTCTTGATTTCTTCAGAACTGAAAAAGTTTCTTGGATGAGCTTTTGGAAAAAGCACTTTGGGGTTCAACGTAATTCAAGATATATAAATATTATTCCTACTACTCCTTCCTCCTCTTATTTTTCCCACAACAACAAACCTTTGAGATCAGTTGGACAGAGAGAGTGACTGGCCTAAAATCACTCAGGCCAAACTGGCTCTACTGGTATAGTCAATATACTAATGGCAACCCATGAACTCCAAATGATCAGTCCTAGCAGTTTCATATAGATGTCAAATCAACATAACATAAGGGGTATAATGCTATTAACAGTAGTTCTTCAGCACCACTTTCTGGCATGTCTGACAGAAAGGAATGGCCAGGAGGATATAATGACCAACATCATTTCACTCTGTTGAAAGGGCCAGGAAAAATAGCAGGTTATACTCTTATCTGGCTTCCAGTATAGCTCATCCACCAAGATGAGCTAAGTAGTATAAATGTCATGTTCTGAACTAAATTCTAGAAAGGCTGAAGGTTTTTATCCAGATGCATCTGTAGCTGTGAACTAACACCTTTTCAATTTTCATGTCCAGCAATTGTATATTTGAGGCTGGCCTATAAATTTAGTTTAGTTTAATTTATTGTCATTGCATCTCGTACAATGAAATTAAATCTTCAGTGTATAGTAGAATTACAAAAATAAAACACAAACACACATCCTTCGCACTCTATACAATTGAATTGAAAACCCCTGATATTGCATTAATATTGCACTATACCAGTGATGGCTAACCTTTTTGCTCTCGCGTGCCAAAAGCGGGGAGAGTGGGGGGATCGTGGGTGCAGGTGCCCACATCCACAATTCAATGCTCCCCGTCCTCCTGCGCATGTGCAAGTGACCCCCCCCCTACACTTCCCCCTGCTTTTGGCACAGTGGGCCTGGTAGGCCCATTTTTCCCCCTCCCCAGGCTCCAGAGGCTTTCTAGGAGCCTGGGGAGGGCAAAAACAGTCTTCCCTATCCCCCTGGAGGCCTTCCGGAGGCTGGAAACAGCCAGTTTCCCGACTTCCAGTGGGCCCGGAAGGCCTGAAAATCAGTTGGCTGGTGCACACATTCGCGCTGGAGCTGAGCTAGGGCAACACTCGCATGCCCACCAATATGGCTCCGCGTGCCACCTGTGGCACCCGTGCCATAGGTTCGCCATCACAGCACTATACAATAGAATTCAATATAGTTACTGCTCTGGGATAGAAGCTGTTTTTCAGCCTATTTGTCCTTGTTTTTATTATCCTGTACCATCTACCAGATGGTAATAGTTCAAAAAAAGGGTGCCCAGGATGAGATGGATCTTTAAGAATGTTTTGAACTTTCTTAAGGCAGCGGGAGCTATAAAGCTATAATGTGTTCAGGGAAGGTTTTATTCCTTTAAGTAGGCAGCAGTTGTAAAATTTTAAGTAGATAAATCCAACTCTCAAGGATGTTTTGATCACCCAACCCCTTAATCATGAATTCAGTCTAATCTGGCAAATTTTATCAGCCAGAAAGGGCAAAAAATGAAGCAAACAACTGATCGGTCATTTCATCCTGTCCTTGTCCTCAAGATCTGCAAACCAAAAAGAATCCAAATAATCAGCAGTTGGTAAGATTATCTCTCAATGATCTGTATATAACTGGAACTCTGTCAAAGTAAACCTGATCAACCAGCTGCAAATAATGACAACAACCACTTACGGTGAACCTCTGCTATTGTAACTTCTCTATTCCAATATCCCAGGCCCATTTCCCATTCATCTGTCACAGTTTCTACCAGCTACAGGAGGGAATTATCTAAAAGGGTTGAGATTCACTTTAGCATTTTAGGTCCATGATGTCAGAACGTATTATGTAGATTGCTACAGTTTATATACTACTTGCACTGGCATTCCATCCAACTGGCAAGAACATTTCTGAGCCCCCACAATCATGTAGTCTACCCTGCCTCTCCTTTGGTCTGTTCCTTAATGATTAACAACGTGCTAATAAAACACTGATACATAAAGAGCATCTGAATGAATCTTGCAATTTAACCCAAATGCTGTTGCAAGAAAAGTTTCACCTTGCCAGAAAATTACTTCACTACTTCTGGCTCTCCTTATGTATCCCTCTGCCAAAAACAGAGCTAGAAAACCAATGTCCTGTACAAAGTTTAAAAAGAGACACTTGCTTTAGCAGGCACCAAAGATTTATCTAAGAAAACTACTAGAAATCCTGGTCAGACAAGCTGTTTGTAACCCTACAAAACACAGCATTTATTTATCTGTTTAGTATATTTATAAGATTTTGGATTTGTTTTGTTTTACCTTTCCTAGAAACTACATGTTCACTTCTCTCCAATCCATTTTGATTCAAATAGGCTGTTTTATGTCATAAAAAGACAGATTCTCCCTGATTTACCATCACGAGGCCTCAAAATTAAACCTCCTGCTCCCTCTTTTCTCTTTTACTTTCAAGTTTTCATAATTACTTCTAGTTAGATCAACAATTATGTGACTTAATTCCACAGGAGGCTCTCAGCCAAATGGGGCCATCTGTGACCCAATAATCCAGTAGAATTTCCCAGTATGGAGGAACTTCTATCTTGCTCTTTGTACAAATCTGCTCCATAGTTCAGACCAAAAAATGCTTCCAGATGTGATGTTGATTCTGCAGTTGGCTGCTTCACCCGCAGACTTTTTCCTGGGTGGGTCAGATGTCAGATCCTGCTGTTGCCCATTTGTAAACCTCATGTTCTCTCTGCGCCACTTCTGTTAAGAAAGAAAATATGAAATAGTAGCACCATTGATAGAGCTCGTATCTTATCACAGGGCTTGGGATCTTTGGAAAAGAATATAAGTATGGTTATATTATTATAATAGGTTGAATATTATACACCAGAGGTCTTCAAACTTGTCAGCTTTAAGACTTGTGAACTTCAGTTCCAGAATTCTCCAGCCAGCGAAGTATAGCTGGCTGGAGAATTCTGGGAGTTGAAGTCCACAAATCTTAAAGCTGACAAGTTTGAAGACCTCTGTTATACACACACTATTGTATACATGAAAGACAAAAAATAGATAATTAAAGGAATTTTTTTTGCAAAGTTGTGAATATTCTCATTTCTTTAGAAATATTTATTAATGATGTGCACTAGTCATTTAGAAATCTGTGAGGTCCCAGAAAATGATTCTATTGCTCCTTTACCCCATAACCTTTCTTCTTATTTGGTTATTTCACTTGCCAGAATAAACTTTTTGTTTTCTTTTTCACTGTCCAGAGAATCCATTATTTGTGGTCTTTATAACACTCTAGTGTATGGTATTACATTAGTCAGATTTTTGGAACAGACAAAACTACATGATATAACAGACTTCTCCTGGAACAATATGAGGAAAATAATACAATAACCACACCCCTGGAATTTTTTCTGAACAAATGGAAATACTACTTTGCAGATTTTAGAGATTCAGTCATGGCTCAAGGAGAAGCAAAACATCAAAAGATCAATTATTTAGTCAGAAACTCTCTCTCATCTAAATCTAGAATTGCTACATTCAGACTTTCTTCTGGTTCCTGTTAAAGCTATAGTGATTTCAATATTAAAGCAAGCATCCAATATTTCTAAAAAATATTTACAAAAAGAATAACAGAACAGCTTCTGTTCTTTCTTGTAACAAGTACACACAAATTAATATTTTCCCACCCCATAAGATTACATACATAATTCAGTTCTTTCCATAATCCCCCTTTATACATTCATAATGCAAAAATTAATGTTGTTTCTTTCTGCGTGTTAACAAAAAGTTCATAAATGGTTTCCTGAGTTTTATAGAAATAATTCTTATTTTAATCCTGATCAAACAAATATACTATATATTCCTTTCTTTTGCTTGTAACAATCTTAAATTGCTGTCATAGGATTGAATCCCCATTCAAACTTTCTTTCCTCAATTATATATATATATATAAATGATAGATAGATAGATAGATAGATAGATAGATAGATAGATAGATAGATAGATATTATTAATTTAGAATATTAATTTTTACTCTAAGATTTTGAAATTAACTATAAAAAATAAACACCATCTCATAGAAAAAAAAATCTGAGTTAAGTGGTGATTTTAGAAACTGGACACTAGAGGGAACTAAAGATTCTAAGCAGGAAAAAAATAACCCTGTTAAATAACCCTGTTAGTTAAAATTGAGGCTTACAAAATGACACAAAGCATTATACCATCAGAAATATTAAAGGACATCTTTGAAGAATGGAGCCAGAAATTAGTAATTGCAATAACAGCAATTGTTAATAGCTCTTTCAGAAAAGTCTAGCTCAGCATCTCCTTACCTGATTATATAAGTTTTTCCCCTATAAGTGAAAATTTGTGCATAAAACCAGTGGTGGGATTCAAAGTAATTTAACAACCGGTTCTCTGCCCTAATGATTTCTTCCAACAACTAGTTTGCCAAACTGCTCAGAAAGTTAACAACTGATTCTCCCAAAGTGGTGCGAACTGGGTGAATCCCACCACTGCATAAGACCAATTACTATTTGTATCAGGATGAAAGACTTCTTTTAAAATAGCATGATTTTTATGGCACCATAGCAGAATTCAGATTAAAACTTTCTCTCCTATCCTGATTCAGTACAAGATCATGCTTGTCTTCTGTCAACATAAAAAATGTCCTTCTATCTCTATGAAATTAGTGTCAGTTTTCATGTAGTCCTTCCATCTCCAGAGTTGATCAACTTTATAGTTACCAACATTCAATTTTAAAAATATAGATTGAAGATTTATTTGAAGCATTTTACCTCCAAAATATATTAGAGGTTAGAAAACTGTTTAGATATGAACTGGAAATATGGGATGTAACCAGGTACTTGTGATCCAAGGCTAGAAAGTAATTTCATGTATCTTTCTAATTCTGTGCATCCACCCATTCCCTGACTTTCTGCCCACTTCCTTTGTCTACTCTGACTCTCCTTGATCATATCATTAATTGATCTGCTTATCACACTGGATAGCATCATATTGAGAAATGAAACGTCTTCAAAGAAAAAAACAGAAAGTCCAGTTGCCTTTTGTGAAAAAGCACCTTTGGGACAACCATGACCTGGATGACTGAGAATCTTCATAAACATTAAGAGAAAGGTATTTTAAGTTTAAGGTAAGCGTACCTTTGATATAGTCATTTCATTGCTAGTTACATTTTTCATGTTAGGATGATTGACAGATAAATAGTATTCCTATAGTTGAGCCTCAATATGTCAGGAAAAATATGGCAGTTTACAAATAGCCTTTTCTCTCTTTCCCACTTTGCTTTACTAGGTTAAACCGTCTTAGAACAAATGTAGAAATATCTGCTTCTCTTTCATGAAGCAGCTTTTTAGGCTGCCTATGGCCTCCAACTTGCACTTTCACCTCAGCTGCTCTGAAAGTCTGCCCACAACATGCTCCCAGTTGTCGTTTCCTTTCTCTGCTCAGTGCCAGTTCATTGTTTTGCTTGAGTTGTCCCTGATGTGCAATCCAGCTGTGGCTTGGGGGAGGGTGATTGCTCAGATCTATTTGTACATTTACATTTCTTTAGCATGATAGTGAATTTCACTGCCAGAGAACTCATACAATTTCATGAGTTCATCAACCTTTATGGCCTAAAGGGCTTTTCCCTGTTGTTTCCAGATTTACACCATGAAAATAAATAATTTCTTCTTCAGAGGTTACTTGATTTGCAGAGACCCTGGAATACTAGAAGTAGTAAATGTTACTCCTATTTCACATCTTTTTAGGGTTCATCAAACTGTATCTTTTTATGTCACGTTTCTATATACTCATGATGGCAAACCTATGTCACGCATGCCAGAAGTGGCACACAGAGCCATCTCTCTGGGCATGCCAACCATCGCCCATTGCTCTTCTGGGTTTTGGTGCACACGTCTTCAAAGAGCAGCTGGTCTTTGCATGCACATGCGCACCAGAAACTGGAAGACCAGGAAACCAGAAGCTCAGCTTCCCGGCACGCACATGTGTGCCAGGGAGCACTCCTCCACATGCACATGCACGCTCCTGTTTCGGCACTTGGTGCTGAAAAGGTTCATCAACACTGCTATATACTGTAGCTTGCAGAGGACCAAAACTAAATAGAATAATAAGAAAAGTGTTCCTTTATTGCGTATTGTGTCCAAGTAGTGACTGGATGGAGATCAGTGGCTATTAGCTCTTGGGGACTCCATCTGAAGACCTACTGGGAGATTAGTGGCCTTTTTTATGCAGTTAGTTGGGCACTGTGAGAAGACTGATGGACTAGATGGGTCAGAGGTCCAATCCAGCAGGGCACTGTTCTTGCTCTTAGGGTAGCAATCTCTGCCAATGAGCTTCATTGGATTTCTGTATTGAGTAGAGGATTGGTCTAGATAACCTAAATGGTCCTTTCCAGCTCTACTATTCAAATAAAATGAAACCAGACCCCATCTTTTTGCAGCAAACAACTTGATGGTCTCATCACTTCTCTGCTTTTATTTAGCATATAGCTACTCTCCTGTCCTGATCTGCTGCTAAGGTATATTTTGCACTGTTCAGTATTATTTAGCTTTTGAGATAAGCTGGTCTGATTAATAGAATTTCTTATATAGAGTAATGTTGATTAGATGCAACCAATCTTGACCACAAAGCAGCGTGATGCTCTGAATCAAACACCAACGGTTCTATCAGGTTTTTTTATCCAAGAATAAACTTTGGACCACTATACTGAATTCCAAATTATATTATCTTCTTTGGCAGGAATATTGTCTCGATAAAAAAGAAAGCAGACATTTTCAAGAACAAGGCCTACAAAACAGCCAAGTGTGAGCCATTTATCATTCTTGTAGTCAGAGAAAGAGCCACAAATGAACACATTCAGAGTCTGACCTCTAAGTACAAGATATTCCAAAGGGCAAAACATTCACCCAAACCATCGTTCTTCAAAAACTGAAACTCATTTCACTCCATGCCAAAATTGCTGGCAACCCATGCTTATTACAGAACCAACCTGAGAACATAAAGTGAACTGGTAGAAAAATCAGGAGGAACAAAAAATGTGGGTATTTGCTGATGTGGCCTTTGTTGAAATTATCTGAGCTTGCTTCATGAATTCTAAAAAGAACTTCCAAGACTTGCCTCTTCATTTTATATAGTGAGGGAGGAAAACACCTGGTTTTTCCATAAGTGTCTTGGCAAACCAGACATTTATAACTGTATTCTTTATCCTCATTACTCTGAGTATGACAGAATAATTTAAACAACCTCCTTTATTCCATAGTGCAGTGGTACAGCACATGTGTTGAATGCAGAAGGCTGAAGTTTCCACCTCAACCACCTCCAGTTGAGGGAGGGGAAAATCACAGGGCAAGTAATGCAAAAGAGTTCTCCCCAGAATGTGGCATTGTTATCAGTCAGAGTAGATCATATGGGTTAGAGATGGATAATGTTCTGAACAGTTTAAGAAAGCTGCCTTTCTTGTTTGTCTCCTGGAAAATGTCTCTGGCAGTAGCTGGCAGCTCAAGCAAGTCTAAAACGCTTACATGAAAGCCTCATCTTCCAACTGGCAGACAAAGAAAAGAGTGAATTAGAAACAGTTGCAAAGCACAGATTTACATCTGCCATCACAGGAAGGAGAGTGTGGTTGGAAAGCCAGTCCTGGGTTGGCTGCCTCCAGCTCAGGTCCACTTGCCTGTTAGTCTTACCAATTGTGTTAGAATCATTTATTTAAAATGAATTTGGAATTGTGGTCCTTGATTACATCTGGTTTCAACCATTCAGCAACTCCATGTTCCAGAAAGAAACAAGGCACAAAGAAAGAAATCCAAGCAGCTACTTCATGGCTGAAATCCATTCCAAGAACCCATCAGTTCCAAGGAGGAAGCTCAAGTGCCAATACTAAAGATGCCCTAGTCTTTGATGAAGTTGCGATGGGAGCTCCATCAATTTAACTTTAATGTAATAATATAATGATTTGAATGAATTGAATTCAAGATTAAGATTTACTTAAATCTTCTTACAGTGTTTGTTTTATTGGTGATAATAGATAGTGGATATTTTAAGTGTTCTGGGTTATTGTGAAAAGACTGGTCCTCTGAATACATGTTCATTAACATGTTTTAGAGAACACTATGTTCTAATCTTCCCAATCTGATGGCCTCTGTATTGCAAAGTAGAACTGCCAGCAGTTCATCAAGTTAAAGAAGTTTGCAATTCTGGAACTGTTAGTATCAACATATCTAGAGGCCAAGGGTTTAGGAAGACTGGCATAAACCAAGGAAACTTTAGATAGAACTGCTGTGCCTGAATGCAAACCCAAAGGTTTCTGTTGTATATCATTCTGTCTAATTTATGTAATTCTATTATGAAGGGAGGATAAAGGCCTCTGTTATTACCCTTCCCTCTCTTATGGAAACATGTTCCCCCTACTGTTCAGGTTCTCCCAACCTGAAACTTTGAAACTTTGGAAGGCCATCAAGACTTGCTTTATCAGCAAACTTTAAGGGATGAAGGAAATGCTTGTTTATATGGGAGATTCTTTTTGCAGCACTTTAGGCTGTTTGTTATTAATATTATTACTGTGTATTGTTTTGAACTTTTCAGCTACAACTGAGGCACAAAGAAGCCTAAATAAGTATATGAACAAATCAACTTGCCCATGGATCAGGGTTTCAGTCTCAAGTTTAAGCAACATTGTTATAGAAAATATCCTTCTGATGGATTTCCTTATTCTTTTTTTTTTTTATTGAAAAAGTTTTAACAATACAAATTTTTCCCCTTTTTCCCCCCCCTCCCTAGCCACAGATTGTAGAATACATGTAAAAAAAATATATAAATCCTTCCCATCCCCACCCTAACCCTCCCCCTCCTCCCTCTTCCCTCCCCCCCTTGACTTCCATTATATGCAATATTAATATTCCCAAACAATATATATGTTATTCAAACTTCCATATCTTTTTTCTATATTTACTAACATACTATCTCAGCTAAAAGCGATATAATATTTTCTAGTCTGATACTTATTCTGTACATACTCATTCCATAATTTCCATTCCTGTATATACTTCTCATGCGTCTGATCTTTTAAAAAAGCTGAAACCTTTGCCATTTCTGCAAATCCAGCCATCTTCTGGGTCCATTGATCAACCGTCGGTAAAACATCACTCTTCCAATGTTGGGCAATCAACAACCTAGCTGCTGTCACCATATACAAAATCAATTTAGTTTCACCCAGTGTAAAGTCTTTAACTATACCCAATAAAAAAAATTGCGGAGAAAATTGTATTTTTTTCTTTAAAACATTTTGCATAACCCACCAGATTTTTATCCAAAAAGCCCTCACTTTCCTGCAGGTCCACCAGATGTGATAATATGTAGCATCTAAACAATCACATCTCCAACATTTTGGCTGCACATTAGGGTACATGCAAGACAATTTCTTGGGGTCTAAGTGCCATCTATAAAACATTTTATAAAAATTTTCTCGTAAATTTTGTGACTGTGTAAATTTAACGTTCTGAACCCATATTTTTTCCCATGTTTCCAACATAACTGGTTGAGAGAAATTTTGTGCCCATTTAATCATACAATCTTTAACTAGCTCATTTTCTGAGTCTCTTTCTAACAAAACATTATAAACTCTCTTAATGTGCATTGGACCTGTCCGCTTTATCTGTTCAACCAATTCTACTTCATATTCCATTAAACCAGTTTGTTGATCTTCTTTCCATCTCATCTGTAATTGATTATACTGCAACCAAGTCAACGATTTCCCTTCTTCCAACAGCATATCCAAAGTCTTCAATCGCCACCTGCCCTCTTCAAAGTAAAGTAACTCTTTATATAAAAACCCCCCGAGTGACTTAATATTTGTATTCCACATGGTATCAGCGAGATCCAGCCAAAACGGAATCTTATAATAATTAGTTCGGTGCCTTCTCCAGACTCTCAGCAAGGCATTTCTAAGTAAATGACTGTTAAACACTTTATCCACTTTGGTATCATAAAATAAGTATGCATGCCAACCCCAAACCAGGTCATGACTTTCTATATTCAACAAGTCAGTCTTAGTTTTCCCAAACCAATCACTTAATTGTATCAATGCAGTTGCTTCATAATATAATCGAAGGTTTGGGAGTTTAAGACCACCTCTCTCACGAGTATCTTGCATTATTTTCAGTTTGACTCTTGGTTTTTTATCATTCCAAATAAATTTGTTCAGTCCTTTTTGCCATTCTAGCAATGGTTTGTCTGATTTAAGCACCGGTATCATTTGAAATAAAAAGATCAGTCTAGGTAAAACATTCATTTTTACTGCTGATATTCTTCCAAGCAGTGATAACTGCAGTTTCTTCCAGTTTTGCATATCTTTTTGTATCTTTTGCCACAGAACCTCATAGTTATTTTGAAACAGTTTAGCATTGGAGTCTGTGATTTGTACTCCTAAATATTTGACCTTTGAAACAGTCTCGAAGCCTGCCATTCTTTCCAGTTCCTTTTTTTTGCTCTCTGTCAGATTTTTGACAATCATTTTAGTTTTCTTCTGATTCAACCTGAAACCAGATACCATGCCATACTCTTCTATAATATTTTTCATCTGGATTATTGAGTTCATAGGTTGTGATAGGGTAACAACCAGGTCATCTGCAAATGCCTTAGTTCTATAGTCCTTTTGCCTTATAACTATTCCAGTCCAGGAATTCGAGTCCCGTATTGCATTGAGTAAGACTTCTAAAGTTAAAATAAATAATAACGGGGATAATGGACAACCTTGTCTGGTGCCTTTTTGTATGTTAAAATTCGATGTTAAGCATCCATTGATAATAAATTGTGCATGTTGCTCTTGATAAATTGCACCAATCGCTTGTATAAACCGCTCCCCCAAATCCATTTTTTCCAAAGTCTTAATTATAAAATTCCAATTCACGCGATCAAAGGCTTTTTCCGCATCCAAAAAAACCAGCACTGCAGAGATCTGTTTATTCTTATCTAGATAGTCCATTAAGTCTATAACTTGCCTAACATTCTCCTTCATATATCTGCCTTCAATAAATCCTGCTTGGTCATGATGAATTATCTTTTGAATAACTGGCATCAATCTGTTGGCTAGTACTTTTGCAAAGATTTTATAGTCTGTGTTTAATAAAGATATTGGTCTATAATTTTCTGGTTTCTTAGGACCTGATTCTTCTTTCGGAATCAATGAAACAAAAGCTGTTTTCCATGAGGAAGGTATTTTACCTCCTAGTTGTATATTACGAAATAAATCTTTAAGATGCTCAATCATTTCTTCTTGTAAAGTTTTATAATAAATTGCAGTTAAGCCATCCGTCCCTGGAGCTTTAGCTGTTTTTAATTGTTTTATAGCAAAACTGATCTCCTCCACTGTTATCAGTTGTTCCAAACTTTTCTTTTGGCTTGTTGAAATTTTTGAAACTCTCTTGTTTTCCAAGTATTCATCTATAGTAATATTCTGTATGTCATCTTTAGCATATAACTTAGTATAATATTCCAAAAAGGCTTTTTTAATTAGATCTTGTTGGTAAACTTCTTTATCAGCATATTCAGTACTATCAATAATTCGTGTCGATGCTTGCTTCCTCAAAGTATACGCCAACCACCTGCCCGGTTTGTTAGCATTGGAAAAAGTATTGTGCTTTGCAAATTGTAAGTTAGTTGCCGTTTGGTCTGCTATAAGCATTTGAAATTGATCCTTCAGAAGTTTTATAGCCATTTGCAATTTTCCGTCTGTTGGTTTTTGTATCAATTGTTGTTCTTTCTTTTTTATCTCAGATTCCAATTGTAGTCTTTTCTTCTGCTGACTTTGCCTGTGTTTAGAATTCATTTGAATTAGTACTCCCCGCATATATGCTTTAGCTGCATCCCAAACTGTTTCAATAGGGGTGCCTTTGTTCAGGTTAAATTTAAAAAACTCCTTTAAATGCTTTTTGAGTTCAATTATATTCTTTTCATATCTAAATAGATTCTCATTTACTCTCCAGGATCTTCTTTCTCTTTTACCCATCTCGATTTCCATCCAGACCGGACTGTGGTCAGTCAAAGTCCTAGGGAATATCTTTATTTTCTTTACTTTAGAGAGTAGATTAGAAGTTAAGAGAAAAAAGTCTATTCTGGAAAAGGATTTGTGCCTGTCTGAGTAAAAAGTAAAGTCCAGTTCATTTGGGTTTCGAATTCTCCAAATATCTTTCAATTCCAAATCCTCTTTCAGTTCGAAAAAAGCTTGTGGTAATTTATTCCCTATTTTGGCCGTGGTTTTTTTATCCAATCTAGGTTGGATTACTCCATTCCAATCGTCCATTATTATAGTGTTTGAATAGTCCCAATCCAAAATTTTTAAATGAAGTAGCTTGTAAAAAGTTTCCTGCTGTTGATTTGGGGCATATATTCCGACCAACAAAATTGGTCCAACATCTGTAATAACTTCAACTGCAATATATCTTCCATCTTTATCTGCTTCTATAATTTTTGCTACAAGTTTCTTATTTATATATATCACCACTCCATTCTTCTTTTCCTGATTTGAAGCAACAAATTGCATTCCCAATTTTGAATTTATCAAGTATTTCTGATCTTGCAATTTTACATGAGTCTCCTGTAAACAGATAACATCATTATAAAATTGTCTCAAATAGTGAAATATCTTCCTTCTTTTTTGCGGAGAATTCAATCCGTTTACATTCCAAGACAAAAATTTAAGTGCCATTTGACCCTGTCTGAAGTTTTGAGAGCAATTGTTGAAGATTCTCTCCTACAGTAGGAATCTTCGGTTTAGCTCCTCCCATGACTTCAGCTTGCTGTTTATCTTTGGTTCTTTTCTCACGCTGTGGCTTACTATATTCTTGCTGCTGTTGCTTCATTTGTTTAGACATTGCTCTGGTTATGCGTTGCTCTTCCACTTTAGATGTTGTTACTTCCAAAGCCATCGCCTCCTCTGTGATAGTTTTAGACATTTCTTCCAAAGGAGAAGCTTCGAATGGTGCAAAAGGATCAACCACAACACCACCTACTGCTCCCATTAATTCTCTTGCCTCCCTTTGCGACTGCCTTATTTGTGCTTCTGTTTCTTGATCAATCTCGGCTTGTAGTTGAGCTTCTTTATCTATTGGTGAAGATGTGCGTGGAGGAGGAGAACCCGCTTTCAAAACATTGTAATAAAATTCTTCTGCTTTTTCAATAGTATTAAGGCGGTATCTCACTCCTCACAGCCTGAGTATTATACCTATTGGGGCATCCCACCTAAATTGTATGTTCTGTCTTTTCAATTCTGTCACCAAAAATCCAAAATCCTTTCTATCTCTTAACATTTTAGGCGGTAGTTCTTTAAAAACTCCAATCTCACTTCCATCAACTTGAACTGTTGTAACAAAAGAATTTTGCAGAATTTCATTTCTCATTCTTCTATCTGCGAAATATATAACCACATCTCTAGGCAGTTGTCTTTGTACCGCCACCCGAGAATTAACTCTGTAGACCTTGTCCATCTTGCACAAAACCAGATCTGGTTCCACTTTCAACATAACTGCCAAAGCCTCTGCACAAATTTTCCTAAGATCTTCTCTGGTATTCTCTTTAACACCTCTCAATCTGATAGCATATTCCATTGATCGAAATTGCATCATAGTAATCTCATTTTGCATTTTCTGTGTAACTTCTTCAATTTCTATAATTTTTGAGTCAGAAGCTCTGAATTTAGTCTCCATCTCTGAGGCAAGGTTCTCCACTTTTTTATCAATCTGCAGCGCTACCTCAGACAGGCCTTTAACCACTGTTTGAATATCTTGTTTGAGTGAGTCATATTTCTCTTGAAACATTCCTTTAAGCTCCTTCTCTGATCTTTGAATTTCTTTAATAATAATATCATATTGGCTTTCTTCCTTTGTCTGAGATTGCAACTGCGCTGTTTGAGGCTGCTTCTGTTTATGTGTGGGGGAGCCCCCCCCTGGTTGCTTTGTTGCCATTTTACCTCTTAAAGATCTTCCTTTTCCACAAACTCTAACAACTTTTCCCAAAAAGTTCTCCAGATTCAATCAGGTCTATAAGAGTCAGTTGGTATTTTTATTTTATGTTATTTTGTTTTTTGAATACTTCTGCCGCTTCCAGCCGGATTTGTTACTTTAAAATGTAGCCGGATACAGTAATCAAATTACTTTCACTTTCAGCTCTCTCAACTAAGAACAGGCGCCATTTTTTTTCCCTCCGCTTTCCTCAAAGCCAATTCACTTTCACTTTAAAAATTCTTTAAAATAGTCCAAAAAGCTTCCAATACTTGCTGTTTAGTGAGAAGTTTGAAATCTTCCTTATTTTTCTTTGTTGTTGGTAATGCTGCCGCGCTGTCTTGTTCTGCTTTAAAGCTTTAAGCAACATTGTTATAGAAAATATCCTTCTGATGGATTTCCTTATTCTTATTTGCCTATACAGAATAAAACAACTCATTTGGCCACAATGTCTTTTGCATTCCTGCAATATCTACAGACATATTATTTATCTATTCTTCCTGAAAAACTAACTAGTTCTTTGGGAATGATACCAAAACTAAATGGTGGGAATGATACCAAAAATTAAAGGAAGGAATAAACTGCATTCCAAAACTGAAAATTTCCCTTTTTTGAGTCCAGATGCTTCTGTATTGCATTTGATATGGTGGTAGAGACATCACAAATAAATGGGACTGCAGTAGTTGAGGGATATCTGAGGACTTGGGAGTTGTTTGGGCTTCCCTTTCACTTGACTGGAGGGCATTTTATGCTGCAGAGTTAGAATAACAGGCCACTTAAGTTGCTGGGCAGAGATGCTGTGGGTGCAACAACAGAAGACGGCCATATGTTCTTTATGCTTTTAAGACTAAGAAAGAGATTTAAAAGGCAGTTGACTTGCCAATGATGGACTGCTAATACATTGCTTGGGAAATAATGGGGGGGGATTTAAGGGGGGAGATTGAGATTAAGCTTTCTCCAATTCTTTGTTTTTTTTTCCCCAAGCAAAATTTAACAATCAAGTCATACAAACCAGATTGAACTAGCTAGATAACACTTTCAGTGCTGACTAATTACGTATGCTTGTGAGCTACAGAAAGTGATTCCTTATGGCTGCATAAGGCCCCTGGGCCAGGAGTTTCACACCCCTGATTTGAATGGTAATATAAAAAGATAATAATCTGCAAACAGTGCAGGTAGTGGGGGCAACAGAAATGAGCAACACTGATAATGCAGCTCTCACAAGAGTGGCAGCAAATAAGGTTCTCCAGATTTTATGTTATCTGGTTTTATTATCTATTGCTTATGAACATACATTTTACTGTTTGTAAGCTATTTTAAGTTTCTGGCCTTTGGCCATAGTAAAGAATTCACTTCCTCTGGAAGCATTTGCAATGTGTTTATCCAACTCTTTGCCACTAACTCTCCTAAAATCTCCTATACTAGTGTTTCTCAGCCTTGGCAACTTTAAGATATGTGAACTTTAACCCCCAGAATTCCCCAGCCAGCATGCTGGCTGGGGAATTCTGGGAGCTGAAGTCCATATGTCTTATAGTTGCCAAGGTTGAGAAACACTGTACTATAATCTCACCTCATTCTAGTCTTGTTTACAACCAAATGACTATCAGTTGCCAATTTGGGAGAAATTGTGGAGCCTTTCTTAATTGGGATAATAGTTGGATATTGAGCTTTCACAGCATGTAAACCAGGAGTGTCAAACTGGATTTCTTCAAGGGCCAGAGCAGCATTTTAGTTGTCCTCCGCGGGCTGGGCGGGGGGGGCATGAGATGGACACCTCCTGCAGCACTCTGCCAGCCAAAACATGGTGCGGGGGACCATGCAAGCCCCCCTGTGCCCCATTTTGGCTGCCAGAGTGTTCCAAGAGGCCATACAGGCCCAAAATGGGCTGCGCAGGGGAGGACACGAGATCCCCTGTGCCCCATTTTGGCTGCCACTGCGGGCAGGTCCTTTGCTATTTCCAGGCCAGCCCCATGGGCCAGATCTAACCACCCCATGGGCCGGATCCAGTCCACGAGCTTTGAATTTGACACCCCTGATGTAAATAGTCAGCAACTAGTTGAAACTAATGAATATAAGGTGATATTTTAAACAGCGTTTTTAAGGAAACTGGAGATGTAAAGAAAGGTCAGAATTCAGTACTGGGAATAAAAGATAGTAAATAGCACAGCTTTCTTAATATGTGGCTTGCCCCAGTGCAACCCTTATGGTTGCTTCAATGGTAATGATAGTGATGTGTGTATATGTGAGCTTGTAAAGCTAACCATAAAACATGAGTAAGTTTTTCCCTAGAATGATTTCTCAGACATCAGATATGAATTGTTAAATTGTGTGTATGCCAAATATTCTTCAGTATTATATACTTTATGCATCAAGAGCATTTAAATAAAAAGCATCACTGTGCTATCACAATCAAATGCAAGACAACATGTTATTTCTCACAAGCCAGTCATGTCATTGTACATCAGACCCCAAGTGTTCCTGGACTCAGTTACTGAACATTGATTTCACTGGTTATTTATTTGCAAATATGACTGCATGTCAAATATGAATAATAAATATTTGCTGACTATTCTGCAACCTCCATAAGTTGAATACAGCTCAAGTGCCCTCTAGTGAGACAACAGATGTGTTGCTTCTGGAATCTTTTCAGAGAACTATTTACTAATTCTGAAAATGGAATAAACAGATGAAAGTAATGTTCTGGTTTTTCTCTGGAGGAAGCATTATTTGATATTCGTAAATATACAAATATCAATTAATTGTCTAGATAGATACATTATTTCATATTACCAGATATACTCAACCTCTAGTATCTCACAATGAAAGAGATCAGTACTATGAGTGCAGCTTAAGAAACCATTTTCATGGCCACTAGCAAGAGCTTAATTTAACCTATGTTTTATATTTTTTCCTCCAGTTTATGCTGACAAATTGATTAGGTGGTTTGATTTAATTAAAAGAACTTTATGAGCAGGGTTGCTAAATTAATGTATGTTTACACATGTGCATTAGTGTACAAATACACATACCCATAGAATCACGTTGATTATTCTTTTAATTTTTTATACTTTTAATCCATGAAAGAGATAATAAAACAATTAGGAAGAGGAAAGGTACAAAATTCTAAGGAATTAGGGAGAGGAAGGATACAAAAAGTCTAAAAATGGGGTCTTTGAAACATAGCGAGAAATCTGCATATTGAATGAGTCCTTGGTTTTATAATAATGTTATTAGCATTTACAAATGCAAAGGTAAAAGACTAATACAAACTAAGAAAAATATAAAAAGAAAATAAAAGTACAAAGAAATATAAAAATAAGGAGAGAGAGAGAGAGAGAGAGATTCCTCCCTCCTCCTAGACAAGCATAAACAACTTCAGAAATTTAACACCTTCTCTAACATTTCATTATATTAAATGATTCTTGAGGCAAAATTGAATCTCATGGTAAATTGTATCAATGTTGACAGCCAAGCAAGGATTCGGGCTACGCTAAATCAACCAACAAAAAAACCCCTAAGCTATATGTTACCATAAAAACCACAAAGCAAGACTTTTTGAAGGAGGCATTTAGCATGTCTAAGATCAAGTTTTAAAAATTTAATATAAGGAAAATTCCTGGAAATATGGTACTTAAATCTAAATACATTTTCATATGAATATACTAAATGAGGAGATGGTGCTTAAAGGATTAGGGACTTGGACTCATCACTTGTAATCCTCACTTTTTCATCAGGAATGCAAATACAGTAAGTAAATCTTTGGCATAACAGAAACCTAGAATAACACTTTCTTTTTCCATTCTCTTCCTTCTATCCTACTAACAAATCTTAAAAGTATGTACTGTTTACACGTTTAATATGCGAATTGCAGCATTTTCATTTTGAAATGCAATTTTGGACACTTCTATCCCTTTTGGAAGTAGCTTTCTTGCAAAAACATCCCTCTTTTGAATCTTGCTGCTAAATCGATGAACTTCTCTCTTCTCCTATATATGTGCCAGTACCTTTGTTCAACAAATGTTTATATCTAGACTTAAAGTCAGACAATCAGCCAGGAATTTTAGAAACTGACACAGAACTCCCCATCTGCTGATTATTTTGTAAAACAGGCCAAACGATAAGAATGATAAGCTTACATGTTACCAAGACTTCTAAAAGTAATTTCTGTCTACTACAGAATTGCAGAAAAAGCTTATCCCCTTACAACTTTTGTATATCTGATTTTGCACAAAAAAATGCCTAACAGTTTTTATATTCCATTCTATCTTTTTAGCCCCAACGATTGTCAGTACCCACTGATTTGATTTTCCTTCCTCTGTATGTACCTACATGAACATACATATATACATACTGTACATACATACATACATACAGGGGTGGGCTGCTGGGGTTCACAGGGGTTCGGGAGAACCTCTAGCTAAGATTTTGTGCAGTTCGGAGAACCCCCAAATCCCACTCCTGGTTGGCCCCGCCCTCTGCCCCACCCCTCCCAAGAGTCTCCACATGGCCCGTTTTGGATGCAGGTGAGTGCAGAGGCTCGGGGACGGTGAAAAATGGGCCTACTGGAAGTTCGGGAAATTTCTGGCCTCCAGAGGGCCTCTGGAGCCTGGGGAGGCCATTTTCACCCTCCAGGAGGCTTGAGGAAAGCCTCTGGAGCCCAGGGAGGGCAAAAATGCCCCACCCCCTGCCGTGGTGCAGGAGGCCAACTAGGCCACGCCCACCATGGCCATGCCCACCCAGCAACCAGGCAGAGAACCCCTTGCTAAAAAATTTGAAGCCCACCCCTGCATACATATTTGGAAAGCTTTTCCCCACTTCAAAATGTTGGTATTTCTGCAAAGTCTGCTGCTACTTCTCTCTTGTTTGTGAAGGCAGCTGCTCTGGCTTCATATGAAATCAAACCTGAAAAATGACATTTTGCATTTCTAATACTTCAGTCTATCTGCCATAGGGTCTTCGGATATCCTATAAGGGAGTTCTGTATCATCTCTTGAAGTTAATAGCATGCTGTCAACTTGAGTGTAGATATACTGCAAGTTTTTTAACCAGTTGCTTTCTTTATTGGAGAAAGCTTCATGGAGTGGTAGCTGTGATTTTACTTCACTCCTCTGTTTACACGTGAACATTTCATGCAAAAGGCAGCTCATGGTAGCCCAGGTCTTTTCCTTTAAAAACATTATCTTTTGTTCCTGTAAAATCTTAATGAGAGTCATTTGGACAGGAAGAAATATATTGGTTCTTTCTTACGAAGTTTCTAGGTGAGCCTTCTGTAGTTCAAAGGCCTCCTGAGGTCTTTCCAAAAGGCTGGTTGGAAATTCCAGGACCAGTAGTCTCAACATGCATCAGGTTGAAGAAAGCTATGCTAGATCTTCCTGTCTAAAGCTTTCCTGGCAGCTTGTTTAAGGGATGTGTCCTCTTAATGGAATGGTCAGTGGTGTTGACTCAGAGTCCCCGCAGTGAAACGGTTATTTTGTGATTCAAGATGACAGAACTTGACTTACCAGAACAAGTTTATTTTTCCAATCAAGAAAATAAGATACTTACCATAAATTCATGAAGCCAGACTTAAAAAGCTGGCTTTCATTCACACATACACTAACATCCTTAAAACCTCATCTCCCATTGATCTAACTTCTTCCCAGTGTTTGCTTTTTTTCCTAAGCCCCCTCCAAAGGAATGAGATGAGCTCATATCATCAGTTAATATGTAATGTCCCCAGTGACTCTGTGATCTCATAAAAGGTCACTGATATATATCCTCCAACAGGAATTCTTCACTTTTTGCACCAAAAAAAATCATAAGATAACAAAAGGGTGAAAAGATCTAAGGTTCTAAAAAGCAAATTATTCCTATGGACAGTAGCAAGCATAAGAAGAGGGACTTGGCTAAGTTACAGCTTCTGAGTTATCTACCTTGATGTATACTGTAATTCTGAAATGGTCAGTTATATTGTTGACCATGATTGCCACTGTTCGTTTTTGTTTTCTCTTTCTCCTACAAGTTTTATTTCTTAGGGATGCCCTAACTTCTTACATTTTGCCATACCTTTAAACTCATGCTCCAATGTCAATGAAAAGCCATCAGTAGCCACATTATCTTGCAACTGAAAATACAGTGAAAATATGCAAGACACTGCAAAAGCAAGAATGGATTTGAATGAAAGGCTAGGCTAATAAGAGATATATCAGAACTAGTTTTTGTTCCCATTGAGTAAAAGAAACTACCTTATCTGCACTAGCAATAGAAACTGCCAAATGAGGAACTCAGCTTTACACTCAAAGTTGTTTAAGAACCAGACCGAGAACCCTGTAGGAAAAATCGTGACAGAACCTGTGGGTAGAGTCAAAAGAGGAATCAGTCTAGAGTCTCTACATAGCCACAAACAGACTAAACCCAACCTCTCTTGAATTCTGTTGATGCTTATCTAATATCAACATATTAGCTGTTAGCAGAATAGATTCCTGTTCATAGTCATGGCTAGTAATAAATCAATTTAATTGGAACTTCATGTGTGGTCCTGATCTTTTGCATCTTTTGCAAATCCCAAACAATTAAAATTACTAGTTCAACTTAATGAGTTATCTACCAACGTATCGGCATCTTCTGAGAATTGTAATTCTAAAACATCTGCAAAGACAATAACTTGAAGAGTTTCATTTAAATTATGCATAGGGTTTAGCATGCTTCCTTCTTCATAATTGGCATCTCAAAGTTTCCTTGGGTTCTGTTTGTACTTCTACTCTGAATCCACATAATCCTACTTCCCAGTTGTTGGCTTCTCTCCTTCTTTGTGTTTTCCAATTCTTCTAAATCCATTTTGTATTTAATCACCTTCCTTGGACTAACTCTGAAATCCAATCCTGTTCTGAATTATATAAAATAAATAACATAACTTAAGTTTTCCAGATTCTCAACAATTTATAAAAGCAACTAGGGTCCCCAAATCCTTTCAAGAAGCTTTTGTATAACTGCATTAGCTACCATGTATGTCCAAGGTTGCTCTTGTGTTTAAATAAACAAGTACTAAGGATACAATGTTATATATGATTACATGATAGTAAGGCCAACTAAACTCTACAAATGGTTCAATATACATACAGAGGATTGTACTATGTTATTTATTTTGGAAAATCTAGCACACTAAGAAATCCTAAGAGTTTTACAAATGAACTTTAGCTGCATAATCACCACCAGACTCACTGTCCCTGTGTGCATCCTGTTCTCAGATTCTCATCATGTCTTCCCCAGCCTGTCCTCTTCTCGTCTCTTCACCCCACTCCATTCCACTTCTCAGTCTATGGCCTCTATCAACCATACTCAACTCCCCCAACTCTAACCAATCACTTTCCCTCTATTACAGATTTGGCAAATGATTGCCTTTGACCTCCCCAGACATTCAGCAATCTAAAGGCTATTATGCTGCCAATGGGGAGTATACTCCTACCCAGTCTCTCCCCTCAAATACAGTCCAAGGTGGGTCACAGATCACACCATATAAACAATCCTTCCATCAATCCTAGGCTTCACACAAGGGAGGTCCAGTGAGCTGCCTCCAAAAAATTGTTTGTGTCTATGTGTCAATAATTGTCATTGATAGGAGCACTAGCAGGAGATACATTGCCTTAATGGACTTCCAATGAGCAGCGGATGATCAGTTGCAGGAAAGAAGGTTGGCTATTGCTATGTTCTCTCTCAGAAATCCATTAGGTAATAAAGCTTATGAAATTGTAGGTTTAGGGCTGAGCTGGTCCAACATAGTATCCAAGACAATTTGCTCTCTCAAGCAGCAAATGCCTAGATTATAACCTTATTTTTTTATTTATTTATTTTTATTTGATTTATATGCCGCCCTTCTCCGGAGACTCAGGGTGGCTTACAAGGCGTTAAGCAATAGCCTTCATACTTTTGTATATTTATACAAAGTCAGCTTATTGCCCCCACAATCTGGGTCCTCATTTTACCTACCTTAGAAAGGATGGAAGGCTGAGTCAACCTTGAGCCTGATGAGATCTGAACTTGTAGTCATTGCAGGCAGCTGATGTTAATAACAGTGCTTTAGTCTGCACTGTAGTCTGCACTGCCACGCCACCAGCTCTTTTGCACCTGAAATGATAATTCGGTTTGTTCATGGAGCTGCGCTTTTAGTTAATCCAGCTGAGTATCCCCTAGACAAGATGGAGAAGTGGCTGAAGAACAGCAGAGACCCAAAATCCAGCCAATTAACAATTCACCAAGTACCAGCCCTGTGCTCACCTAGCATGATGTTGCAAATTAATCCCAGAGGCTCCTTTTGTTAAAAGAAAATCATGCCCAGTGAAATCTCAGGTCTAACCTTCAAGACTCGGCCAGTTGTCAAGATGATAGTGTAGCTGGGTGGCCATTGCCCAGGAAAACAATCTTCCAGCATATCATTTTTTTTCCTCACCACATCACCAATCAACCTATTCTGTTACATAAATAAAAAGAAACCAAAGCAAGTATGCAATCCCCTTTCCCTGCTGAGGTCTCTCATTACACATTCCAGTCTCGGCATATTTTTGGAGGACCACAGAAATGCATACTTTAAAATCTGTCTCGTAAACTTCCTTGACATTGAAGTTACACTTTGGAACCAGTCACTTTCTCTCCTCGCTCTGCTCTTTGGAATGATTTCCCAACCTCCCCTGGTTCAAGGATAGCAACCACCACCACATGCTGCTCTAGAGAGCAGGCAGCAAGTTGAGTTCTTGTGGGACCGTGGTGCTGACAGGATGAAATGAAGTTTAACTGGCTGCAGGAATTACTCTTGGGATATAAGCAACTGCAGTTCTGCTGTTGATTTATAATGAAGTATGAATGAGTCACAGGGGTCCAATTTTCCACTTACAAACTTCTTACTTACTGTATGGAAATCACAGCCACCACCACCCCTGCCTCCAGGAAAAGAAGGATGGGTTCAAAGAGGGATCCTTACCCAATCAAGCAGCACTGAAAATGTAGCTGCCACAAAAATGTTAAAGCAACAACTTTTAGAATGTACAGAAAAAGCATTTAATTGTTTCTCTCTTTGAGTGATATGATCAGTTTCTTTTATCTTAAGAGACAACAGCTATGAGCCAGCTTGTCACAATCCAGAAAATGACAAATATGTCACATTTAGTTTTTGAGTGAGTGAGTTAGTTCAATTTTAGTTTCAAGCTCAATGATTCTGGGACGCTTACAATTCAGAAAATATATTATGATTTTTTTAAAAAAAATAATTAAAACATTTTAAAAACCACTAAAAAACATTTAAAACATCAACTTCAAGAAACAGAAGAAACTAGAAGAAGGTAAAGCTTTTGACAAATTGCACATTCTGTAGTAATCTGCATGACTGGTGCCAACTAAATGTTCACTAAAAAGAAAAGAAAGTAAGATTCATTTGGTGTATATTCTAGGATGAAACCCCCTATGGTACTTCATGTGGCAGTTCCACCACCATCAGGGGTGGTGATGATGATGATTTATGATGATCAGAAGTTATGATCATAATAGCAGCTGGTGTGCCTTTATTTATGTTCTTTTATATGAATGTAGACTTCACTTTATGGTAAATCATTGCAAGCCAAATGAAAAAAGAAAGAGGCAAGGTAAACTATGGAAGGCTATATTGTCTCCCAGGAGCAAAGAATCTGCAAAATGTGGTAATCTCCCTATATTGCCTCACAATATCCTCATGTGGATTTTCCTAACAAGAAAGGTTAACTGCATGTGAACTGCATCTTCATCACACAATGCATCTGTGAGATGATGTATTACCCATCTATTATAAATCTCTATATTTAAGGTACTATTCCTGAAAATGCTAGATTAGACTAATAGTAAATTAAGAGTTAACCATCAATTTCATTGTGTAGCTTCTGTGCTCATCTAGCTTAGTCTTTATTCTGAACAAACTACTGACCAGATGAAACCTGGATCCATCCAGAACATCCACAATTACTTTCTTATTTCTGAGCTGAAATTGATCTAGAACTCAAATCAAATCAATATCCAAATTATGATCTCATTCCTATCAGCAATTGTCCAATAACAAGCTACATGTATGTGTAGTACTTATAAAGAAATAAAGATGTGTGTGTGTGCGCGCACACACATTTTATTACCGGCATTACCACTCTATCATGTACTTGTTCATCAAAGATAAAGTGTGATAAGGATTACACCAGCAGTGAAATTCCCCTGGTTCTATTCGGCTTGCCAAACCAGTAGCGGTGACAGCGGGAGGTTCTGCCCACCTGCCGTGACATCATTACATCCCAGTTTTTTACCATCTGCGCATGCGCAGAGGGTTCTGCACATGCGCAGAAGAGGAATGCATGCACTACATGTGTGTGCACTCCCAAACCGGTAGTGAAGGTATGAATTTCACCGCTGGATTACACCAATGTCAACTGAGCTAACCATAACCATTTCCATCTTGTATGGTAACATTCTATGTGCTTAGAATTTTAGCAAAGGACCGATGCTTAGTTGTCAGATGAACTAGATCATTGGTTAAAGCACCAAGCTAGGAAGCAGAGCACAGTGAGTTCTAGTTCTGCCTTAGGCATGACAACAAACTGCGTGACTTTTGCCCAGTCACTCTGAGTTCAATTCACCTTACAGGGTTGTTGTTGTGGGGAAACTGGACAAGGAAGGTGTGTTGGATGTTTGCTGCCTTAAGTTACATATTTGTAATAATAATAAAGGTGGGATACAAATAAATAAATAAATCACCTGGGGGTCCTGAGTTTGTCAAAACATTTTGGGAAAAGAAAAAAAGAAAAATTTCCTGTTCCCTTAATGCCTACACAACTGACTCAGGATAAAGTACTTCTCAACACTAGCTTTGAACCTGTTTTTTCTGGGCATTTGCCAGGTCCTTTTGGTGCCCTCTGGCTCCAAAGCCTTCTTGGAAACAAAATAGGACTCTATTTATCCCAAATAAATAACTGAAGCCAAACTTAACATTTTATGAAGCCTTCTCCTATTTTATGACCTATTGTTTCCTTTGGCCTATCAGCCATTAGGGAGAATCTAGAGCACACCATATATTGAGATGATTAATCTTCAGGACTAATCATATACCTCATTCTGCTGCCAACTCAAAGTTGTGCCCATTGTGTGAGTAGGCAAATGCTTCTAGTTCCTCCTGCCTGAAGAGTCAATCCTCCTTAGGATATTTTCGGGTCCTTCCTATTGGTGGATGGTCTTCGTTGGAAGATGTTCTATGGCAAGGCTTTTCCAAGCTGAGGATGTATTAATGCTACCAAAAAGAATTCGGAAAACTATATTCGGTCCACAAAATAATCTGTTTTGCATGCAGTTCTGTGGGCCTTTTCCAGCCTTCAATAGCAATTTTTCAACATCCTTTAAAAAAATTGTTTTCTAACAATGGTCAACAACAACAAGGGTGTGACTGACTTTAACCAAAACTGATATCTGAAAAGAAATGGATGAAATAGAAGATTGCCAGCATCCTAATAGAGCAGGGGTGTCAAACACGATTTCATTGAATGCTGTTGTGTTTGACCTCAGGGGGACTGAGGGTCATGGCCAGGGTGAGCATGGCCAGGTTGATGTCAGGCCTGTCAAGGACACCTGTGGTGGCCCAAACACTCTGCCAGCTAAAATGTGCTCCCGAGCTCCATTTTTGGCTGCCACATGGCCCTCCCAAACTCCGTTTTCAGCAGTAGAGGGTTGCAGGAGGCCGTGGCAGCCGAAAATGGAGCTTCGGAGCCCATTTTCGCTGGCAGAGGCACTGCGAGCCGGTCATTCACTGTTTCCAGGGTGGCAGATCTAAGTACCCTGAGGGCCGGATCCATGTCCTGGTCTTTGAGTTTGACACCCCTGTAATAGAGTATTTAGCATTGAAACATTTTGTTCTGAAACTCATTTGCTTTATGTTCTAAAACCGTGAAGAGAACACTGTTATTCAATAGCAGGACATAATTAATGTCACACTTTCTAACTCTCACCAATATATTTGCTTGGACATTGTGAAAACACAGTGTTGTTTTACTGTTCTCTTCCCCAGTATCACTTTAAAATGGCACAGAACTATCCCCATTGTTTTCTGACTGAAAAATGCTTCCACAAAGGCAGTCTCAAGAATTTACAGTACCTAACTTTTTTTTTTTTTGCTTGTGCTCATATTCCAGGTCAAGCCACTAGAGCGAGACACATCTGCCAATTAAACTCCTGGAAACTTTATAGGTTTTTATTGGGATTCTTGTGTGGATGTGGTGTGGATGTGTTATGAATTTTTTACATATATGCAAATCCAGATGTGTTTATATGGAAAGAAGCAAAGATCATTTAGATCAAGAAAACAACTGCCAGACAGAATATTAAGTACACATCATCTGTTCTTCCCTTTGCTGCTTTTCCATTCAAAATAATATTCAAGAATATAAAATACAATTCTAAAAATATTCTTTAAATTTCTTTTTATCTCTTATTTCCTTTTAAAAGTCTTTCACTGTCATGTTTGACTTAGAAGTATACTACAATCTATAAATGTTAAGTTACCTTGCAAAGGTTAAGACCAAGCTAGGAGTTTAAACCAGAGGTGAAATCCAGGAGGTTCTGACAGGTTCTGGAGAACCAGTAGTGGAAATTTTGAGTAGTTTGGAGAACTGGCAAACGCAACCACTGGCTGGCCCCAGAGTGGGTTGGGAATGGAGATTTTGCAGTATCCTTCCCCTGGAGTGGGGAGAGAATGGGGATTTTGCAGTATCCTTCCCCTGGAGTGGGGAGAGAATGGGGATTTTGCAGTATCCTTCTCCTGCCACACCCACCAAGCCACACCATGCCCACCAAGCCACGGCCACAGAACTGGTAGTAAAAAAAATTGGATTTCACCACTGGCTTAAACTGACTGTTTAGAAAAGCCCACTCCCCCACCTAATTTTCTTTCAAAAAAAGTATTTTTTTTCCAGTTTTTCCCTCTTAACCATTTTCCACATATTCAGTCCATCAATCTGGCTATCATCACGTTAAAAATATAAATACTTGGTTTCACACACCGAAATTCGACTCATACATCACACTAAGCCAAAGATTGGTTTGTTTGTGTTGTTTCTTTAAATAATGGCCATGTGTGGTTTGAGTAACACATTATGGGAAAAAGAAATAATGACTTAGTATAGTACAGTGAATGTGACTTCTTTCTCAAGGTGTCATTTCTAACCTCTGGGCATATTGCTGTTTCCCTAGCTTTGGACTTTCAGTCCTCCTTACCTAAGTCTGGAATGAAATAATTGTACAAAGGACTGAGTTAGCTATATTCAACTTGGATGGTTGCTTAGTTCTTGAGCCAGGAATTCCAAAGCTGGATTAGGGCCATACTGAGAAAGACTGGAGAGGATTCTAAATACTGGAAGGATTGAGTAGCCAATGGGCAAATTTCAGAATCAGGTTGCCAGACAGTAGCACAATCATCAGCCTAGGATAAATACCCAATATTCCTAATAAATCTGTATATGTCTATGTGTGCAAAACACAATCATCCTCACTTTAAGGACAGCAAATTGACACATTTGGCCAATAACTGAGGCACTGCCCAAGGACAACAGAAGAAGGGAGCCTGAGGTGATTTGAGCAGAGTTAAACCAGGAGCCAAATGCTTCCACATGATTGCCTGGAATTTGAGATTACCCTGCAATTCCAAGAAAATTGCTCATTTGAGATGGGAAACTAGATTTTATTTTGTTTTCTTTTTCTTTAGAGAAGAGAATAATCTTGGAAGATCAAAATTAGTAAGTAACACCACCTATCAAAACAGAAACGCAGAAGATTCTGTGCAATGGAGAGTGCCAGTTATAGTAGCACTCTCCACTATATGAGTATAGCTACTCACAAAAATATTTTTAAAGGAACAGTCAAGTCTAAAATCTCACTTAGAAGTAATATAAGATAAAAAGTCACAATCCTGAGATTCCATTGAATATACAAATAGTATGAGAACCACTAACACTTCTTCATATGCCCTGCTTCTCTTTAACCAAACATCTCTACCAATAGTAAGTTTAGATTTTTCAGATGGAAGGTAGAAAGAAAACAGATTCATATCCAGGGAGGCATTTCCAAGGACATCCAAATGTGGCCCAGAATGAAGACACAAACCACCCTGTACCCTTATTTATAGATATATCCCCTTTGCTTCTATATAATGGAATACAATGGAAATTAACAAACTGAGTTGGTATTTCCATTGCAGATCTTCTGTGATAACTTTGTAAAAGGTCTTAAAGTTTAAACATAAGAGCTTTTTTAGTTCTTTCTTGTTTTCAAACAGACACCAAATTATTAAAATTTTCATTTATTTTCTAGCCTGTGGGGGAAGGGAAGTATCTGTGAACTTTTCTGCTGCAGGTGGCAAAATAACTTGCCAATCTGGGTGGATGTACTGAATTAAGATGTAAGGGATACCATTGGCTGCTGTGCTTCAGACAGCAAGAAATCTTAGATGCCGATGCAGTCTACTTACCAAAGTACCATGGCAAATTGCCCCCAAAGATGTAGTGGTCTCTTTCTCCTTATTCCTTTTATATGGAGGTTCATTCTATTGGATTATGCATGGCTGTGTAGCTCATTACCTCTTAATCCACCATGTTCTGCAGGGCAGGCAATTTGCCTGGATACTGGAGGATCATCAGCTCCCTTTCATGATTAGTAAAGTGAGAAGGCAAAGGTTGCCGGACCATGATGGCTTTTGTGATGCTACTTACTCCTGCAGCTGGTTAAGCAGCCAGTTGCTAGAATTAGGGTCCAAGGGCCAGGCTCCAGAAATTGGAAGGGCTCCTGGATAACATGACCAAGAAATGTGAGATTGGGTGGGTGGGAATCTGCTCCTTGTTACCCAGCCACAACACATCTGCTTATAGGCATTTAGCTTCCCTCTAGGAGGTATTGCTACTCAACACTTCAAGAGAAAGGGAAACTTTTACTGCTGTCACCATTTGAAAGCTAAATGAAAGAAAGGTGTGTTTTGAGGAATTGGCCTGACCACAGTAAGAATAGATATCTTTGCTTCTCCTCCTTCCTCCCCCTCAAAACCTGAAGCCTACTTTGGGTGGTAGAGTTGATGGAGTAATTTTAATGGCACAATTTATTTCCATGAATCAAATTTCCACTTCCCTTAATACACATCACTCTTGTTGATTTATAACACAAAGAAACAAGTTATCCGTATTTGTTTCACACCTAAGAGCTAAGTGAAGTGAGAGTACAACCATATAAAATGCCTGCATGACCAAAATGTCTAAAAGACTGTGTTGGACAAAGGATATTTATGGAGACCTGAAGTACTACCTGAAATGGGGACCTATTGCAGAGTGCTCCACCAGGGAAAAGAAGGCTGTGTTCAGTCAGGCTGAGCTGAGAAATGCACATTCATCCAGGTGTGGCTGTGATACAATTCCAATCACATCTCATTATTTACCAGCCTTTAGGATTAGAAAAGGTTACTTAAAGATTCTTCTGCAATACTGAATACATTCACATGCTCCCTCAAAGTTTTCCCTTGCCTGATGGCTCCCTCTGCAGATGAAAATTTGAAACAAAAGCCAGTGCAGCAGAATAAGTCACAGATAGGCAATTCATTGCTTTATTTCAGCTCCCTACTAACATGGGGATCCAGCTTAGGTGGTTTAAAACCATGCAGCCACCACAGCTGAATCAGCAAGTATCTCATAAATGACCACATTACATTAATGTGCTTTGAATGAAAAGAGAGCTAATCCTGATATTTGTTTTCACCATTTTCAGATTTCTTGAAGAAGGAATCTGTGGCATAAGCATTTTCACTGATTTTGTGATAGTCCCTGCCAGCAGAAAGATGTGAAAGTAAAGTAAAAGAGCCTTTCACAAAGTGAAACTCTTACTAACAAAAAACAGACCACAATGTCATAATTTCTAATCATAGGAAGATGGAATCTCATATTTTCTCTCAGGTCATCTGCATCTCTCCTCGAATAATTTCACAACTAATAAATAAATATTTATTATTTAATTTATTATTAAATAAATAAATAGTACCACAACTAATTGCAATGATCTCCTACATATTGATTTTACAGAAGATAATATTGAAAAGGCACTATGCAACCTAAAGCCATCCATATCTATTGGCCCTGATGGATTATGTGCTTACTTCTTGAAAAAACTTTCCACTGCCATAGCCGAACCACTAAGCACAATCTATGAGGTATCTTTCCGAACTAGCTCCTTTCTCGACCTATGGTCATTAGCCACGGTCATTCCTATCTTCAAAAAGGGAGACCCCAGGCTAGTAGAAAATTACAGACTAATCTCACTGTGTTGCATCACCTGTAAAGTCATGGAATCAATTATAAACCAATCCATCACCCTCCACTTGACTCCACAGAGTCAAACAATCTGCTCTCTAACAAACAGTTTGGTTTCAGGAAAAATATGTCCTGTAATCTGCAACTCTTACACTGCACAAAACTCGACCAGGGTAAAGCAATAGACGCAATTTACATAGACTTCTGCAAAGCCTTTGATTCAGTGGTGTACAACAAATGCTGTAAGTGCTTAAAACTAAGTTCTTACAGCATTTCCGGATCACTGCATAAATGGATAGCCATGATCGTGTCCAAGAGGCAAGTAGTCAAAATAGGGAGTGCCCTATCAAACCCGGCACCAGTAAACAGCAATGTCCCCCAAGTCAGTGTTTTGGGACCCACACTCTTTCTACTTTACATAAATGACCTTTGCGATCATATTATAAGCAGCTGCATCCTCTTCACTGATGATGTAAATAGTAAAACTATTTAACACCACCAACAATGCTGCTGCCCTACAAAGCGGCCTTGACTATGTGTCAGAATGGTCGCACAATTGGCAACTCCAAATCTCAACTAACAAATGCTCTGTCTTACACATTGGAAACAAAAATCAGAACACCAAATACAAACTGGGTGGATACGACCTCGTAGATAACCTCCACTCTGTCAAGGACCTAGGAGTACTCATCTCAAATGATCTAAGTCCCAGAGCTCACTGTAACAGCATCGCCAAAAAAGCATTAAGCTTCTTCTCCGGTAACATCGAACTGCAAACTAGGGCATACAAAACCTTTACCAGATCAATTCTTGAATATAGCTCATCTGCCTGGAATCCACACTGTATATCGGACATTAATACAATTGAGCGGGTCCAGAAGTATTTCACAAGAAGAGTATTCCACTCCTCTGCTCACAATAGAATACCTTATGCCACCAGGCTTGAAATTTTGGGCTTGAACCACCTTGAACTATGCCACCTACGGTCTGACCTAAATATAGTACACAAAATTGTCTGCTACAATGTCCTACCTGTCAACGACTACTTCACCTTCAACCACAATAACACAAGGGCAAACAATAGATATAAACTCAAGGTAAACTGCTCTAAACTCGATTGTAAAAGATACGACTTCAGCAACAGAGTAGTCAATGCCTAGAATGCTCTATCTGATTCTGTTGATACTTCCTCAAACCCCATAGCTTCAACCTTAAACTGTCTACCATGGACCTCACCTCATTCTTAAGAGGTCCATAAGGGGTCATGCATAAGCGCACCAGCTTGCCTACTGTCCCTGTCCCACTGTCATCATTTATTTGTACTCATTACCTGTACTCATGTCCATGTTTATACTTATACCTGTTACCTCATACATGTTTGACACAGGGGTAGGTTCTATTTACCTTTACTACTGGTTTGCAATGGGATCGCACGTGCGCCAATGCTTTACACGCACGCCAAGCTGGGCATGCACAGATCACCTATGACAACATCCAGGGTGGTGGGCGGAGCCTCCCACCGGTTTTACTACCGGTTCTTGCGAACCGGTCCGAACCAGGGGCAACCCACCACTGATTTGACAAATAAATAAATCTTAAATGTTAATTTTGCCATACAAGGTGTGCTTTGGAGGTGTGGAGAGGAAATAGCAGCCCATTTACTGTTCTTTTCTTTTAACCTGCTCATCACATGATGTAAACTTAAGCAGGCTTGCACTGAGGATGTCCAAAAGCTGAAAATATCTTGAAAATTCCTGTCTTCCATCCATCTTTACCACATTCTTGAAAAAGGAGCTGTCCAAAGCCTTCAGACAGAGATCCTTCTGCCACTAAGAACTGTCAAGAAGAGCTTTTGTTTCTTGCAAAAAATGGTGAAGGGAATCCAGTATTATTTCCTTGCAAAGTTTCCACTTTCCCGTGTGGCAAAACACTCATAATGTCCGTTTAAATTTGCCCTGTTATTTTGTGTGTGGTTGCTGTTATTAATTGTGCTGCTTTCAAAAGATATCTCCTTAAGCAAGGATGGATAAATTACAACTACAGCTCCCAATTACGGCTGGATCCAAAGGGTTACAGTGTGCATGCATGTGTATGCACATCTGCACAGCTTTAAGCAATAACTGTTAATAGCCCTGAATGTACAGTACCCTTAGATTACAGGAGATTTTTCTCATGATCTCATCAATAAAATTTAACACCTAGACCAGAATGGGAGGCTGAACTTCCCTCTTGATCTGTTTACATGGCAGCCTTTCCTTTTTCATTATAAGCTTATCTTTAGACTGAATTAGACTCTTGATTAAGTGAGCTCATACTACTTGGCCTCTTTTTCTAAATCAGCATTACTAAACTCTTGAGGCTCATACTTAAGGCTCATTATATCTGTGGCATCTATAATTGTACTTTGGGTTCCCTTATTGTAAATCTATTTTGTAGATTTCTTCCAAGATAATTATGAGATGAAGAGGCAGTAAATCTATGTGAAGCCTCATAGGAGTGCTTTGCTTCTGCTTTGTATCTCTGCACAATTGGGCTCATAGAAAACATTTTCATCAAAGGCTGCGCAAAGCAACATGCCCACCTTCATACCTCAATTGGTAGGTTCTTTTATATATATAAATTATATAAATGATTTTATTAAAGTTTTTGTAAAAAGTTCTAAATAATATAAACTGATATGAGAAGAAAAAAAGAAAAAGAAAAATCAAAGAGAAAGATAAAAGTGCAAGAAAGGGGAAAAATAAAAATAGAAAAGAAAGAAACAAGATCCAAGAAGTGGCTTCCAATCTTCTTTAAAGTAGTTATATCCACAATTATAAATTTATCTTCTTACTCTATGCTTACAACATGGTTCTCATTTTTCTATAATCTATTCTATCTAATCATCAAAACCATATTGTATAAAGTCATTTTTTTTCTGTAAAATAAGTGTAAATATTGTCTTTTCTCTGATTAACAAAGTCAGTTTAGCCATCTCAGCAATTTCCATCATTTCCACTAACCATTCCTCCATTGTGGATAGTACCGATTTTTTCAATTTTTGTGTACACAATAATCTTGCTGCAGTTATTGTATACAAAAATAAAATACAGTAACTTTTTTTCCAATTGTTTGCCCATCATTCCCAAAAGAAAGACCTCTGGCCATATATATTAATCTTTAATATGCTTGAATCCAGATTCTAACTTTTTAGATATCCACCAAGCATGATAAAATATCCCTTTTTGTGGTTTACCAGTCAGTGGTGGGATTCAGCCGGTTCTGTCCGGATTGCGCAAACTGGTAGTGGCGACTGCGGGAGGCTCTGCCCACCCGCCTGGACGTAATGTGCGACTACTGCACATCCACAGAAGGTCGTGCGCATGTGTGCTCACATTTGCAAACCAGTAGGGAAGGTAAGTGAATCCCACCTCTGATTTACCTATCATTTAGTTGGTAGTTTCTAAGCCTTTGTGTAGTTCTTGTATAGTAGGAACCAAGAGAGCTCCACAGGGCAAATCAGCATTGTTACAAATAATTATGTTGGATACTGGTGCTTTGTAACATTCCAGCATCTTGTGTGGGGTTTTTTTTCTTAAAGAATCTTCGCTGGCAGAGAGCCAGACGGGTAGCCAGACGGGTAGCAAAAGAAATGTTTAAGACTACATTGGTATCCCCCAAGCACCCCACTATGTGCTTTTGAATTACTATACTGTTCTCCTAAAGTCCTAAAATAAGTGTGATCATTTTAAACCATGGCAGACATTGTGTCTCTAGTCACTGTACTTGTATATAATAATAGTTCTTCCTCTGTTTGTGTTGGATTGCTTTACAAAGTTTTGGGAATATGATTATGCCAAAGAACCACAAACTGACAGATATTAAATTTATTTCGACCTCTGGCAGTGACGGTTTTTAACACTGGGAGGCACCACCAGCACATAAAGCAAAATGCAAAGGCCAGCCTTATTAGGACTAAGTCAAAGAGTTGTGTTTAAACAGAATCATATGTTACCAAGGGAGTGACAAATTCCATGCACACCCATGGGAAATAGGAGGCTGGGTTCTGTGGCCAAAGCTTGTTTTGAAACAAATGAACGGCTGTGCACCAAAGTAGAACACTTTCCATCCTGCCTTTGTTTTGTTTCCTGCTTTTATACTCTCTCCATTCTAACACCGTTCTTTTTTTTAAGTAGGCAGGGCAGAAAAACATTTTCAGCTTCTCCCAAGGGTCTTCTGTGACCCCGGAACAGGCTGCCTCTATGATCTAATACTGAGCATTAAGGAAGTTTTAAAGGTTTTGCCAAGCTGGAGGGTCCTTTAGCAAGTGAATGACTTACAAATTTAAAATTATGGCATCTATCCCATTGAATCTTAGGCAGAACAATGGCAAATCAGAAGCAATCTGATTAGGAAAAGGCAGTCATTATGCTTTTCAGCTCTTTTCACATTCCTTAAGGAGTTTCTGAAGTTATTTTATAACTTGGGAGTGCAGATATACGGGACAGTCTAGAGCTGCTTCATATAGGAAGGTATTTTAAAATACATGCAAATCTTCCATAAGGATAACAACACAGATGTTTATTTCATTACTAATGTGTGTTTTCAGAAATTACCAGAAATTAGCTGGTCAAAAAAAAAAAATGAACACATAAAACCATTTTAAAAATCATGTTTATGATACCTGTGAGCCTGTAAGAAATGGAGAAGTTCCCAGACTAGAGAAACTATTAGATCCGATGAGGCTTTTCACAAATCATCAAGAGAATAGCAAGTAAGTGCTAATTCAGAATGGAAGCCAAAACCTAGAATTTAAACTCAAGATGGCAAAACTGTGCATGTATGACTTCATTCTAGTCTGCACTAAAGTCTAATCTGGCATATTATATCAGAAAGTCTTCTACAGAATAAAATCATTCTTGACTAAGGATATCTAGGGGGTGGTCCTGAGCATGTTATCTGGGATGAGTTTGAGCTTGTGACTCCTGATGATGTGGACTGGATTATGAGTGGATTGAGCACCGCCACGTGTCTGCTGGACCCATGTACCTCCTGGTTGGTCTCGACCTCCCGAGAGGTTACACGAGGCTGGCTCCAGGGAGTAATTACTGCCTCATTGAGAGAGGGAATCTTCCTCCCTGCCTTGAAGGAGGCGGTGGTGAGACCCCTCCTCAAGAAGCCTGCCTTGGATCCAGCTCTCTTTAAGAACTATCGCCCAGTTTCTAACCTTCTCCTTATGGCGAATCGCGGTGGTGCGTCAGCTCCCACAATTCCTGGATGAAGCAGATTACCTGGACCCATTTCAGTCCGGCTTCAGGCCTGGTCACAGCACGGAACCAGCATTGGTCGCGTTGATAGACGATCTCTGGCGTGCCCAGGATAGGGGTTACTCCTCTGTCCTGGTCTTACTTGACCTTTCAGCAGCTTCTGATACCATCGATCATGGTATCTTACTGTAACAGCTAAGGGGGTTAGGAGTGGGAGGCACTGTTTTTCAGTGGTTCTCCTCCTACTTCTCAGGTCATATGCAGTTTGTGCTGGCAGGGGAGCAGAGGTCGACACCTAGGCCCCTACCTTGTGGGGTGCCACAGGGGTCAGTTCTCTCACCTCTCCTGTTCAACATATACATGAAGCCACTGGGTGAGATCATCCAGGGATTCAGGGTGCGGTATGATCAATATGCTGATGATACCCAACTTTTCATCTCCACCCCGCATCACCCCAACGATGCTCTTGGTGTGATGTCCCGGTGCCTGGAGGCTGTACGGGTCTGGATGGGGACGAACAGACTTAGACTCAACCCTGAGTGGCTGTGGTTACCGGCACCCCATTTTGTCCACTATGTTCCATCGCTATCCCTAGGTGGGGAGGTATTGACCCCCTCAGAGAAGGTACGCAATTTGAGAGTCCTCCTAGACTCATGGCTTAGCTTGGAAGATCATTTGACTGACGTAGCCAGGGGACCTTTGTCCAGGTGCACCTGGTTCACCAATTGCGTCCCTTTCTGGACCGAGATGGCTTACTCACAGTTGCTCATGCCCTTATCACCTCTCGTTTGGACTACTGCAATGCACTTTATATGGGGCTGCCCTTGAGGAGCACTCAGAGACTTCAACTGGTGCAGAATGCGGCCGCGCGGGTTGTC